>BSQZ01000007.1:9005000-9135000 GCA_033239005.1 Lamellibrachia satsuma | reverse complement strand
ACCCGGAGAGATCCCCTTACAAAATTGCCGCATCCGAAACTAATTGCATACAGTCGGGGTCTCTCTGCGTTCGCTCTTTGCTCCTATCGCCTCTGTTCGAAATGCTGAAATCAAAGTAGCCTGACCGGGCAAGGACTCAGTGAAACGTACGCTCGGGCATCGCGTAAACCAGCACCATCTGGGCTCACTGCCGGATGTTTTACGTGTTTCTTCAATGTAACCAGCTGGCAGATCCGGACTTGGCATCGTTACGTATATATGGGGGCTCTACTAAACACTTCAAATGGGGCTCCTATTTCACATAGTAAATTGTGTGTAACCATGGCATGTTATTCATCCGCTCACTCACTCACTCACTCACTCACTCACTCACTCACTCACTCGAAAGAGGAGCTTCGCTTTATGGATAGTTTTGTGTTGTAATACGCGTCTAAATATACACATAACTTAAGGCTTTCGAATAACACTTGCATGGAAATTTAAGTGTGTTGTTGTTGTTGTTGTTGTTGTTGTTGTTGTTGTTGTTGTTGTTGTTGTTGTTGTTGTTTCTGCTGCTGCTGCTTTGGTAGGCGTAACATTAATAGTAAACGAATACTATATTGTCTTTGTGAGCAGTTGCGCGATGATTGTCCGCGGGACGATGTTTATCCTACACCGCCGCGTCTACCATAACAAACTCTACGTACAACGCCGACTTCTACTGTTAATGCTGCGCAGAAATTAGGCGAAGTCATCCGGCACAATCATTGATTGTTCCAAAAGCACGTTTGGTTGAATCAACGTCGTTCTGCGTTACTGCTGCATTTCAGGTCAGGTCGGGTCGTGTGAGTGCGGGCAGGGATGTTGGTGTCAATACCAGGCGGTCGTTGTCTAATGTGTACCACACTGTTATTCCGAATTCAGAAACATGTATCGTTGGAAACGTTTGGCGTGATCTTCCTGGTCTTCTCTGTCCATGCTTTGGTTGCCAAGTAACCAGCTCTTTCATCACGTCTTTACGTCTGGAACCTGCAAATTGGGTTCGCCTCCATCTGAGTGTGGTTGATATCTTTGGTGTCTCCGTGCCCCACACATACACCGAGTCACTGTAGTATTATGCCAAATGTATAAGTGAATATCAATCAACGTTAAATTAGCGTATTATTATTATTAATAATAAAAATTACTTTATTCTCGGACTCCAAACAATATACAAGTTCATCATGGTTCCATAGTTTGGAGTTAACAGCACGGTTACTTTAACCATGTGTATAGTGAACATACAAAGATTTAAACCAGTACTTCCAGATTCAGGACATGTACTTTACATCACTGTTGATAATGCTGCAATTCAGACATATTTTGAGGACTGCAGTCGACATATAAATGTATATGTCAAGCTTCTTACAACTGCAGCATAGTTATGCAGGTTATTGTAAACAAGCATTTCACTAGCTCTACAATATCTGTCTAATTCTAGCACCATTCGCAATACATACATTGTTGTAAGACACATACAATTTTCTAATTGCATGGTTATGAAAATTCTACCCTAGGCAGTGTACATAGATGAACAAAACGTAGTAAACAATGTTTTCTTTACATCATTTGAACACATATGACATTTTCTTATGAGCATGTCGCCTTGACCATGTCTAGATATACCACATTTATCTCGCATGCTGTTCGAGATTAAATGACCCAAATATTTAACAAATTCAGCTTCAAGCAGCATTTCATTACTGAGCATAAAACTTGGAAATTGCACATTCTTACAACTCTTGTTTCTCATTATCATGACCATACTCTTGTTTCTCATTATCATGACCATACTCTTGTTTCTCATTATCATGACCATACTCTTTTTGAGTTGTACTTTATGTTATGTGGGAAACCGTATTGATGACAGATAGTGAGAAGGGTTTGACGTCCTCTGCTGGACGGACAAAGCACTACAAGGTCATCAACATACATATTATTTACACAGATATATCCTACATAACATCCTACATTGCAACCATTAAGAACAGTGGATAACTCATCCATGTAAACACTGAACAAATAGGGGGATGATATGACTCCCTGCCTTGCTCCATTACTTATATTAATGACGTGAGACACGTGACTGTCACATCTTACACACATTTGTGTTTTTTTTACCAAAATACTAAGATCCTACCAATATAGCCATGATTAGTTTATTTTTAAGAACAGTATGATTAACCTCTTTCAGCACATATATGCACATGTCAATGCCATACTTCTTTTTAAATCCAACCTGATCGTCATCGGTTGAAAAAAGTCATTCATTCTGTAGAGCAAGATTTTTTCAAAAACGCTATACATAGCACTTGACAGTGCTATTGGTGTGTACTTGTCTTTGCTGTTTATCTTGTCAGTTTTGGCACTAGTATCACAGAAATTGCGACAATGGGTAATATGCTATGTACCGACAGACCTGTAAAGCAAATTGACAGTAGAGGCAATAATATGTGCTCACTGCAGTACTTCAGGTGTTCTGCTTCAATACCACCAAGGCCACAACTCTTATTACAGTGAATGTCTCTTATAGCCTCTTTGACTTCTTCAGACAACACTTTAATACTGCTATCATGGCTAACATCAAATTCTATGTTTTTTGCACTACTATTATTTACACAATTAAACAAGTTGTGAAAATGTTGTTTCCACATATTCACAATTCACAATGTTTTCTCCATCGATGATACCGTTTATACTAGTAGGCAAGGGGACCACGCTATTGTTAATTGTCTTATTCTCCTTCCAAAATGTATCATTAGTATGGATTGCAAGCTTTTTGGCCAGAGCTTCACGCCTCAACTCATTTTCATGTTTTTTGATAAACCTTATTGCATATATACTCCAGCATCAGCTTTTTAATGTAAAACACGGGACCATGTTTACACTTACCTATACTGTTCCATAACTGAAAAGTTTCATTCGCAGCTTTATGAATATCAGCCACTTAATCAGTCCAGCCAGTTCGACACGTGTTGTTTGTGTGTGGACAGAGAGCTACTGGCATCAGTTAAACACTTGGTTACATTATCGTACATGTTATTTAGTGTTTTATGATGAAACTCATCATTGTAATTAACATCAGTACACACAATAGCATCAGTAGGTAATACAACGTTTATCAACTCAGTATCAGTCTGTCTACAGTAATTAACATCAGTACATACAATAGCATCAGTAGGTATTACAACGTTTATTAACTCAGTATCAGTCTGTCTACAGTAATTAACATCAGTACATGCAATAGCATCAGTAGGTATTACAACGTTTATCAACTCAGTATCAGTATATCTACAGTAATTAACATCAGTACATACAATAGCATCAGTAGGTATTACAACATTTATTAACTCAGTATCAGTCTGCCTACAGTAATTAACATCAGTACATACAATAGTATCAGTAGGTATTACAACGTTTATCAACTCAGTATCAGTCTGTCTACAGTAATTAACATCAGTACATGCAATAGTATCAGTAGGTATTACAACGTTTATGAACTCAGTATCAGTCTGTCTACAGTAATTAACATCAGTACATGCAATAGCATCAGTAGGTATTACAACGTTTACCAACTCAGTATCAGTATGTCTACAGTAATTAACATCAGTACATGCAATAGCATCAGTAGGTATTACAACGTTTATCAACTCAGTATGAATCTGTCTACAGTAATTAACATCAGTACATACAATAGCATCAGTAGGTATTACAACGTTTATTAACTCAGTATCAGTCTGTCTACAGTAATTAACATCAGTACATACAATAGTATCAGTAAGTATTACAACGTTTATTAACTCAGTACCAGTCTGTCTACAGTAATTAACATCAGTACATGCAATAGCATCAGTAGGTATTACAACGTTTATCAACTCAGTATCAGTCTGTCTACAGTAATTAACATCAGTACATACAATAGCATCAGTAGGTATTACAACGTTTATCAACTCAGTATCAGTCTGTCTACAGTAATTAACATCAGTACTTACAATAGCATCAATAGGTAATACAATGTTTATTAACTCAGTATCAGTCTGTCTACAGTAATTAACGTCAGTACATACAATAGCATCAGTAGGTATTACAACGTTTATCAACTCAGTATCAGTCTGTCTACAGTAATTAACATCAGTACATACAATAGTATCAGTAGGTATTACAACGTTTATCAACTCAGTATCAGTCTGTCTACAGTAATTAACATCAGTACATACAATAGTATCAGTAGGTGTTACCAGGGCTGGGTCCAATTACGTAATTGTAATTGTACTTGTAATTGATTACAGCAAAATTGTGTAATTGTAATTGTAATTGATTATGATTTCAAATTTGTGCTGTAATTGTAATTGTAATTGTTATATTTTGTATAATTGAAAATTTATTTCAATTACAATCAATTACAATCAATTACAGTACGTTTCATATCACAAACTACCTGAACAAACTGTCAATAAAATATAATTTAAGTCTCATACAGGTTCAGGGTTGTTTGATTTAAATCATTTTATTTAAATCATGATTTAAATCACTCCAAAAAATCATTGATTTATGATTTTTTTTTACTTCTGATTTTTGTAATCGGTAATTTATATGAATTTAGCACAAATAATTGTTTACAAGCATTGAGATCAACAGAGTTTTGTATGTCTTTTAATACAAAAGCACAAAGTGTGCACACTTTATGACTTTATGACATTGTTTATGTCTGAGCTATTCCCTTTTTGAATGCAGTGAAGCTACACAAAGTTATCTTCCAGATGAAGTATCTTTTCAAGTTAGAAGCCCTGAGTTAAAGTCCACTTAGAGCTTGTGCTAGTTGTTCTCAATTCAGTATGTTGACTCAAGTGAGACAGTCTGGGCTACCCTTGTTTAATACTGTACCAGTTTGCAGTCTGGTTAGAGACCCTTAGAGTACACAGGGCCATGGACAGGTGCTAATCCACCCTCTCAGCAAACAATAATTAGCACTGCTACAGCCACAGACAGTCAGACAGACACACAGCATGCTTTCCTTTCCAAGACAGATTATGCAACTACAGGAGGTGAAGACTTGTGGACATTGTCTATTGTCTTTATATAAGCAAAAATCATGTACCCTCTGTTAAGACAAGTACCTACATTGATTTGAAAGAGTTTATAAATACATCAACATATATATATATATATATATATATATATATATATATATATATATATATATATATATATATATATATATATATATATATATATATATATATATATATATATATATATATATATATATATATATATATATAACATTTATTAATGTCTATATACCAGATTTAAAATATATATTTATATAATAAAAATATGTTTAAACGGCTGTCTTTTTATTTAGTACAATTCAAAATTCAAGCTACAATTCTTCAACAATTTACAATCATTACCGTTATATTTGTTTATCAATTGTGTACAAAATATTGAAATTCAGCAAAAGTGCAAAACTATATAATTAACAAATGCTGAATATATTTGGTTCCGCATAATGTAATTGTAATTGAAATTGAAACAGTGTAATTGTAATTGTAATTGAATTGAAAAATTATGAGTGTAATTGTAATTGTAATTGAACTAAAAATTGAAATGTAATTGTAATTGTAATTGATATAATTATGTGTAATTGAACCCACCCCTGGGTGTTACAACGTTTATCAACTCAGTATCAGTCTGTCTACAGTAATTAACATCAGTACATATAATAGCATCAGTAGGTAATAAAATGTTTTTCAACTCAGTATCGGTCTGTTTACAGTAATTAACATCAGTACATACAATAGCATCAGTAGGTATTACAACGTTTATCAACTAAATATGAGTCTGTGTGCAGTAATTAACATCAGTACATACAATAGCATCAATAGGTAATACAATGTTTTTTCAACTCAGTATCAGTCTGTCTACAGAAATTAACATCAGCACATGCAATAGCATCAGTAGGTAATACAATGTTTTTTCAACTCAGTACCGGTCTGTTTACAGTAATTAACATCAGCACATACAATAGCATCAATAGGTAATACAATGTTTTTCAACTCAGCATCACTCTGTCTACAGTAATTATTGATGGAGCCTTTGTCAAGTCTTGACCAGTCAAGAGGAGGCTGAGTATTATTGTTAGTACCAGGTACTACATCTGGCAGATTTTTAGATGACTTCAATAGGCGGATGTTTGGCAATTGTTTCGCCACAAGGCATGTGTGCGTAGTAATTCATGCAGAAATTGGTAAACATTGACGGGTGTGGCACGTTCAGGCATTTTAAAAGAGTTAGAAATATGTAAACTCGACCAGCATGTCAGCGAGATGATGGCAACGGCCGGCAAGAAGTTTCAGGATTTTTGATTGCTTCGTTTTCTTATAATCATGCAGAACGTTAACATGGCCGCCAATGGGAAACGTAACAGGAGGCTGAACCCTGATATGTGTAAAGGTATCAGGAGGTAGATGCTGCATGATGGACAATACCAAATTGTATTCAATGATGAAGTCTCATCGGAGATGTCCGAGTTATAATCCCCTAGCACCATCACACATGTAGTATCTAAATATTCTATTATCGATATTATCTTACATTATTGGGAAATGTAAATGCCTACATACAGGACATGGGAACTTGGATGTAAATTATAAAATGGGAGATATTGTTCTGAGTGCTACTATAAAAGAAAAGTACTTAGGAGTTACAATAAGCGCTGATATGAAAGTTTCAGGGCAGTGTGGGATTGCTGCTTCAAAGGGTAATCAAATTCTTGGGTTGATTAGGAGAAACATAACATACAAGGAAAAAAGACTAATTATACTTCTGTATTAAGCAATAGTTAGACCTCATTTAGAATACTGTATACAAGCGTGGATACCATATCGTAAGAAGGATATAGATACGCTTGAATGCATGCAGAGGAGAGCAACTAAAATTATTCCAGAACTGAGAGACTTTAGTTATGAAAAACGCCGAAAAGAACGTGGATTAACAACTCTAGAGACAAGGAGGTTAAGAGGAGATCAGATTGAAGTTTCTATGATATTGAATGGGTATGAACATATCGATAGAAATATGTTTTTCTCACTCAAGAAAGATAGCAGAACTAGAGGACATGAAGTAAAATGAGTAAAGGATTAGTGTAGATTGGATATCAGGAAGTACTCGTTCTCAGAGAGGACAATAAATGAATGGAACAAATTGTCTACGGATTGTGTAACTGCTAGCAGCGTGAATATATTTAAAAACAAGGTTGACATATATCCCAGGAGGGTGGTTACATGTAGATGAACATTGTTGGACTCTCGATAAGCCAATGGCGTCCTTGTCCACTTGACATCTGGGCCTTTGGCTTGGATGGCAAATCTTGTTAAATCTTGATTAAATAAATTAGTGTGCCAAGTTTTTCCTTGAGTTTTCCATGATCTTGGTGACTTTCATATGGCATATAAACACCGAGTATTACGCACTTTTTGTGACCACATGTTTGTTCCACACCAACACCCAGGTGTGGTCAAGTCTAGAGAGGTGATGCAAACTTCAAGCTGAAGTTTCCACAATACAGCAGCACCACCATGTTGTCTCAGCATTATGCCTTCTCTATCGTGTACCACTGGATATTTAGTCACTCTATATACTAATGTCGTCTCTTAAGCCTGTCGACTGGCTGAATGAGAGACGTATTTGTTCATTGACCGATCCATTATATAGGTTATTTCGGTTATCTGCATCGCGCCATTCAAAATCCGACCACATACGGTGTCGGTCGTTCTGTTTGCATAAGCACGAGCGCGCAGGTTATCCATCGCGTCCCTAGTATCAACGTGAGGAGAATAATTGGCAGCGGTCGTAACGTGTGGCCTTATATTGCGCTACATATACACATTTCATGACAGTGATTGGCAGCAGTTGTAACATGCTGCTTTCCATTAGGCTACATATACAAATGCCGTGAGAATGATAGACAGCGGTCGAAATTTGTTGCCTTCCATTGCGCTACATATACAAATGTCACGAGAGTGATAGACAACGGTCGTAACTTGTTGCCTTCCATTGCGCTACATATACAAATGCCGTGAGAGTGATTGTTTGCGGTTGTAACGATTAACGGTTGCAGAGCTGGTTCGATCATTTTAGTAAGGACCAGTGCGAATTCATGCATATACTAAAACGCATCGGTCATAGAGTCTGTAAATGTTTCAGAAGCGGCGGAGTATTGTCTGACAGACGTCTTCAAGGCGAGATGTAACGCAGCTGACGAAGTCGTATTCGTTCAATCGGCCATGTACGGACGCATGCGAGCTGGTCACTGCGTCCAACAGAACTACGGATACATCGGCTGTCAATCTGACGTCACACGTGTCATCGCTACAAGATGTTCCGCCAGGGGTCGCTGCGAAATCACAAACCTGGAGGCCGAGTTGGCGACATATCAGACCTGTCCAGCCGATCTGAAGTCTTACCTGGATGCGAATTATACATGTGTGAAAGGTAAGTACGAACATCATCACCGCCACCACCGTCATCATCCCCATCATCACCATCATTATCATCGTCATCATCATCGTCGTCGTCATCATCATCATCATCATTATCATTATTACCATAATAATAATAATAATAATCTACCATCTTGATTCGTCCGTCTGCTAACACCTCTATTCGTCCTTCACCAACTCGTTCCACACAAACTCGTACCACACCAACTCGTCCCACGCCAACTCGATCCATCTCTAACCAATGCTAAAACCTTACAATAGACGTTGTATGGTGGTTGGTATATAACACTTACCAATGCAGGCGCTATGTTACCTCTGCTGACAGTTACACAGGACGGGCGCTTTGTCTCCCCTTGCCCCACTGTGCTGTATTTGTTATTATTTGTTATTTTGTTTTATTTTGCCAACAACAGGTGAAACTTTGAAACAAAGATTTGTGTACCGATTTGGAAAAATTCGTAACGTCGTTAGTAAAACGCGTTAACCACGAGTTTCCGGCCACGTCACTTAGATGTTTGTCATAAGTTATCTTACACTAGTGTTTCCCCATTGCAGTTGCGACAGATCGGACCGGTGAATGCCAGCGCCACGGAGCGGTCACCCTAACATCGCCCAGTGGCTATATTGCCAACAACCGCACGAAACACAAGGCATCGCGCAGGTGCGCGTGGGTTATCGAAGCACTTCCGGGTCAGCACATTGAACTGACCTTGATGGACTTTACAGAATTCCCCGACGGGTCGAAGGTCAAGGTCAGGGCGTCGCAGTATTGTGTCGAATACTTGGTCATCTCGGAGAAGACAACGAAAGAGAATGTGGTCGTGTGTGACGGGGATCCGAGAGTCGACCGCATTTATCGCTCACGTGGCAACTTCGTTCGTATCCGACTGAGCGAGCAGATATCTGGAAGAAGCTCTCCTGTCCATTTCCTTGTCAATTATGAAGGTTTGTGCAACGATTCACTTTCAAATAGTCTCGTTTATTTGTCGCGTAGTCCGTTATCTGGCAGACATGTTACGCGCGGTTAACGTTACTTTGTTTCATTTAATAAATAGTATAATTAACTGCGTATGAATATGGCGCATGATACATACTGTACCCTAGAATTGCAGCATATACGACATTTTGAATATAAAATTATGTGTGTGACTGTAATTATGACTTACTGTCAAAAATAAACAAAACATGTCAATCCGTTAACATGCAAGGATTTAATAACTATTTTGAGATTTTAGCAATCATTCAAGACTTGGGTATCGAGTGCGCAAGAGCAAATGTGATATTTGGGATGATTAGGCTAAAAGGACAACTGGCGAAATTCAACGACGAATTTGATACCATTAATGTTGAATTGGATATTGCTACACAATCGCTTAACAGCCCTTCGAAAGTGGATGAGAAACGTTTTAAGATTTTATTCGACGCAACGTATTGCATGCGAAGCGAGCCTTAGACTTCCAGTTGGGGGTAGGATGGGGGAACTATCATCCACCATCTACTGTAGATTTGAGAATGATTTCAGTGTTCATCTGGACGGGTTTTGGTACTATTTAGTTTAAAAATATTTACTCCCTTCAATGTTCAATAATGGGATACTTTAAGTTTTTAACAGTTGTCTTTGTATTTTGCAATGTTTCGTTCTGCAAATAATGTGGAGTCAAAGATTCAAACCAGAGGGCGCTCGTCACACCTCCCGCCGGCCGCTACACATGTGTAGCGGCTCCTACCGTATCAACACCTGTTTGTTTCATGTTTTCTTATGCCTTGTGGTAACATTGACTGACTATGTGATGTGGACGCTAACTCTGATCAAAAAAGAATCAGTGAATGTTTAATGATCACAGTGGTTTATACCCTTACTCTTAAGAGGTCAGGTTAGGTTAGTTATGATTTTTGTTTACAGTGTTTCTTTGTATAAGTACTCTGTCTAAATAAACAGTCTGACTCTGGGTCACAATAATCTCTCGTGAATGTTTCCAGTCATGGGCTGTCCGTACCCGCAGCTGTCCAGCGACTATCGCGTTGTCCGGCAGAAAGACGGTAGCGTTAGGGTAACGTGTAACTCAACGAGGCAATCGTCTTGGACTCTCGTCTGCAAAAACAAGAAATGGATAGGCAACTTGGGCAACTGTAGCGGAGGTGAGAGTCTACGTATGCACGATGTACAGTTTAATGGAAGGGAATATCGAAAGAACTAAACTAGTTATGTTGTGGAACGTAGCGTTGCAAAGCGCTTAGTGGCTAGGAATTAATCAACTATTAAAGTGCATGGATGGTTGATTGGTTGGTTGGTTGGTTGGTTTGTTGGTTGGTTGGGTGGGTAGGTGGATGGGTGGATGAGTGAGTAAATGAGTGGGTAAGTGAGTGAGTGGGTGAGTGAGTGAGTGAGTGAGTGAGTGAGTGAGTGCGTGAGTGAGTGAGTGAGTGAGTGAGTGAGTGAGTGAGTGAGTGAGTGAGTGAGTGAGTGAGTGAGTGAGAGGGGATGAAGGGGAGGGAAAGATGGACGGACGGACGCCGAGAGGGGGATAGGGAGGTGGAGAAAGAGAGAGAGAGAAGAAGAAAGGGAAAGGAGAGAAAGGGAGAGAGAGGGAGAGGGGTAGAGAGGGATAGAGGGACATGTGGAGGTAGGAGGGAGCGAGATAGGAGGGAGAGAGGGAGCGAACGTAACGTGTGACGTCATGTAAACGTTAACATAAAGACGGCCGCAACTATTTCGTATTATTGTTGCAGCTCCTGGCGTGGACGAAGCACTAATATGGGATATAGAAAATGTACTCGGTAAGACGATTTCACATAATGGGTTCCATAAATGAGCTACATCACTGTTGTGACTGTGCTTATGTGTCTCATAATGCGTAAATTTAATATAAATCATACCGCACATAATCATCCATTTATCATTCACAAAGCGGTAGCAACACAACATTCAAGATACAAAAAAAGTACACAAAATATTATGAAGATATCTTTTTTATTTTGCCTAATGGCAACACATATAATGCGAAGAATTTTTTCCTGTGTTAAAGCAACACCAAAATGTCTCCGTGGTGCAGCGCAGTGACTATTCCACTCAAGGAAATTAAGGAGTAAATCATTATACAGACGAAGCGATAAGGGATAGCACACTGCACATGTTCTGCTAATGTTAATCATATGTTTTCCTAAAAACGTTGCATGTAATTTTTTTCAGGCATTCACATTCTGACCATAGCGTGCGTGGCAGTCGTTGTATGTTTTATCATCGTCATCGTGGGAGTGGTCTGCATCCGACGGTCAGTTGTACATACATACATAGCTTCTGATCTATACACACACGCACGCACGCACACACGCATACACACAGACACACACACAGACATACACACACACACACACACACACACACACACACACACACACACAGACACACACACACACACACACACACACACACACACACACACACACACACACACACACACACACACACACACACACACACACACACACACACACACACACACACACACACACACACACACACACACACACACACACACACACACACACACACACACACACACACACACACACACACACACACACACACACACACACACACACACACACACACACACACACACACACACACACACACACACACACACACACACACACACACACACACACACACACAACACACACACACACACACACACACACACACACACACACACACACACACACACGCACGCACACACACACACACACACACACACACAAGGACGCACAGACAGAGAGCTATTAATCAATAACCCTTACGTCAATGATAAAATCAGCACACGCAGAAATAGCTCCATGGAGTTTACACCCTGTCGCGCTTGCAGCGCCGCTCAGTGGTGGGTGCGGAATGAATTCGGTTACAGGGATCATACCTCAGTTAGACTTCCTGGTGTGTTACATACGAATATAGGGCACAGTAATTTTAGGTATGTGTCATTTAAAAAACTCATATCATCTGACATAACTGCATTTGAGCAGGCACATTGGCAGGTTTGCTTGTAGAACATGTTGGCAGTGTAACTGTGGATTTTTAGATGATTTCAATAGGCGGAAGGATTTTTGGCAATTTTTTCACCACAATGCACGTATGCGTAGTAATTCATGCAGAAATTGGTAAACATTGATGGGCATGACACGTTCAGCCATTTTAATAGAGTTAGAAATGTCTAATTTTGACTAAACTCCATCAGCATGTCAATGAAATGATGATGAGGGTAGGTGAGAAATTTCAGAATTTTTGATGGTCAAGTTTTATTATAATCATGCAAAACGTTAACATGGCCACCAATGGGAAATGTAACTGGGTGTTGAAACCTACAAAAATGAAATTACTTGAAACTATGTCGAAATTATGTGTAATGTCCCAAGTCATCGGCGACATCTAAATAGACGCATGTGCACCATCCACCACATGTGCACCATCCACCACATATGCACCACCCACCACATGTGCACCATCCACCACAAGGGATGCCACTGCACGTCGGGGACACCAGCATCAGTGCGCGCGTGCGTGCGTGCGTGCGTGCGTGCGTGTGTGCATGCGTGCGTGCGTGCGTGTAAGCCATTAGTGGTATAAATATACATCGAACTATCGATGAATCGGCAATAGTCGAAGCAATACTATCGATAGTAAATTTAACTATCGATAGCAACGATAGTTGGCGAAACAATTCATCATGGCGACTTGTGTCATCGTAATACTGTTCGTAAACATACGTTTTCAAATATGTAGGGCCCTGTGGTAATGTTACTTATTTGTCGATCTAACACCAACAATCGTCGACCGGAGCAACTTCGTTCACGGATGCACCATTTTAGCCAACCACCTCAAAGGCTACGCAGTGACGCCGCCCGTCAATTATAGTCGTTTCCCTGGTTATTCGCTATTCCACGATACTGTCGCAGTACTAATGAATATTTATTAAACTATCGCAATAATTTTGCAATAGTGTCACAATAATAATAGTCACTCCTATCTGCAATTGCTAAGTGGTCAAATCATTGTGTTCAATAACTGTTTCACTACAGCCAATCGCGCCGGCCCCAACTCCCGCTGATGACGCCACAGTCGACTTCGGGCAGGTGCGTCGATACAAAGTCGGAGTGCTACACGACGGTCGGGTCGGTCAGGCGCGGCACGACCGGCAGGCCGGCGCGGGCAGGTACGACCGGTGGCGAATACACCCACATCTGGCAGACTCGCCGACCACCGATCGCCGTCGCGACGCCGGCCGTGCCAGAGTGCGCGACGGAAGAAAACGCCGAGACATGCCCTGGATTCAGCACGTTCAAGCCGCCGGCGGGTCACATCTACGCTCGGCCAAGCTCCCCCAACAGGGACAACTCGGGTCTGCAACCCTCACACGTCTACTTCGACTTCGACCCGGATGGAGTGCCCGGGTTGCCGAACAGGAACTGTGATATGGGCCACGGCATGTGCTACTGAACTCATATGGGTCACGGCATGTGCTACTGAACTCATATGGGCCACGTCATGTGCTATTGAACTTATATGGGCACGGCATGTGCTACTGAACACATATGGGACAACGTTCGAAGGTGTTCCGTTATGTTTGTCGTTTTAGCGCAAACATTTATCAGCGCAAGTTGAAACACATAGCGCTATCGTCATGCTACCACAAATTAGACATTCAGTTGTTCGTCTCGCGTCAGCGGACACGTATCTGCAAAATATACCTCTTCGTTGCTGACAATGGGCTAAAACAACTATTGCGGGACACCAACGAAGCAGTAAAATGTGTTCAATGTAATCCCTGTAGAATGTTGTGCGACCGGTAATGCGTCACTGAACCTCGTGTCATGGTGACGTTACTGATGACATCCGACCCTGCCGCCCCTTCACAAACTATCGTGGGTTTTCTTGACACTCTGTGTAATATTACTCCAGTTGCGCGTGTTCGGAGACTCAACAACTATCAAGTGGCGAGTCAGCGGCATCTGAAGTACTGCTTTGTTCGCTCAACGGAAACCAACACTTCCTCCATATAATGTTCAATGAACACACGTGTCTGCATCAATTTGACAGTGGCTGCAAGTCACATTCGAAATCATAACCATGTTGTGCATGTTTGGACGGTGAAGTTTGAACGATGAAGTTTGAATGATGAAGAACAAAATGAGAAAAAGTTGGATTGATACGCTGAACGAAACTTATTTGTTTAATTATCAAGAAAGAGTGAGGGATGGAGAATAAAAATTTACTTTGATGGGTTTAGGTGTTCAAAGATTTTTCACCGATGATATAGTTGTTTTGACTTCTAAGACTTTCTAATGGCTATAAAACAAACGTACTATTGGATTTACTTGTAAATTCGCTGACAAAATGGAATTTACTTCAGTGAGCCATGGACAAATATTACTATTGCACGGAAAAGGCATGTCCAGCAAACAGCTGGTTGTGGGCTGAATTGTAGTTTCATTAAAGATGTTATTCATATTAATGTTATTACTGAATATATTGTGTATATACGTCACACGCCGTATTGTAGGTGAATATCTCATATATCGTTAAGCAGTTGTTCGTTACCTTGCGTAAACGTCAAATATGTGTGAATTATACCCGGCATACATTTAGCTTTGATGCCTTTTCGGAGACGCCCGGCCCTTTCGGGTGTTCAATGTTAACATGTTTACTAATATGTGTGTTAGAACTGTTACTGTCAATAAGTGACATGACGCGAGTACTCAATAAAATTTATATTTGCAACGCTGTTGAAACTAGATAGTTGGAAGTAAATGTCGCTTTCAAATCGTGCACACGTACACGTTATCTCAAGAATATGCACCTCCCAAACGCAAAACAAGCACGTACGCACCCACACATCACTAATATAAAGTATAAATAATGCATTGCGTATTCCTATACACCGAGGCAAGCAAAGGGTCGGGATCATCTATGCAAATGGTCAATGCATAATTTGGCATCGATATACGATACACTGGCATCGAGCTAATTCTGTAAAGAACTTGGAACATTAACACAGGCGATACCAGGAGAGAACATTAAGACAGGCGATACCAGGAGAGAACAATTATAAGAGAACGAAGAACGGGACGATCTCAACCGTAGGTCGCTGACAAACAGCTACGGGGTCAACAGAGAACACGTCACAACACAGACAACGTCACGTAAAAGACCTTGTAACGTCAACACAAGACGTCTCAGGTTAATTGTAAAAATAAAAAGTATAAGGCAAACTAATTAATTGTGCTCATGTATAAGATAACAGCAGCAACAACAACGACAACAACATCAACAACAACAACAACAGCCCTCTTAGCTGAATTAAAAATATTGCGGACAAGCATGAAGACCATATCGTAACAAGGACTGACCAGAGAATGAAGACTAACACGTGCACAGTTTACGGAGTGGTTCTTGTTGATTTAAAAAATCCAAATAGGTAATTTACACGAATGCTGCAAATTGAAGACCAGCTTTAAAGTACGTCTTGAATTACCTACTGAAGCCGGCCGCGCTGCACAAGTGATCGCATAAATTACGTAAAACACATTTCTGCCTTTTTACCCTCTCTAGATGATTATAAGAAATGAGAAAAACGGTTATGTGTTTTCCGGTTTATTAGTTTGGTATGTTATCATAAACAATTGTCACGTTTTCCTGCACGTGCGCTTTATTTGTATGAATTTAGAATTTATTTGATCCAAGAACTATTTTTCAAATGAATATAAATTTCTTGTTTTTTATATTAAACAAATCTACATATTGGGTAAAATTGTCTTTCCAATTTCCCCATAAACAGTACAGTTAGTTACCTTCGTGAAGCGGGATTGTATCCTACCAGTTACTTCTGCTACGAGAAGCCACCGTCCACCTGTTACTGCACAATATTTCTTGCCAACCCGGCTACTGGCGCCATCTAGTGTATGTTATAGTTATGTACTAGTGTCGCCACTACGTGGATAGTGCGTCACTAACAGGACAACAACAAAATACAATATAATTCAATAAATAAAGACTCATATATTGCGCTAAGATCCTCTGGAAACCCAAGGTCAGCAGCGCACCAAAGCAGAAAGGTTAGACAGTTTGTAGTCGGTTATTAATTCCAGTCGTAAACATTTTGATCGATATGCTGATGAACTATGGAGAGGATAAGTGAGTTTATACAGGTGGGGGTTTATGTGAGGGCGAAATGTTATAATTCCTGCTGACTTAATGTTAACAGGGAGTCATTTACACAGAGTTGGTGCGACGACAATTGCGAAAGTTCTAGCTTTGACGTTTGTCTTAAGATAGGCGCCAACCCTGAAATCACGCTAACTGCGCCTCGATCTGCGCATCGTAGTCGTGACATGAAATCAACACAACAGTTATACTGTCAACTGGAACTACATCCTTAACGCCAACAATAACGGCAAATTTTACATGATTTTGTAAAAAGAACATTAATGAGAACCGAAAACATTACAAATTAAACATAATTCAAGTGGCAGCCGTTAGCGGAGAACGTATGTTGTGGATTCGTTACAGGACATTTTGTTCGGATGATTCGCAGATAGCAAAATGTCTGCCCGGCACTTCATTAGTTTTTCTATGTGCATTGAGATAAATAATAAATGAACATCTCGGCCAACGTTTACTTAAATGATGTTACTTGTGATATAATTGTAGGTAAAATGTGGGGTTTGATAACCTTTAAAACCACAAGAGCGTTAAGTCGACAGGAAATACAAAAACATCTCGCCGTCAAGTAAAAATCTACCTGCTTCAACTCGCTTATTTTCCATAGCTCCGATCCAACTGTTCACAACTGGAATTGCTAAATGATTAGTTACTGCCCAACCCGCGCTGCAATTGTTTGGGTTTCACGGAGATTTTAGCACAACACAAGTGTTTGTATTGTATTGTATTGTGTTGTGTTGTGTTGTGTTGTATTGTATTGTATTGTATTGTATTGTGTTGTATTGCATTGCATTGCATTGCATTGCATTGCATTGCATTGTACTGTATTGTTATCATCGATATCATAATTATTACCTCAAAACATTGTTATTCCAAAATCCCGTTTATTAATTCATCATTATTAATTTGGCCATATTAGAAAAGAGCATATTCTATGGCAGTCAAATGTTAGAATGAAGCTACTTTTGAAAAAACTTCAAAGATACAACCTCATCAAAATGGTGGGGTATACGCCTCCTCATCCCCACTCAACCCCCCTCAACCCCCTCAACCCCCTCAACCCCAGCACCAGTCACACATGGCGAGTAGCCTTCGGTGGACAGCAGCGTCACCCCGCGTTTGTTTCTGATTTGTTTCTCTTCATTTGTTTGCTACACCGGTACTTGTTTAGTCCAAGTAAGTACCACTGACTGTCAAATGAGAATCTACACATTAGGAGAACAGTCCTTGTTGATTTATTATCAAATTGGCTGTTAAGTATCGTTGCATTATTGGCGTCGGTTGCTGTACAAGGTTTGGCATACGTAGGGCTTATAGTATAATATTATGACCTACCCGTTCACCATTTGTCCACATACATAAATAGAACATCCGTTAGAAAAACAAGACCGCTGAACCCTGACGCTGCCCAACTTCTGATGTTGGACGGGTGTGGCAAGTATAGTATTGTTCTGACGTAATCGCATGCCTTGGGGAGTGAATGCAAACTGTTTGATTTGTTTAGTACACTTGTTCGACCTTGTCGATCGTCGGCTGTTGGAAAGTTGGTTTCGATAGATGTGTTGGGCCACATAAATGGAAGATAATGGCTGGTCTTGTGATGCATAACTATGTTCTGTAGTTAATCTGCGAACCACTTTTGTAGGACTTGGGACACTTCCACCACATTACTGCCTACGGACCACTCAGCAGGGCGCGTTCTGACTTATCTATGTTTCTGTTATTTCGGTTGCAGGTGGGAAGGGGACTATAGGGATTGGTTAATTGTGTAACTCTGTGCCATTAGTGACATATATTTGTCACTGTAGGTCTTCGAATCGCGCATTAGTTACACTTTATCTCAAGACCTACGTCTATATTCCAGACAGAAATTAATTTCGAGTTTAACTATATTTAATTAGAGACTCAACTGGTGTTTACTTATGCATGACCCACACCACTATATAAGTGTTACATATATTTATACATATTCACACATCTAGTATTAAACAGTTCCAAATGAGTATTTTGCTACAACCCAACCGTGCTATAATTTTTGCAAACGCTACATCGTGTTCTCCATTTCCACTTTCTTCTAAGATTACCTAAGCATATTTAATTTAAATAATTAGTTACAAGCCACGACACACGACATATTTATTTTATTATCGCAGACAACAGCGTGTCCTTGGTGAATTTCCACAATGGCAGTATTCCAAAATGGATCGTATTATGGTCGAAAGAGGCATAATGCTAAAATTCTTATATATAATATTACGTGTGTGTAAGTTTAATTTCTGGATCGGTGTAGAATAAACACGGCCTCCTGAATTGGCATAGCCCTTCGCTAATAAACGCGAGTAGTAGGTAGGTGGTTTACGATGAGCAAGAGCGGTGGTTACTAAAAATAGACATTGGGAAAAACCCACATATCGCTGACGTGGCGTTTAATTTTAATTTTTAATTTTAATTTTAATCGCTGACGTGGCGATTAAAATGAATGAGAGAGCTAATCAATCAGGGTTCAGTACGTTATCGGTGAATGGTATAAAGAGCTGCGATTCGTCGGTTATAGTTTCATAAAAGTTATGCGTAAGAGTTTCATAAAAATCGTGGATGATTAATGAGGTGAGGAGTCTGAATGGCTCGTGTGTCCATCTGCTTGCCGCCGAAACGCGGGCATCTTAAAAACGGAACAAACGCAGTCGGTCGTGTGCACACACACAATCATCTTTTAATTGCACCACAATACAGATACTAGCAGCTGGTAAGTATTACCAATACATCGAAGCAATAAACAAGCTATGCTGTATTACAGTTTACCCTATCTCAGGGTCTTAACCCAATCAAACACGCGACAATCGTTTGCTACTAAATCACTACCAAATGTATTGACGAAAGCCTTCATCGGTATGCCGTTACAACGAAGCACCAAATAAGCAATGCAGTATTGTCCGCACACGTTAGATAGAGGACTCTGAAGTCTCTTGGCATTGTGACTCCACTCGGAACAATGTTCGTTCAGGAACACGCGAAATGTGCCATGTAGCGGCGGTAGTCCGTACGAGCAGAAGTATTCACCGCGTCTGTCGGCATCCACGTAGAGAGCGATCCAATGTTGACCGGGTTTATCGCCGTCGTGAGTATTGCATACGAAAGCGAACGGGAAAGCATCGATCATCGTAGGCAGTCCGTCTTTGGGTACGACGTCGCGAACGATCGAACGAGTTCGTGCGTCTCTCGCCAGGAGACGCGCAATCTGGCTTGTCTCCATCAGAAATCGTAGATGACGTTCCTGCTCTTGTCGATTTCCAGCACCGATTCGAATTCTGCGTACACGACGACGTTGATGGTCTGTTGGAGCGCTGCAGCGAAATGCATCTCGATGCGCAGGTTGCCCTTTTGTACCAGATGGAAGCACGATCCATCACACGCGTCCGGGGTCAGATCGAAACCAAAGAAGGTGTACCCATCACGGAAGTCGTCACGAGTCAGACCGTTCCCTTCGTCCTGTGATACCTTGCCAGTCGAGGTGAACAGGTTGAGGTAACTTCTGATGAATCGCTTCTCGTCGAAATTCGGCTGGAGAGGTTTGGAGGGTACCTGTCGACCATCCACGTAAACGGCGAGGAAGTTGACGTTGTTGTGCTTGGCGTGAAACGGGTTCTTCGCGTACGAACCGTTGTACGCGTCGTTGTCGATGCAGCATAGTACCAGACGTTTCGGTAGGGTACCGAGGAACAGGTTTTCGTGCGTGTGCGACATGGCCCCTGTGGGAATGGAGTATACTTTGCAGTCGACGGAACGCAGCGGGTACTTGGCCGTGCCCTTGTCCAGTGCCTTGATGTGCGCCACCTGAACGGTCGGATTCAGTGTGGCTTTCCTCGCGAACATGGTGGCGTTGACGATGTGTATTTTATAATCGAGGTTGCCACCACCGGCCATGAGCGCGAACGTGTCCTTGCTTCGCACCAGTCGTATCTTGACGTCGACGCCGTTGAGCAGGTAACGATCTTGTAGGAACAGGTCCACGTGTAGTCGTCCCATCATGTCAACGACACGACTCTGCGTGACGTGCGCTCGCCGAGACACCAACCCTCGGTTCATTACGTCCTCGTCGACAATGTTGACGGCATCCATGCGACCGGCGGTGTCTTTGTACCACAGTTGACTCGTCAGTTGAGTCTCTTTGGCCTCGCTGCCGTAACGCGATACGGGTACGTGTTTGTCGAAGGAGTCACGAGCGTACCGTTTAGGTAGACGTCGACTTGACTGAATAACGAATGCAACCAATTATTCACCGGAGCCACAGTGTTGTCGGGGTCGAGAGGTGTCCCGTTGCCTTTGGTTACCTTCGCTTGCACGTGCAGGTAGCTGCTGGCGAGATCCAGGTAAGTGTCTCCCGATCCGGGTAGCAAGAATTCTATGGGACCACCCGACTCGAGGGAGGCCATCGGTTGGTGTTCCACCCATTGTGCGTCCTCGATGCTGGTCTGGGTCGGCGGCACGCCGAAGAGATCGAGTTCGCTCTTGACCCCCTCGCAAGATTGTCTATGCACGAAAGCCATCGTCGAACACGTCACGTTCACGAATCGTCTGCGCTTTACGACGTCTTTTCACTGCACTGACTCGTCGCGGTGCCGTCGCGCGTTTTATACGTTTTTGCGGTCGCACGCCAGGAGTCGTCAACAGACCACGTATCAAATCTTTACCGGCATCGGTGGCGCGTCGTTTGGCCGCCGTTTTTATGTTCTGACCGGACATGACGTCGTCGGCTATGCGCAAGCCGGTCTTCAACGCCCCCTTTCCCAAAGCCACGGCTCCTCGCTTGATGAGTGGCATGGCGCTCCGAATCAGACCTCCGAACAGACTACCCAACCCGTGTCCTCGTTGCACTCTGGCACCGACAAAGTAGGGTAAGGCCCCTCCCGCTTGTCGGGTGTAATAATCGTTGTAATTCATTCTTCAGAACAGACCAGTCTTACGACGTCGAAAATGAAGCGTCACCGTCACCTTGCCGCGTTCGAATGGCACGGCATGCCCGGTATCGTCTCTTATATCGATTTCGATTGTTCCAAACTCCTTGCGCAACATGGGCAAGTACTGAACGTGCTCGAAATGTCTCGAGATCGTATGTCCGTGTTCGCCTTGTATCGGAACAATCCTCAACAGCGGTACGAGACTGTCGCCGACGACGCGCGATTCCACGACGTTCGTGTACACGTAGAGTGACTCGAACCCTTGCTTCATGTCCACCACGGAATCCCCTTCTTTCACGAAGGTGTACACCTCTCCATCACCATCTAGCGGCACGTGACTTTCAGGACTACGGATGGTCCTTGCGTCGAGACCTAGTATGACTCCCATAGAACCCTGGGTTGTGAATTCGGTACTCGGTGACATGCGTACGGATACTTTTTGAGTGATGTCGCTGTAGCTTAATTTCACTCTTTGACGTACCGCGATACCCGCTAGCGAGCGGTTGATGGCTCGTATGAGTTTACGAGTTCCGTCGTAATATCCCGTTGCTATGCCTCCAACAGAATGACCATCGCTAGAGCTTTCCGAGAGGAAGAACCAGGAATCCTTCTCTCTGACATTGTACCAATCGTGCGGGTACTGGATCTCCACCAACCCGCATTCCCATTCGCCGGACAGACTGATGCGTTGCGGTAAGGACGTGACGTAATGGGTCAACGTGTTGTCGGGATGCAGGTGCATCGACGCGTTGCTAGGCAACGTCAGGTAGAAATCAGCCTTCATCGCGTTTCACGGATGGATTGGGTAGCAGGTAGCCCAACGAACTACTCAACAGCGCCGTCCACAGATTAGAGTCGGTGTGACCGGTTGTCAGATTGTAGATGCTGACCGCGATGATCGTGTACAAGACGACGACCTGACACAAGAACACGATTTCCGTCTTGGGACAATCGGTGCCGAAGAGGTGCCAACGCGATGCAACAACCTCGTTGTCGTTGTCGTCCGTAACGTCTATCCCTTCGTTGTCTTCTTCGACGATGGACATCGTTGGAATGAGGAGTCGACCGTCGCGTAACTACTCTTTATACCGAACGAGCGCCTTGGCATCGATCCAGCTGTTGAACGAAGTGGGGTAGCCGTACCATTTGACTAACGCCTCCGTTCGTTTTCCCACCTTCCGTCGCTGCAGCACCGATTCCACGCGGTACAGTTTATCTTTCGAGACCAATACTTTCTGCAGTTCCGGTTCGTAGAAGGTTCCGTCCAGCACCTCACCGAGATCGTCGACCAACCGGTACACGGGTGGATCGGAGGCGTGAACTTCGCGTATCGTGAAGAGCTCCTCGCTCCAATTTGCCATGTACCCTTTCTCGAACCGCCGCTTCGCTTTGCTGATGCGCACGCGATCATCCACCTTGAACTTTGGTACACCCTTACCATCGTGACCGTACAAGCGCTGCCACACCTCCTCTTGATTCGCCGCGTTCACGTGCGAAGGGGCCATGCCTATGCTTCGATGATAGGTGTCGTTGTACGACTGCACAAAATCCTGTAGCGCGTCGATGTACCGCACCGTCTGATATTTCGTAAAATATCGCCACATACGCGTCTTCAGCGTTCTGTTGAACCTTTCGACGATACTCGCCTTGGTCTCCTCGTTATGAGTGGAAAAATGATGGACACCGTGCTCCTTCAACAAACGCCTCACGGATCTGTTGAGGAACTCCAAACCTTTGTCTGTTTGCAAGGTTGTAGGCGCAATGTTGACCAACAATCCTTTCAATGCCGTCACCAGAGACGACGCCGACTTGTTTTTCAGAGGAACGCACCAGGCCCGTTTTGAAAAGACGTCGATCACCGTCAACAGAAACACGTATCCGTCGTTGTCTTTTTTCAGTTTTGACAAGTCGACGAGATCGGCCTGCCACTGGTGGTTGCGTCCACCCACGATGACACGTCGTCTCTTGAATCGAATTCTCACCGGTTTGTGTAAGGTGTACGCGTCTTGTTCCGACAACCATTGCTTGACGGCTTTCACTGGTGCGCGCGTGACACGTCTCAGTGCGTTGACCCCACCATAACTTCCGACGCGTTTCGGATCGAAGTAGACGCGTTTGAGTGATTCTTCGACTCGACGTCCCATGGTTTGCACCACACGACTAGAGGAGACGAACTGAGGTAATATCTTGCGACGAGTGCGATAATGTATAGTAGGATACAAAACAGTACTCCCACGACGATAGGTCGATATCCTACCATCGAGGTAGCGGCAAGACTTTTTTCGCGAGCGGGTAGTAGTCAGCGGTCATGTACAGCACCGAGACAAACACTCCTGTCAGTGGGTAGTAGTCGGCGGTCTTGTACAGTACTCCTAGGACTACCAAGCGATATGTGTCCACTACCGATACCATGGTTAACTGTTGAATCGTCGTAGCGCACAACTCTTTTAAAACGACTCCCAACCATCCAGTGACGGCAACCGACGATGACGTTTTTTTCGAGGACTTTTGGACTGTTCCACTTGCCAACGACTGTAGGGGGTCCAACGCGGTAACGGACGATTTCTGGGTGTCACCGCCACCGGTGTTGCCGTTGCCGCCTGTCGTATGTAGCGTCTCCGTTCGACGTTACCGATGAATTCCATGGGTAGGTTGATACGTTTGAGCTGCTGCGCGAAAGCTTGCCATCCTACAGGATCGCTCTTTCTTCTTTTTCGCAATACATCGTTCACGAGATCCACCATGTTACTTCCAGGCACCGGCGTACCGTCGTGTAATAATTCGCCTCGATCGGTCCACGAGAGCTGGGTTTTGAGACGATCTATCAACTTCTTGACCTTAACCTTCATGGTCTTTGGAACGCTGTCCACGATGTCGGCCTCTACGGCAGAGGGAGCTGCTGTTGCTGGTGCTACTGTCGGCTTTTCCGGTGTCGCTGTTTCTGTCGTTGCATCATCGTTCACTACAACCACTCGTGTCGGCTGTTTGTCGCGTCGATCGGACAAGTGGTTGTATCGCTGTAACACCTGATTGTACAGTTTCACTTTGTCCCCATCGTTTAGGTCTTTTTGATCGAGAATGGAGGTCATCTCGGCGTCGAGTCCTTGCATGACCTTACCAACCGTGTCTGTAGGCGGTGGTGGTGATCGAAGGGTCTCCAACAATCGTGGATCCACCAAGGCCATTTTTCGCGCGTGCTCCATCTACGCGAGCACCTGTCTGAGCAAGGGAAGAATCACCGAACCTGCCAACGGAGCTAGTAAAGCCGATAGGAAACCACCGGTCTGTTCTTGTAGGATGTGTCTCCTCCTCGCGATGGGCAACCGTCTCTTAGCCAACGCGCGCAGTTCTTTCCTGTATTTTTTCAACCGCCTTCTATGTGTCGGAGTCAACGGAACGTTCCCTTTCAAGATGTTGTAGGCACACTCGGCCAGAGCGCAAATGAGATCGGCGTCAGCGTTGGCGAGGATGGCTCTTCTCAATTTGTTGTTTTTGTATCTATTCAGCGCCTGTATACACAGGATGTGTCTTTTCACAAGTTCAGACATCGTGCGAATGAAGACTCGAACCAGCGCTCAGCGTTTTTATACCTTCGGTAAGTAGACGTACTGGACGGGGTCGTCCGGAAAAATGGTCGTACGTAATCGGAGATCTTCGGGCGTGTCCTGTTTCAGATCGATCAACAGGTAGCCATATGGTACCACCGTTGCATCTTTGAAAGCTTCTTGCACGAATTTGACACGACCCGGATACATTTGTCGTGCCAAGTGCGTTATCTGCGACGTGTCACGGGGATTCTTGAACACCACCATGTATTGAGCGTTCAGGCTAATGGTGCGACTTTCTTTGTTTTTAGGAAACAGGTTCTGTACGAGATAGAGGACGGATGTGTTACTGTGATGACTCTTTTTGGTGAACAAGGTCGTGACCCGACCGTCCGTTTCAGCCATCAGATCATCTATGACGACGAGGTTCCTCGTCTTGGGATCGAACAATGACGCATTCGGTAAGCCTTCCTCGAACTGCAAGTTGGGCATGCTCATCGACGCGTAAGCCGATTGCCATTCTCCGTAACACCACGTCATTTTCTCGGGAGGAGGGTTCATCGTCATTGATGCGTGAAGTAGCAGACGCGTCACGAAGGTGCTCTTACCACACCCCGTCGGTCCGGCGATGACGCACGTGAATGGATGCTTCCATCGCGCGTCCATGGTCACTTATGAATGTCTTCCGCAGCGCGTCATCTTTTCTACACGTTCACCGGACCCGTGCTCACCCCGTCTTCGAGCACCACGCGTTTTGCATAGAAGTAGGTGAGGGCGGCTCGTTCCTGCACATACGTCAACACGGACGAGTGGTTCACTCGGAACCCGCGATTCTTTCCACTACCGCTCTTTCTATTGGTGAGTACCTCGAGGAACGCGTCTTTGTCGATCTCGTTGTGACGTTTGCTCAGACCTTTCGTGCTATACTTGTCGGTGGGTCCGAAGCAATAGTATGTCTTGCTGCACAACCCAACGAACCCATCGCCAGACCACTCCACCTTGAACAGACCGGGCGTCCTCTTGTCGTATGCTTTGCGCGCAACACAGCATGATGCAGAGCCGATCCAAGGATGACCGGCGAGTCGACACCGCACGTACTCTGTCTCGTGGTCGACGCAACATTCGGATGGGAGCCATTGGGATCGGTGTCGGAAGTAATGCTCTCGAAGTTCCGGAGTTACGAGATCATCAACGGACTCACCGGCCAAGGCCAAATAGGCGCTATCCGTATCTGTCTCGCAGTACTGGAACAAAGGTCGTTCCAGGTACCTGTCGATAAAGTCGTAGTAGAACTGCAGCATGCGCATTTTGGCATACTGTAGAACGAAAAATCCCACGTGTATAGGCAAGGCATACGTCACTGTTCTCTTGCTCATCTCGATCTCATACGCGTTGTCGATGACGACGTCGAGTTGACGGAATCGACGATCGTTGATCATGCGCGACGCTTCAACCTCCGTGCAGTATTTCACGTCGCGATGTCGGTCTACGTTGGTGATGGTCTTCCCGTACCCCGAATTCCCCAGGAGTTTCATGGTGTCCGCGATGATGGCCTTGTGGGGGTGGACGTCTCCCTCCCGTCGGGCCGTAGATACCGCGTCACCGAACCGACGGAAGCACGGGTTGGGTTCGTACTCGATGACCTGAAAAACACGCGTCACCTCGAGTCCGTGGTCCAGGTACCACCTCAGGAGCGGCGTGGCGAGTAGCATCTTATCGCCGCGGAAACTACCCACGAGCATGCGCCTCGGACGCGTCATGATATCGTGATCTTCGGCGTATCGACGCATGAATGGTCCGAGATCGTCGCGGGTCATGTTGACGTTCTTGAACACGGGTTGCATCTCGGCAAAGTGCGCGCGCAATTCTTCCGGTACGCGAACGTCGCACTCAATCATACCGAACAGAGTACCGGTGCGCACATCGGTCAAGATCTGCTGTTGCGTCATCTTCCATTTCGCGTGTCGTCGACGAGGAAACGCTGCGTCTAGACATCTTTTCACGGCCGCATCTTTTCTCATGTTTTTCCACTGACATTCCCACAACTCGACAACCTTGACGAAGTGACGTAAGTATGCAGTGTTCTTTCGGGTCTCGGTGAGAAGTTGGGCCATGGGTTTCCCATTAACGGCGTTCGTTTCTAGAGCCAAGCACGGGTGTCCGTGGTAATAGCATCCATGGTACTGATACGCCGTCTTTGTTGTGCTGCACCACCCATCCACCGGAAGTTTACCTATCCTCTTCTCCCGACCGTTGACCTGATGCCGGATAGAGTGTCCCGTCCGTTCGGACTCCCACGTCAACCATTCCGCGGCCATCTGCCCGTGCAGCTGCGCCGATTCGGGTCGGAACTCGTTTTCTTCGCGTCGACGCTTGTACCATCCCGTCGGCATGTCTTGCATCAGAGACCACAGGTATAGAGCGTTGGCATCGTAACCGACGATCGATCCACACGGTCGAGCGGTCTCCCCGTACTCGGTCTGACGTATCTTTGTGACCCCTTTCTCGTGGTATCTTTGAAAGACTATAGATGGACCACCCACAATACCGTCTTTCACGAGTTGATGAAGATCTTTATTCTTCTCGTTGAAGATCGTAAAGTATGTCTTCTCCGGTAGGTCGTTGAACAGGTAGAGCAAGGTCAGTCCGGGTACGCTGATCCCTTGCTTGAACATGTCGATGCCACGCTGCTCATAGAAGGCGAACTGTCTGTGAATGGCTTGCAAAAAGGCACTACGTCTCTGTTGTTGTACCAAACGAGAAAGTCTCGTAAAGTCGTCATGTCATTATCGCGCCACGCCTTCTCGCAACTAGCGTAATCGTCGTCGGAAATACCTTCGTTCTTAAGTCGACTGTAGAAGGCCTCTTTCGGTGGAAGCATTGTGTCGTCGAGCCTCTCCAAACAGTCCATGTACTCATACGGGAAATGACCTTTTGTGACCTCGCATCCGTATGCTTTCAGATACTTGTCGTAGCTGAACCCTGGGGCAATGTAATTCGTCATGTCTAGGAATTTCAGTTGATTCGACGACAGGCACATGAACGTGTTGTTTCGTTTGATGACGAAAAAGGATGCGATACCTTCTTGATCTTCCTGTTTCGTGCATTCTTCCGTTGTTTCGGTGATGAAGTGGGGAATCAGAAACTTTTTTATGGCGTTGAGATCGTACTTCCCCGAATTGAACCCGATCACGGGTAATTGATGTAGCCACCCGTACAGTTGTCCCATCAGCGTTTTGTAGGGATTTTTTGGTCGCGACTCCTTATCGTTGGCGTCATCTTCCCCAGGTGATCGTGCGGCTTGCTCCCTTTCGTCCCAGTCCGTCTGTGCTTCCGCGAGTTGTTCCAACACATCATCATAAGAATCTTTTAGATCTTCGTACGCTGCATCGCTCATTGCTCGTAGGATGTTCATCATGTCGGCCACCAACTTGTCAGGATTTCCATCTGTGACGAGACATTGCACTTGCTCGTGTCCGGGCACGTTCGACGCCACGCTGACGCTCAACGGGACGTGACGCGCTACCCACTGGACCTTGTCACTGTCCGACGGAAGTTGTGCGGTGTCGAAATAACACTCGAAGTCAAATGTGGCTCGGTACGGATAGTAGCGCAACGATTCGGAGACTCGAATGTTCTCATCGTCCAGACGTTCGAATATCGATGGGGTGGAGTGGTAGACACCTCCCGGATAAACTCGTCGTACGCCACCCGCACACGTACGTTCGTGTTTGTGCAGTTTATATGCATCTTTCCATAGACAGTCGCCACACTTTCGACACCGATACGAGTGGCAGTACATGCGCACGTCTTTGATATAGGAAAAGTGCGTCTCGTGCAGGTTGATATGCAACGTGTTGTCATAGTGACACAACGATCGTCTGACGAGTTCGGCAGTCGTCTTTCCATCATCATCCGACTTGACAAGCTTGTATACGCACACGTTCGTTTTGAACGTGGTTTCTACGCGATAAAGGTCATCGAGTGTAACTCCTGTAAAGTCTTCCATGGGTACGCCGTCTTGGTCGTAGTCTGCGTAGAGTTTCGCAACCGCAGGTTCCAAACGATATACGTCACATCCTCGATGAAGCGCCAGACATCGGAAGAGACAAACGTTGTCGGTGTATATTTTGGAATGGTTGGGTTCCCTTTCCAGACCGATGACAGCTTTGTTGTTCTTCACATAAGCGGGGAGAGTCACGCCCACACAACCAATGGGATGATCGATGATACGATTGACGAAGAAGGTGGCATTTGTCACGAGTTCGCACACCCATGCCGAATCCGGTCTTTGAGCGATGGCCCACTGCAAGACGTCGGTTTCTCGGATTCGGTCCAGAAACTCGTCAAAGTCACTGCGGTTGGTGATGAGACTGGGTTCGTCCAGGTACCGTCCGCAACAATTACAAGACGCGTGATAATACCTGTATCGTCCCGTGTCCTTGTTCCTCAGAATGAACCCGTAACTGAGATTAATTTTGAATGCAGTGGTTTGCTCCTGGAACATTCTATTCAAAGGTTCCTCTAGAGCGGTCGTGTCTAGAGTGGTCAATCTGTAATTGAACCTGGTCTGAACAGGTCCTCTCGCTACGCGTGTTCGAACGGTAGACCAGTGCTCACGAACGACGTCTAACAAGTCCGTCGACAGAGCGTCTGGGAAGGGAAGTCGATCGGGCGGTTCGATGGGATCTCCGACAATCGGAACATTCGATGTTTCCACCCTAGGTCGTTTCGGTTCTGGTGGTCCATCACTGCATCGTCTCGTGTGTTTCTTCAGATCGATTCGTCTCCCAAACGACAGTCCACATTTCTGACACGTACCACACGAGGTTCTCACGTGTCGCTGCAGACTGTCCCGTCTCCCGAACGACAACCCGCAATTCTGGCAGACGTGTGTCTTGGTGTGTTCGCTCGATGACGGTGCTGTCGTGTCATTAGACAATGTTGCGTGGCTGTCCAAGTGACGTCGTAGGTGCGCATAATCTTCGAACGTCTCACCGCAGTGGCGGCAGACGTGCACTCGCATGGTGTCAGCGTCTACAACTGAAGACACCATCCTAGGTACACTTATATGTTGTGCGAGGTGGGGTGGTGTGTTTATGAGCAATATTTGGTAGGAAAAACGCGTTAATTCAGCATATAATGTAAGTGTCGACGGTAACAATAATGGAACAAACGAGGTCACTATATTTAATGAGGTCACTATTGGAAATTAGACAGTATGTTGTTTTTAATATGTCAAGGTATCGTATTAATTAGGTATACTATAATAGGTTATCTTCCTGGTGACTAATAACTAACGAGGTCCCTATATGTAACGAAATTACTATTGGAAATTAGACAATATGTTGTTGTTAATGTTAAGGTATCGTATTTAGTTACGTATACTATAATCTTCCTGGTGACTAATAGTGGAACTAACGAGGTCACTATATGTCTCAATCGAAAGGTCCAAACAGAATGAAAGATTATACATTGTGTTTAATTATTATACATTGTATTTGTTTAACCCTATAATGAACAAACACAATAAGGCGTACACACAATTTTTATTGCTTAATAAGCAAGGTACAGAATAACAACGTGTACTATTATTATAGCTAAGTATACATTTACTAGATATGTAAATGATGCAGTTTAACCTGAACACCTGCAGGTGAAGAAGTTGATTTTTAAAGTCATGCTACTAGGAATTTGGATCCAGATTATACAATTTTTATAGCAGGAAACAGTTCATTTACACAATACTACCTTGGCTTTGATATTAATGAAATCTAATAATGATTATACTTGTGGGTTTTCCTCCTTTAAATACTTGAAGTCTGTCAAAAACTCTTAGTGAATTGAATAATTACTTATCACTGATTGTCATAGGGTTAACCAAAAGATGGTTAATACATGAAAATGCATATATTGATGAGTTGACCGACTCATGGCCTCAAAGAAGGGATGAGGAGTATCCACAAATCTTATTACTATTTTGAAATGCCAAAACTTAATATTATAACTGCGTATTTAGAATGTAAGAAATGTAAAAAAGAAATTGATGGTGTTATTTATCGGTTACTAAACATATATATTACTGATTTCACTAATCAAAACACTAACATTTTGCAAGTACTCAAAGTTGTGAAAAGTGTTACATTAAAGGCGACTCCAACATCATTTTGCTTAACTATGATAGTCTACATAGATACAACGTCACAATCACTCCAACCACTTTCACAGCAATAGAAAATATATTTGGTGAATATTACCAAATGCACAGAATAATTTATTCAGACATTTCGGATCATTTCCCCAAAAATTAGATAATAAAGGAAAGTTAAGAAACCAGGATATGTAATGAACAGTGTAAAGATTTTGAAGAAGGTTATACAATATGTCATAAAGTATACACTTTCATGAAGTGATGAGTTCTTAATTGAATTGACATTTACACCAAAAAAATATTGCTGATAAGTTGAATGAGTATTTTACGAATTTAAGCAACGCAAAAAGAAAACAGTTGTATCAAAGGTTCCTGATGACTATCTGTATGGAGTTTATAAAATTCCATGTTTCTAACACCAGCAACTATAGGTGAAATATAGAAACTTATTTAGCATGTGAAATTTTTTGTCAGGGATGGGATGGCATAAAACCGAACATGATTAAACAAGTTTATCCCAGTTTGCTTGAACCACCATATTGTTACCTTACTGTTTGACAATAGATATGTTCCAGATCAGCTAACATTTTCAATATAGTTCCCATTTTCAAGAATGGTGATGTTACATTAATAAAAAGTTATTGACCTATTTTTTATGTTGTGCACAAAGATTTTTTCTAAACTAATAATGTGTTGCGGCGTAGGAAAACCAGTCATTGTCCAAAACAATGTAAAGTTTTTTTTTATTTAATGCATGGAAAGTAACACCCTTTCTCATTCCTAAACAGTGTAGTGTATTCAAATGCTCCCACTAGAATCAAAGTTACAAGAATTTAAAGAGGGCACCCGTCAAAAACTATTTAAGGAAAAAAATTACTTGTACAGTTGAGTCGAAAATCATCACAATTCATGTCAAAACAAAACGCTGCCACAGTATAACAACTTATCCATTGTTATTAGTATAACCATGTCCAATCTAGTGAAGCAAATGTAGATAGGTTTGTTAGCTTCGGTACACTAAAACTATTATTAAATTATGATGGTTACATTTACAATAAAAAATTACTTGTAAAGTAGACAGTCCAGAATAATGATACTTCACGTGAAACCAAAACTTCACCACAATTTAATAAATTATATATTGTTATTACTATATCCAATCCAGTGAATGTAGTAATTTTTTATAGCAAAAACAAAAAAACATTGATATTAATAAGCAACACTCAAGAGGTAGCAATCTCTTCTTGTGATTAGCTCTGAAAGTACCGTTGTTGTGTGGCTCTGTGCTTTCAAGTGACAGGTGACAGGTCACATACACACTGACACTGTCACACGTTCGAATCAAATAAGTCAGAGTCATCGTCACTGTTGCCGATTGGTTATGTCCCAAAGTAATCACTCGCAAATTCATTGAGCCTGAGTCTCCGCTTGCGATATTCTGCATGTTCATCAACGTCAAAGCGTAGAGACAACGAGCAACTTCGTTCGATCCAACCATGGACGCAGCCATCTTGGATTTTTCGAAAATCGTAAACACGAAACGGAATTCGTCCTATAGTCTTATATTTCCAATTAAATCCGCTTCGACAACAGGTTGTGCAGTTGAGTAATATATACAGATATAAACCACAGCAGCATCAAACTAAACTAATCACTAATCCATCTACGCAAACACTCTAATCCAACTTTCTTGCGCACTGCCACTCGCACGGCAGTTATGAACTGCGTGATTTATAAATAGCTTTCGAATGGTATGCTATATATAGACAATTACTGACCAGGGTTGTAAGCGTTCGCAAAATAATGCGCATTTCATTTTAAAATACAGCAATTTAGAATGAACTCTACAAAAACACAAAAAGTACACTTATACGTAAATATGCTAACTAAAACATCGTAGTAAAATACCAAATAGATCCAGGATCCAGGGGCCAGGCAATGTCAGTTACAGTACGTGGCGCGTATTCACGATTATGATGCGTTTACGTGAAATTTCGCGTAGTGATTTCCGACTGGTTTTTCTACACATATAATAAATTAACTAAATATATTAAAAACATAACATATACTGTCTAATTTCCAATTTGAATTTTAAACGGGTGTTCTACTGACTTGAATATATAAATATTAATGAGTAATATTATAATCTTACCTGTTGAAGTTGCATCAGGTCCAACTCTCTCTTCATATGCAGCATTTTCTGAGCCATGGCCCGTAGGCAGTCGAGTCCCAATACACGGGTATTTAAAGACCCCGACTAACCAGTTTCACAACCCCACACGTCGACAGATTAGCCACTCACAACGCGCATGTCGATAGATTATCCAATCGCAACATGTTGGTGATGTGAATGACGGGTGAAAACATTTCTAACCGCCTGTGTAACGTTTTCTAACTCCCTGTTCGAAGTTGCACATACGCGTTTTCTCAAATGAAAATACCACTGCATCATCAGGTTTTCGACAACAACAGACTCGCCCTTATGACCCTCGCTCTTATTTTATGAGTTCAATGGTCACAGGAATGTTACGTTATGTCACCGTGTGACGGTTCACAACAGCTGGCTCGCGCTGAGTTGCGTCGTGTTGTGAGTTAATTGACAGCAGGAATGCTTACCGTAAAACGGTCCGCCACAGTTGTGTCGCTTGAATTTAAAATTAAAATTGTAATTTGAAATAAAAAATTGAAATTGAAATAAAAAAAATTGTAATTTGAAAAAAAAAAAAATTAAATTAAAATTAAAATTAAAATTAAAATTCAAATTAAAAATTAAAATTAAAATTAAAAATTAAAATTAAACGCCACGTCAGCGATATGTGGGTTTTTCCCAATGTCTATTTTTAGTAACCACCGCTCTTGCTCATCGTAAACCACCTACCTACTACTAACGCGGCCTCCTGAATTGGGATAGCCCTTCGCTAATAATGTTCGTTGATGTTCAAATATGAAGCGTGTGAATAGTTTATAAAAAGATGTCATTTAAAAAAGTATTATACGCAAGGGAAGGCAGTGTTAGTTGAGCCACTGGGTTAGTTGAACAACCCATGTTTCCCAGGAAACAACAACAGCGACAGTTACTGAACAGGTTATTTGAACACGATTGACGTACAACAAGTGCTATTTGTCACAACGGTCAGAAAATGTGAGTTAAATGTATGTTTTTAATTTTTTTAACTTTTGGTGATTGTGATTAATGTGTAAACTATCAACGCATGTGACCAGAATTTATTTTCTGTGAACGTACAAATGGTTTAACTCTGCACAGGGAAGAAGATTATTTACATCACTGCGCGCAGGCAATGTATTAGCTGTTAGTCACACTGGTTGCGATTGTCCTATAAATATATATTAATGAAATGTGTCGACTTATTAATTAAGCGTGTAGACTTGTCAGATATGTGTTGTGCCCACTGGGTAGATACGTTGGTTGAGTTGTCATTAAATTTTAGTACAAGGCCTACGTAAGTTATACAAATAAAGCATTTATGCAAATTACGCTACAATGTGGCTCAACTTACTCTACACGAATTGTTAGTTGAACCAGCTTACAAACCTTATTTTAATCAACTACATATAATCATCTATGCATACTAGGTATATTATTTTGGTATAAGTGATCTACTAATAATCATACTTTATGCGAGTAAAAACAATTTTGACATAGGAATATAATTGTGTCCTAGATATCAAAAAGAATGAAAATGGCTCAACTAACACTGCCTTCCTGTATGTATATGTGTGTGTGTGCGTGCGTGCGTGCGTGCGTGCGTGCGTGTGTGTATAAAAGATTATCTGTATCCCAATATATATATAATATATATATATATATATATATATATATATATATATATATATATATATATATATATATATATATATATATATATATATATATATATATATATATATATATATATATATATATATATATATATATATATATAATATTGAATATACCATCGAACCTATCTTTTAGCCGGCCAAGCAAAAAACTCTCGCAATCGTCCTTTTGTTTCTTCATATAGTACTCCTCGTTCAGCGGCAGAATTAGCCCAGTGTTGTGGGCTGAAACAATAATTATTTATCAACGTGTATCCCAAATGCAACAACTTCCTCAAATTTTATTCGGGCGGTTTGTCCCACGAAATATTCTTTCGGGGGTTATTTATTTATTTATTTATTTATTTATCCAAATCGAATGGGGGGGCGCAGTCTGGAGCATTGTAAGTGATCGGGTCGGGCTCCACGGGCGAAGGTTGTCGGGCTCCACGGGCGCAGGTTGTCGGTCTCCACGGGCGCAGGTTGTCGGGCTCCACGGGCGCAGGTTGTCGGGCTCCACGGGCGCAGGTTGTCGGGCTCCACGGGCACAGGTTGTCGGGCTCCACGGGCGCAGGTTGTCGGGCTCCACGGGCGCAGGTTGTCGGTCTCCATGGGCGCAGGTTGTCGGGCTCCACGGGCGCAGGTTGTCGGTCTCCACGGGCGCAGGTTTTCGGGCTCCACGGGCGCAGGTTGTCGGGCTCCACGGGCGCAGGTTGTCGGGCTCCACGGGCGCAAGTTGTCGGTCTCCACGGGCGCAGGTTGTCGGTCTCCACGGGCGCAGGTTGTCGGGCTCCACGGGCGCAGGTTGTCGGTCTCCACATGCGCATGTTGTCGGGCTCCACGGGCGCAGGTTGTCGGGCTCCACGGGCGCAGGTTGTCGGGCTCCACGGGCACAGGTTGTCGGGCTCCACGGGCGCAGGTTGTCGGGCTCCACGGGCGCAGGTTGTCGGTCTCCACGGGCGCAGGTTGTCGGGCTACACGGGCGCAGGTTGTCGGTCTCCACGGGCGCAGATTGTCGGGCTCCACGGGCGCAGGTTGTCGTGCTCCACGGGCGCAGGTTGTCGGTCTCCACGGGCGCAGGTTGTCGGGCTCCACGGGCGAATGTTGTCGGTCTCCACGGGCGCATGTTGTCGGGCTCCATGGGCGCAGGTTGTCGGGCTCCACGGGCGCAGGTTGTCGGGCTCCACGGGCGCAGGTTGTCGGGCTCCACGGGTGCAGGTTGCCGACCCATGTAAATTATGACAGAAAGTAGTATTTGGACGTGACAATAAATATATATTCAAAAGTGTATACACGGCGTTAGGAACTCGATTAAATCATTAAACTATATTAATATGATCTCATTTTATAATAACGCTGGCCCTTCGAAACGTCGATCCTCATAAAAAAAACACCACCATTATACTATACCGTTTATACCCGGACTTGGGACACTTCCACCACATTACTGCCTACGGACCACTCAGCAGGGCGCGTTCTGACTTATCTATGTTTCTGTTATTTCGGTTGCAGGTGGGAAGGGGACTATAGGGATTGGTTAATTGTGTAACTCTGTGCCATTAGTGACATATATTTGTCACTGTAGGTCTTCGAATCGCGCATTAGTTACACTTTATCTCAAGACCTACGTCTATATTTCAGACAGAAATTAATTTCGAGTTTAACTATATTTAATTAGAGACTCAACTGGTGTTTACTTATGCATGACCCACACCACTATATAAGTGTTACATATATTTATACATATTCACACATCTAGTATTAAACAGTTCCAAATGAGTATTTTGCTACAACCCAACCGTGCTATAATTTTTGCAAACGCTACATCGTGTTCTCCATTTCCACTTTCTTCTAAGATTACCTAAGCATATTTAATTTAAATAATTAGTTACAAGCCACGACACACGACATATTTATTTTATTATCGCAGACAACAGCGTGTCCTTGGTGAATTTCCACAATGGCAGTATTCCAAAATGGATCGTATTATGGTCGAAAGAAGCATAATGCTAAAATTCTTATATATAATATTACGTGTGTGTAAGTTTAATTTCTGGATCGGTGTAGAATAAACACGGCCTCCTGAATTGGCATAGCCCTTCGCTAATAAACGCGGCCTCCTGAATTGGGATAGCCCTTCGCTAATAATGTTCGTTGATGTTCAAATATGTAGCGTGTGAATAGTTTATAAAAAGATGTCATTTAAAAAAGTATTATACGCAAGGGAAGGCAGTGTTAGTTGAGCCACTGGGTTAGTTGAACCACCCATGTTTCCCAGGAAACAACAACAGCGACAGTTACTGAACAGGTTATTTGAACACGATTGACGTACAACAAGTGCTATTTGTCACAACGGTCAGAAAATGTGAGTTAAATGTATGTTTTTAATTTTTTTAACTTTTGGTGATTGTGATTAATGTGTAAACTATCAACGCATGTGACCAGAATTTATTTTCTGTGAACGTACAAATGGTTTAACTCTGCACATGGAAGAAGATTATTTACATCACTGCGCGCAGGCAACGTATTAGCTGTTAGTCACACTGGTTGCGATTGTCCTATAAATATATATTAATGAAGTGTGTCGACTTATTAATTAAGCGTGTAGACTTGTCAGATATGTGTTGTGCCCACTGGGTAGATACGTTGGTTGAGTTGTCATTAAATTTTAGTACAAGGCCTACGTAAGTTATACAAATAAAGCATTTATGCAAATTACGCTACAATGTGGCTCAACTTACTCTACACGAAGTGTTAGTTGAACCAGCTTACAAACCTTATTTTAATCAACTACATATAATCATCTATGCATACTAGGTATATTATTTTGGTATAAGTGATCTACTAATAATCATACTTTATGCGAGTAAAAACAATTTTGACATAGGAATATAATTGTGTCCTAGATATCAAAAAGAATGAAAAATGGCTCAACTAACACTGCCTTCCTGTATGTATATGTGTGTGTGTGTGCGTGCGTGCGTGCGTGCGTGCGTGCGTGTGTGTATAAAAGATTATCTGTATCCCAATATATATATATATATATATATATATATATATATATATATATATATATATATATATATATATATATATATATATATATATATATATATATATATATATATATATATATATATATATATATATGAATATACCATCGAACCTATCTTTTAGCCGGCCAAGCAAAAAACTCTCGCAGTCGTCCTTTTGTTTCTTCATATAGTACTCCTCGTTCAGCGGCAGAATTAGCCCAGTGTTGTGGGCTGAAACAATAATTATTTATCAACGTGTATCCCAAATGCAACAACTTCCTCAAATTTTATTCGGGCGGTTTGTCCCACGAAATATTCTTTCGGGTGTTATTTATTTATTTATTTATTTATTTATCCAAATCGAATGGGGGGGCGCAGTCTGGAGCATTGTAAGTGATCGGGTCGGGCTCCACGGGCGAAGGTTGTCGGGCTCCACGGGCGCAGGTTGTCGGTCTCCACGGGCGCAGGTTGTCGTGCTCCACGGGCGCAGGTTGTCGGGCTCCACGGGCGCAGGTTGTCGGGCTCCACGGGCACAGGTTGTCGGGCTCCACGGGCGCAGGTTGTCGGTCTCCACGGGCGCAGGTTGTCGGGCTCCACGGGCGCAGGTTGTCGGGCTCCACGGGCGCAGGTTGTCGGGCTCCACGGGCACAGGTTGTCGGGCTCCACGGGCGCAGGTTGTCGGGCTCCACGGGCGCAGGTTGTCGGGCTCCACGGGCGCAGGTTGCCGACCCATGTAAATTATGACAGAAAGTAGTATTTGGACGAGACAATAAATATATATTCAAAAGTGTATACACGGCGTTAGGAACTCGATTAAATCATTAAACTATATTAATATGATCTCATTTTATAATAACGCTGGCCCTTCGAAACGTCGATCCTCATAAAAAAACACCACCATTATACTATACCGTTTATACCCGAACATATCATATTGTATCGAAGTGTGGGGAGGAGCATGCAATACATATGTGTTGAAGTGTGGGGAGGAGCATGCAATACATATGGTATCGAACTGTGGGGAGGAGCATGCAATACATATGGTATCGAAGTGTGGGGAGGAGCATGCAATACATATTGTATCGAAGTGTGGGGAGGCGCATGCAATACATATGTGTTGAAGTGTGGGGAGGAGCATGCAATACATATGGTATCGAACTGTGGGGAGGAGCATGCAATACATATGGTATCGAAGTGTGGGGAGGAGCATGCAATACATATGTGTTGAAGTGTGGGGAGGAGCATGCAATACATATGGTATCGAACTGTGGGGAGGAGCATGCAATACATATGGTATCGAAGTGTGGGGAGGAGCATGCAATACATATTGTATCGAAGTGTGGGGAGGCGCATGCAATACATATGTGTTGAAGTGTGGGGAGGAGCATGCAATACATATGGTATCGAACTGTGGGGAGGAGCATGCAATACATATGGTATCGAAGTGTGGGGAGGAGCATGCAATACATATGTGTTGAAGTGTGGCGAGGAGCATGCAATACATATGGTATCGAAGTGTGGGGAGGAGCATGCAATACATATGTGTTGAAGTGTGGGGAGGAGCATGCAATACATATGGTATCGAACTGTGGGGAGGAGCATGCAATACATATGGTATCGAAGTGTGGGGAGGAGCATGCAATACATATTGTATCGAAGTGTGGGGAGGCGCATGCAATACATATGTGATGAAGTGTGGGGAGGAGCATGCAATACATATTGTATCGAAGTGTGGGGAGGAGCGTGCAATACATATGTGTTGAAGTGTGGGGAGGAGCGTGCAATACATATTGTATCGAAGTGTGGGGAGGAGCGTGCAATACATATGTGTTGAAGTGTGGCGAGGAGCATGCAATACATATGGTATCGAACTGTGGGGAGGAGCATGCAATACATATGGTATCGAAGTGTGGGGAGGAGCATGCAATACATATGGTATCGAACTGTGGGGAGGCGCATGCAATACATATGTGTTGAAGTGTGGGGAGGAGCATGCAATACATATGGTATCAAACTGTGGGGAGGAGCATGCAATACATATGGTATCGAAGTGTGGGGAGGAGCATGCAATACATATGTGTTGAAGTGTGGCGAGGAGCATGCAATACATATGGTATCGAAGTGTGGGGAGGAGCATGCAATACATATGTGTTGAAGTGTGGGGAGGAGCATGCAATACATATGGTATCGAAGTGTGGGGAGGAGCATGCAATACATATTGTATCGAAGTGTGGGGAGGCGCATGCAATACATATGTGTTGAAGTGTGGGGAGGAGCATGCAATACATATGGTATCGAACTGTGGGGAGGAGCATGCAATACATATGGTATCGAAGTGTGGGGAGGAGCATGCAATACATATGTGTTGAAGTGTGGGGAGGAGCATGCAATACATATGGTATCGAACTGTGGGGAGGAGCATGCAATACATATGGTATCGAAGTGTGGGGAGGAGCATGCAATACATATTGTATCGAAGTGTGGGGAGGCGCATGCAATACATATGTGTTGAAGTGTGGGGAGGAGCATGCAATACATATGGTATCGAACTGTGGGGAGGAGCATGCAATACATATGGTATCGAAGTGTGGGGAGGAGCATGCAATACATATGTGTTGAAGTGTGGGGAGGAGCATGCAATACATATGGTATCGAACTGTGGGGAGGAGCATGCAATACATATGGTATCGAAGTGTGGGGAGGAGCATGCAATACATATTGTATCGAAGTGTGGGGAGGCGCATGCAATACACATGTGTTGAAGTGTGGGGAGGAGCATGCAATACATATTGTATCGAAGTGTGGGGAGGAGCGTGCAATACATATGTGTTGAAGTGTGGGGAGGAGCGTGCAATACATATTGTATCGAAGTGTGGGGAGGAGCGTGCAATACATATTGTATCGAAGTGTGGGGAGGCGCGTGCAATACATATTGTATCGAAGTGTGGGGAGGAGCGTGCAATACATATTGTATCGAAATGTGGGGAGGAGCGTGCAATACATATTGTATCGAAGTGTGGGGAGGAGCGTGCAATACATATTGTATCGAAGTGTGGGGAGTAGCATGCAATACATATTGTATCGAAGTGTGGGGAGGAGCGTGCAATACACATGTGTTGAAGTGTGGGGAGGAGCATGCAATACATATGTGTTGAAGTGTGGGGAGGAGCATGCAATACATATTGTATCGAAGTGTGGGGAGGAGCATGCAATACATATGTGTTGAAGTGTGGGGAGGAGCACGCAATACATATTGTATCGAAGTGTGGGGAGGAGCATGCAATACATATGTGTTGAAGTGTGGGGAGGAGCATGCAATACATATGTGTTGAAGTGTGGGGAGGAGCATGCAATACATATGTGTTGAAGTGTGGGGAGGAGCGTGCAATACATATTGTATCGAAGTGTGGGGAGGAGCCTGCAATACATATGTGTTGAAGTGTGGGGAGGAGCGTGCAATACATATTGTATCGAAGTGTGGGGAGGAGCGTGCAATACATATTGTATCGAAGTGTGGGGAGGAGCGGGCAATACATATTGTATCGAAGTGTGGGGAGGAGCGTGCAATACATACTGTATCGAAGTGTGGGGAGGAGCGTGCAATACATATTGTATCGAAGTGTGGGGAGTAGCATGCAATACATATTGTATCGAAGTGTGGGGAGGAGCGTGCAATACACATGTGTTGAAGTGTGGGGAAGAGCATGCAATACATATGTGTTGAAGTGTGGGGAGGAGCATGCAATACATATTGTATCGAAGTGTGGGGAGGAGCATGCAATACATATGTGTTGAAGCTTGGGGAGGAGCATGCAATACATATGTGTTGAAGTGTGGGGAGGAGCATGCAATACATATGTGTTGAAGTGTGGGGAGGAGCATGCAATACATATGTGTTGAAGTGTGGGGAGGAGCGTGCAATACATATGTGTTGAAGTGTGGGGAGGAGCATGCAATACATATGTATCGAAGTGTGGGGAGGAGCGTGCAATACATATGTGTTGAAGTGTGGGGAGGAACGTGCAATACATATTGTATCGAAGTGTGGGGAGGAGCGTGCAATACATATTGTATCGAAGTGTGGGGAGGAGCGTGCAATACATATTGTATCGAAGTGTGGGGAGGAGCGTGCAATACATATTGTATCGAAGTGTGGGGAGGAGCGTGCAATACATATTGTATCGAAGTGTGGGGAGGAGCGTGCAATACACATGTGTTGAAGTGTGGGGAGGAGCATGCAATACATATTGTATCGAAGTGTGGGGAGGAGCATGCAATACATATGTGTTGAAGTGTGGGGAGGAGCATGCAATATATATATATATATGTGTTGAAGTGTGGGGAGGAGCGTGCAATACATATGGTAGTCTTTTAATCAAACTACAAACGTATGCAATATATTTAATTATGTCAGCTCCACATAGATTACACACAGAATAACTGTTCAAGAAGCTATTTTACAATTACATAAAATCTACGCATACACTGTTGTTCTGTTTATATAAATGTTCAGTTGTCAAGAATATAATACCGTCGATTATAATATATGTATGTTTAAAGAAATAATGACATCCACAGGACACGCCATTCTGATCTACCGCATGTACCTATTTCAATATCAAACATAATATTATTATGCAGAACCATCAGCCACATGGTGTTAAACTATGGAATGACATTGCAAAAACAGTGGATTATACCTCTGCATTTGTAAAAAAATTAATTTCATCTCAAATGGTTTTTGTTAGGTTAATTGGTGTTCTTGTCATTTGTGCCGTTTTCTTTAATTGCACTTACTATTTTCTTTTTGTTCAGTTTGAATTTTTGTCTTGCACCATAGAATAGAATAGAATAGAATAGAATATATTAGAATAGAATAGATTAGAATAGAATATATAGGCATTGCATGTATTGTGAGGGAAAATTAGCCACTTGTGGCTTGATAGCCTCATTATAGAAACTGTGACAATGTTTGTATACATTGTATTACTGTATGTACTGTATCACACTTTCCATAATAAACCAGTATCATCATCAGCAGCATGTATGTTAGATCAATACAAAATACATATATGCATACATGCATGTGTACTATAAAAACATCATAAGCATGATAAAATCGGATAAATACAAATTTTAAATGTCCAAGCGACATTTTGCACAACTAATTTTAACATGAGTTCTCAGCCAAATGAACCGAACACAATAAAATAGCTTGAACATATTTCAGGTGGTCCATATTTTATGCTACACCTGACTGCCGACGGGGACGCGGTTCTATGCGCTATCGGGGGGGGGGGGGGGGGGGCGTGGGAATCGTCGAGGAAGCAGTTTTATCGCTCGTTGTCGGCGTTGTGCCACTCGGTCAGACTGGCAACAACCACCCTGTCTGATACCGCCAGTGCACAATACGGCGGCGATCGGGTGTTATCGCTGCAGGTGTGTGTGACGACACCGCGTCGAGGGCTTGGACGGTGTGAATACGGCTTCACGGTTGAACTGCACAGAAGCCGGGCGACTGCCGGACCTTGGTGGATTTGCTTCCCCGTGTTGACGAGTGTGGGTGCGTGACGTTTCGCTGGACTCCGCACTACGAATGCTGTGTGCATTGTGTGCATGCGTTGAAGTGAACTCTGACTTGTTTGTGAACATAGCAACATAACCTCGATGTACTGAATACTCGCATCAACTCAGTGTAGTCAAGATCCTGACACCAACGTTAATCTTCGGTGCATTCGACCAGACGTCGTTTTACCGTGGAGAGATTGATGTACGTTGTTCTGAGCAACATCACTACAACGCACACCGACTCGACTCGCATCATCGTTACAAGGTAGAAATCGTTGCACAGTCAGGCGTTCGCCACCAGCGAACATCCCTCACCATGTCGACCCGGGTATCGCCGCCAGCCGCGGCAGCCACTGCCAGTCCCACAGTCTTCCCCGACTGCAGCTTCGACATCCCCGACCTGACGCAGCCCGACGACTTCACCGATGTCGCCTTGGTCGTTGGCGATCGCCGTCTCTACACCTGCCGCGGCATCCTCGCCTCCGCCTCGCCCGTCTGGAGGCGCATGTTCACGGCCGGGTTCCGGGAGAAGGATGCCGGGGAGATCCCGCTTCCAGGGAAGAACTTCGAAGACGTGGTTGAATTACTGTTGTGCGTCACCCCGGCCATACAGAAGCCAATATCAGGTATGTATCATAGGAATAAATTATAATAATAATTAAACTATATAGTTTATATAATGCCGACCATCGTGGTGTGTCGTATTCGCTACAATTACATAATGTGCATAGAGCGGAGACGATGGTATATTTCCCTATTACTAGGATTAATCCCGTAACAATGTCCGTATTAATGCAGATTTCGCTACTGTGAAGTGAAACACGCTTAACTGCTAGTCGAGGCGCCGTCTTAATACATACGGCACGTTTATTTTACTGGTGTCATGATATCAATGGAAGAATCTGTAATGTCAAGGATCATGACCCACATCTCTCGACTTGGTCCATCATCGGCCATTACCAGGCCGACGACCCTGTGATTTGAGCAGGAAGACGCACCCGGCCAGCCGGGCGGATCCCTGATGCATGTGACACGGGCATTCATCACCGCTCGCCATTATGTCGTGCATGAAGTATATCGGGCGTTCCAACTGATACGATGCAGGACGCCGGATCAGGTTACTGCCGGTGACTGGATGTGACAAACTGATTGTCCCGTGAAGCGCCGATTTCCGCATGGACAAGATATGTTTCTTGAAAGACCACAAGAGACCCGGAGATCTTGTATCGTATCCTCGGATAATTATTGTGGCCAACGTGATAGGCTATCTTTAGACCATAGAATTTTCAGATTGGTGTGAATAATTCCTATGACGACCTCCCACTCCGCAGAAATCAATCACCAAATACAATAATGTGATGTGTGTGTGTGTGTGTGTGTGTGTGTGTGTGTGTGTGTGTGTGTGTGTGCGTGCGTGCGTGCGTGCGTGCGTGCGTGCGTGCGTGAGTGCGTGCGTGCGTGCGTGCGTGCGTGCGTGCGTGCGTGCGTGCGTGCGTGCGTGCGTGCGTGCGTGCGTGCGTGCGTGCGTGCGTGCGTGTGTGTGTATTATAATTTATAACTTATATGAATTGTTTTTCGTGAGAATAAAATAAGCACGGCTATTGACTATGGTGAAAGCAGAAGTGCATCCATAAAGTCCCGTTTATACTATATTTATTTGTCACAAAAAGGTATTTAGATAAACCCGTGTTTGTGTGTTGCCATGATAAGATATATGCGGCAAACATATGTTATCAAACAATGGTACGACGCTATGAATTGGGCAAGATTTGTGAAGGCGTTAATGTAATGAATGTCCTTCAATCTAGGATGAAGATATGATAGGACATTGTCACAAAGTGATGCATCTATCAGGGATTGGGCATATATTGCCGCTGTTGCCATAGTAAGCTGTCAGTTCTTGGAGCAACAGAACTACTTTGCGTTCTTGTGTAACTGGAGACTTGTTATGTACAAATGGACACAATACCTTCATTTACCATCAATTTCGCTGTGATTATTAGTATTTATATAAGTCAGCATTCGTAATCTTTAGTATTAGCATTTTATGAAAACACCCCTGAACATGGCCTATATAATAATTATTATTATTATTATCAGCGCCGTCTTTACTGCTCACAGCTGATATCTTGTCATGGTTTTTCTTGATTTATTTGTTCTAAGTAAATTGTTATTTGTTTGCTCATTTATCCTCTACTAAATTGCATGGGCGTTGTTCCTTGTTGCATCAGCATTTCATTGAGTAAGCCACGCGTGTCTTGTGTCAACTGATATCTGTAAATCATACAAATATGCGCAGACTTGACAATACCTACGATCACTGGGCACACTGTCTCATAATCCGCTGTAAGACCTGCGGCATCAACATAAGTATGTCTAGTTCCTGACGTTGTTGGTTGTTACAAGTCTGTCTAGTTCCTGGCGTTGTTGGTTGTTACAAGTCTGTCTAGTTCCTGACGTTGTTGGTTGTTACAAGTATGTCTAGTTCCTGATGTTGTTGGTTGTTACAAGTATGTCTAGTTCCTGATGTTGTTGGTTGTTACAAGTATGTCTAGTTCCTGACGTTGTTGGTTGTTACAAGTCTGTCTAGTTCCTGATGTTGTTGGTTGTTACAAGTCTGTCTAGTTCCTGACATTGTTGGTTGTTATAAGTCTGTCTAGTTCCTGATGTTGTTGGTTGTTACAAGTATGTCTAGTTCCTGATGTTGTTGGTTGTTACAAGTCTGTCTAGTTCCTGACGTTGTTGGTTGTTACAAGTCTGTCTAGTTCCTGATGTTGTTGGTTGTTACAAGTATGTCTGGTTCCTGATGTTGTTGGTTGTTACAAGTATGTCTGGTTCCTGATGTTGTTGGTTGTTACAAGTATGTCTAGTTCCTGACGTTGTTGGTTGTTACAAGTATGTCTAGTTCCTGATGTTGTTGGTTGTTACAAGTATGTCTAGTTCCTGATGTTGTTGGTTGTTACAAGTATGTCTAGTTCCTGATGTTGTTGGTTGTTACAAGTCTGTCTAGTTCCTGACGTTGTTGGTTGTGGTTGTTACAAGTCATAACCAACAAACGACGCTGTCCAGTAGACCGCGATGCCGGTAACGTCACGCTTGAGTGAACGATGTCGAGTGCGTCTGGTATCACGGGAGCAGTTACACACACGCACGCACGCACGCACGCACGCACGCACGCACGCACGCACGCACGCACGCACGCACGCACACACACACACACACACACACACACACACGCACACGATTTATTCGTTCAAACGTGTTCGACTTCAGATAATGGTGGCTGTGGTGTCTTAGTTGTCTTGCTAATCGTATCCAGTGTTCATACAGAAATGCGAAGCGAAGCCAATATATATCTTATACACATACAAACACAACTACACAGGCATACACATGCACTCACACACGCACGTACGCACACACGCACCCACATGCACTGTGGTAGCGGTTAGATCGCCGGACTCTCAACCGAGAGAACCCGGATTAGAATCTTCTTGCTGTAGTTTCGTAGATTGGTCAATTTCGTTCTCTCCACTTTGCCTCTGTTCAATCAATAGTACAAATGAGTACCTGGACACAGTGGTGGACACAAGTGGACGAGTAGTATTCGCGCAGTAGCCGCAGCGTAGCTTAATGCTTCCAAGAGAAGTTGGAATGCTGGAATGACTAGGCCTGCCAGAGGGTGAAGTGTATATTTAAGGGCTTTAAGCCGTCCTAAGTTCTGGATCCCGCGCTCTATTGGACGTTGCGGTTTTGTATGTATACGCATAGTATCAATTATTTTGTGAAACACCGATTCTGAACTAGTAATAGATGACAAGAATGGAGATATTTATTAAATCAATCGATACAGCTTTGATGGAACAGTTGTAACTGTGAGGACAATGCAATGTCGTCTCTGTCGAGATCAATTGAACAGAAAGTAATTGTCATGCATTATTAAACGCAGCTTATTACATCACCGGTACTGGGTGATGCGACTGTTGCGATGCCCCCGGATAGGCACGGTGTTACGACCGACCTCATTTTTGTAAGCGCTAACTAGTTTGCCTAGGGCCAACTTAAGCTATAAAAGGACCTGGTACACATGTCCCTGTGTGGCTGTAGCAGCGCACGTGTTCACATAAAACAGAAATATTCACATTTAAACACACCTACACGTGTAAATGTTTACGACACGTTTTATTGTGTAAATTCATATTGCCTAATTGCAACAATGTTACTTTTATGCACAACGAGAGCAGATGGATTTATGAGGTGACCGACCATTTTGACGGGCTCATTTGATTCCAGGTGGACTCACTTTACTTACCCATCACGGTATTGTTTACTTGTGACCGATTCTTTTGTGAGTACGTGAACACCCATCGCTACTTCGATAAAATTCAGGTGATATTAATTAAAACGATTGATAAAAGCAATACTGATGATGGATTATAATTCACAATACATCTTCCTACGGCTCTACGTGAGATCGGCTCTACGTGAAGTCGGCAAGAGTCTGGAATATCGGAACCTTAGCCGCAACATAATCAAAGTGGCACAAGCGAAATTGCTCCACTACTTATAATGAGGAAGAGCGCGAACGCGCGATCCCACAATGCACCTTTCGACCCATACACCTGTTTCACGAAGTTAGCTTTATACAATAAAATTGCAAAACAAAATATAACCAGTGAATCATATGGATAAATATTTTCTGCTCCCAGCTGACAACGTTCTGCAGGTTCTGCCGCTGTCGGACGAGTACCAGATGAAGAAACAGAAGGTGGACTGCGAGAACTTCCTGCTGTGCCAGCTCGAGCACGTCACCACGCCGACAGAGGGCCTCGGCTATCTGAAGATGGCGCAGAAATACAATCTCAACCGTCTGCGCGAGAGCAGCGTCGGCCTCGTCTCCACGCTGTCGCTAGAGGCGCTCGAACAGATACCGGAGTTCAACGACCTTGACCCGGACATCTTGGTGACAGTGCTCAAGGTTTGTAGGAATCGCTTGCCTTTTTGGCTTAGGCGTGCAACTAATGGCGCTAATTGGACGAGGCTTGTAATGTACTAACAACCATCTTTTTTTGGCTTAGGCGTGCAACTAGTGACGCTAATTGGACGAGGCTTGTAATGTAATAACAACCATCTTTTTGGCCTAGGCGTGCAACTAGTGACGCTAATTGGACGAGGCTTGTAATGTAATAACAACAATCTGTTTGGCTTAGGCGTGCAACTAGTGACGCTAATTGGACGAAGCTTGTAATGTAATAACAACAATCTTTTTGGCTTAGGCGTGCAACTAGTGGCGCTAATTGGACGAGGCTTGTAATGTAATAACAACAATCTTTTTGGCCTAGGCGTGCAACTAGTGACGCTAATTGGACGAAGCTTGTAATGTAATAACAACAATCTTTTTGGCTTAGGCGTGCAACTAGTGGCGCTAATTGGACGAGGCTTGTAATGTAATAACAACAATCTTTTTAGCTTAGGCGTGCAACTAGTGGCGCTAATTGGACGAGGCTTGTATTGTAATAACAACAATCTTTTTAGCTTAGGCGTGCAACTAGTGGCGCTAATTGGACGAGGCTTGTAATATAATAACAACAATCTTTCGAACACTAATCTTGAATCTTAGCAAGAAAGATAATGTTGTGAAGCAAATTGCAACATACCCAGAAGGCAATGTATAATTCGTAGGTAACAGTTGGCTAATGTTTTGGTGTGAACGTAATACACAAGACCAGGTTTACTGGGAGTAACAAGTAGTGCGGATATAAAAGTCATACCAGATTGAGAATGAAATGTAAAATTTCATCTAGCATAATATTTAATTTAGCAGGAACAATGTATAAAGGTCAGAAGAACGACACAGATAAGCTAGAGAGTAGACAAAGAAGAAGAACTAAAAAGTTCCAAGAAATTAGAGAAAGTAGCTGCGAAGAACGCCTAAAAGACGCCGTTTTACAAGTAAATCACAAATAAATGAAAATATGGGACTTTCAATAAAGCATAATCCTACTGTATCTACATGGAAGATGGAGCTTTTTGCTTTGCATGACAATCTTGATAAATGTAGCTCCATTGCCAATGACGTGGTTTACCTTATATTTAGACGCCTTATGAAGACGTTCACTGTGTCAGTATGTGTATTGAGATAGAGTTTTAATTAAAATGCTCTGTTTGTTATCAGCGGCGTGTCCACTCTGTCGAGGCGATGAACCGGAAGTTGACGCAGAGCGCCGAGTCGTGGCGACGCAAGCACGGCGAACTAGAAGATTGCCTGAAGAAGATGAGCAGGGAGAAATTGACCGTGAAACGCACGCTGGATGAGATGGAGGGGGCGTGGGAACTAAAGGGGTCGGACGCCCGTTGCATAGACCCGGTACACATCTATGGTCCACGCAACTACAGCTGCGAAAAGTGCTCTCGTCAGGTGTGCACCTTTTTGCAGTCGAAAGTGTGGTTCCTGCTCGACAGGGGCAGCACTCGATCCGGCATAGTATGGCCGCAGTGAGACGCCACTGTAATCGATCACGTCGGTAACAAACACATAATCTGTCGCGTTTTTAAGTACCCCTTTTTGTCGTATTCCTGACGTCATCTTAGGCTTGATCTTTGCTGGCGTGTGACTTTATTGCTTACGTTTATCAACAAGCACTTTTTTGTTGCGCGTAAGCAAATTATCTTAAGGTACATGTATGGTTCAATGAATGTTCGGATGGGAACGTTGTGTATGGCGGAACCATGCGACAGTTGACTTAATGGCCCTTAATAATTCATAATAGCACACCATAGACGCAATTGGGACAGTCAATGTAACGTCACACAGCGCCGATGTCCTTCGAGACGTCCACCTGGTGTTCTGAGCGTAATATATTGCATAAACTTTGGGCGGATACGATATTTGCTATGATTTAGAATGGATCGGTAAACCTGATCCTGTCTAGAAACACGTGTCAGTTGCGGTGGTGTTGGGCGTCAACATAAAGCGACGCTGTACTTTGTAAGTGCGTGAACGGTGAATGCATGAATAGTGACTGCATTAATAGTGAATGCTTGAATAGAGACTGCATTAATAGTGAATGTATAAATAGTGACTGCATTAATAGTGAATGTTTAAATAGTGACTGCATTAATAGTGAAAATATAAATAGTGACTGCATTAATAGTGAATGCTTGAATAGTGACTGCATTAATAGTGAATGTATAAACAGTGACTGCATTAATAGTGAATGCTTGAATAGTGACTGTACTCAAGTGTTTAACTGGTGCCTCCCTGTGTCGCCCGTCGAACTGTAATGTTTTATGATGTTGATGTAGAAAGCGCATCAAAGCGCGGAAGGCCTTGTTAATGTGACCCCGCTTCGAAATGTGTTTTATTAAAAACGTACCCTCGGGCTTGTATAATTTTGCGTTTTCACGACCACATATAAAGCTGGATGCATTTCGGGTCGAGTAGAGGCAGCAGCCGTTCGAGCTACATTTCTGCTAGGCCCATGTCACTTCCGGCTCGCCGCCCCAGCCGTGCAGGGGTGGTGTAGAGACGGGCTCGACTGCGCTTAGTCGAGTTGTACTTTAGATCAGAGTCAGACTTTGTGAAAGAAAGTTACCAGGACAGCATACAGAGAAATCACAGCAGCCACTAAATGGATCTACAGGGTGTATGCAGTTCTTGGACGAACAGTAAACTGCGTAATGTGTGATGTAGCTACACTGTGGTAGAACAACGACATGTCGTACATACTAGATACTGGAAACTTTTCTTTCTTCCCGGCAGTATATGGTAACTATTACATTACAGTCCGTGTTAAACATGAGTATATGGTAACTATTACATTACAGTCCGTGTTAAACATGCGTATATGGTAACTATTACATTACAGTCCGTGTTAAACATGAGTATATGGTAACAATTACATTACAGTCCGTGTTAAACATGAGTATATGGTAACTATTACATTACAATCCGTGTTATCAATTATAAACGGAGTGACTTTAACTGCACTATAAGGACATTAAAGAAACACGTTATTTTTTATAACGGTACGTTAAGTCTTGTTGTATATTTACTACGTCTCGAAACATTTTATTGCGGACAAAGTATGGTTTGTATTTTTTTATTGTTAATAACATTCAAACGCAGAACAATGTAAAGTTCAACTACCTAGAAGCACCGAAATGGACACTACGCTGTGAAACGCTTTTTCCTATACTTTATAGCACTGCTGTTATCAAAAGCTCATATAACAGTACTATCAACGGTAATTGAAGAATGCGCCCAACGGTTTAAGAAACAATTTCACTACTAACAACGTTCAATGCGATTGTCCTCGTTTACACTATTCAAATGCATTTTATTCTATGGCACTGCGCTTTATAAAACATCGCTTCGTCCAACACACGTGCATCAAAATCGATGAAGAATTCTTCTATTCTGTACACGATCGAGGGAGACACTTTTAATACTTGGTGAGATTCGCAATCTAGCATGTGTGTCTGCTGCCGTACATTTAACTTAGCAACGCCACTATGAACAAAGTAGAAGAAATCCGTACAGCAAGTTATAACTTCTGTGTTGAACCACGTATAAAATTCGTCGTGTTTGGTGTACTATAAACACGTAACGACAGTCACATCCTACTAACGTATCGGCACTAGCAACGGAAATATTCCAGCTTCTTTAATACAAGTGCACTAACAAACGGTTGTAACGAAACAAAGATTATTGTTTAATGTTAACCCGCTGCGTCTTCACGTGTAAGGCAATTTCGTTTGATATGCATAATGTACATTTCTCTACTAAAGCATCACCTGCTGCTCTTGATAAACCAAATACTCAGTAAGAAAACATGAATTGGGTGGTATCTTATGTCACAACACATGGAGACTGGTTACTGCTTAAAACCCGTCTTGTTGTCACGGGTTCTCCGAACCTAACCACATGGATTCCTTTGCACAAAATGCTACAAGCCAACATGTCAGCCTACCCAACAATACGATCTCTTAGTGCACACTTCCAGGAATCACATCCGTCTTTGATGTGTCCGATCCTGCACGTTCTAGAGCGATAGGATTTTATGGAACAACTCCTCCCCGGTTAATAGTCATCCCGGGCCTTCAAGACCGAGGCCCAGATGAGGAAGCCGCCGGAAATAAACGTCAGAACGGTAGCTGCCACCTCGAAGTTCCACGAGTACGACAGATGGTTGTCGAAGGGATCCGCGCCCCCGAGCCAGAAGTCTTTGCACTGCAGGCGGAAGGCGTTGTCGGCGAAGATCATCACCGCCATCATGATGAACATCCCTAGAGCAGCAGATAACAAAACTGCATTCTTGTCGCCGTAAACCAGTATATATATATTATGTATATGTATATGTATATGTATATGTATATGTGTATATATATATATATGTGTATATATATATATATATATATATATATATATATATATATATATATATATATATATATATATATATATTAGTGCCCTGCGCGGGCCGGGCTTTGGGTCCAAGCCCGGCCCGGCCCGCAGACCGCGGGCCGGGCCGGGCCGGGCCTCTACATAATTTCGCGGGCCGGGCCGGGCCTGGGCCTACATACTGCGGGCCCGGGCCGGGCCTGGGCTGAAAACAATTTAAACACAACGGGCTTGGGCCGGGCCTGGGCCTAGTGTGAGCGGGCCGGGCCGGGCCGGGCCTGGGCTGGGCCTGGACATAATAAAAATATTCATACAAAACACCGATTATTACTTTATTTTTTAATAAAAACTGATTATAAATTGTAATTCCAGTTAATGAATGCTTAAAATTATTTCTTTAGTATTATATAGTTGCAAATTGAGACCTTGCATGGAATCTAATGGCTGGAAGTAGCCAGCCCTAAATGTTTACTTTATAAATATTTGCAGAGGCAATCAAGCCATGATTAACCATCAACTTATCACCCTTTGACCCTACCAGTGGACATTCTATTGTCTAGGTCTTCCCTCCAAACATTGCCCACCTGAATGACCTGCCCACTGCCAAGTGCCCACTTGGCCACTAGCCCACTACCCAGTACCCAACCCAGTTGGTAACTGGTATTTCACCCCAGTCTTAATTCATTCACACTTGTACTAATTCACACATGTCTCAACCTGATCTGTCTCAGGCTAGTGACTGCACACCTGCTGGAAATGCCACTGGGTGTCTGTGCCAGTGGGTAACATTTAATTGAAATATCATATTAAATTACGTTAACTTAGTTGAGCTAATTCAATTAACAATATAAATTGGGGTTATGGCTTGCATATGGGTTAAGTCAGGTTAGATAAACAAATTTCCTACCTTAACCATAAGCCAATACATTAAAGCCAAATATAACAAATGTTATCATATTTAATAGTAATGACACTAAGAAGTTTTTCTTTATTTTTCTTCAGGATATTCGTAAGTTTGAAGAAGTTGGTGGTGCTGGATTTTTAGAACTCATCCAACACACTATGGAACATCAGCATAAGAGTAGTACTCAACTAAGAGCTAAGGATATTATGCCCCATCTCATATATGTATATATGTTTTTTTTACTTAATAAAACAAACAGTCTGTTTTACAGCTTATTTGTTTTTCGTCTTTGTTATAAGATTATAGGTTTATCTTCTCTAAACTTAGCGGGCCGCGGGCTTACCCAACTTTGGCCCGCGGGTATGGGCCGGGCCTGGGCCTAAAACTTGCGGGCCGGGCCGGGCCTGGGCCAAACATTCACGGTCAGGAACGGGCCTGGGCCTAAATTCTAGTTTGCGGGCCTGGGCCGGGCCGGGCTTGAAAAATTATTGCGGGCCTGGGCCGGGCCTGGACTCTAACTGCTAATTGCGGGCCGGGCTTGGGATCAAATTCTAGGCCCGCGCAGATATATATATATATATATATATATATATATATATATATATATATATATATATATATATATATATATATATATATATATATATATATATATAGTTATCGGGATTTATAAGTGCAACATTGTGAGAAGTGTGTTGCTAAAGGACCAAAGACAATGAACAAAACGTGCCGCTTCATTACATCCGCATGTCAAAAAAAAGTGTAACTATTTTGCAGTAATCGTCGAATTAATTAAAATAGTTCATCGAGTTGGAAGAACACTATAAATGAGTCATCATTGTATTGGTCGTCAGTGAAAGTGAGAATGTTCAGTGCCTCTTATGATAGGATCTCGTAAAGTGTATTGTTTCCTAACAGTTTCCTGAGTATGTTCACAGTGGGACTTTCATTAATGGACTGGGTTCAAACCTTTCACCAGCCAAATCCTGATTACTATGTAATCCTTTCTTACTGCCGTACTTATTTACCACTTATGGAACTTATTTATTTTGGTATCACTGTTTTAACTACGAAGCAATGTCATTACATCGCAAGGTGTTCGATATCATAATTATAATGGGCAATGGAATAGCTATTAAAGATAAGCTGCTGACAAAAGATAGGCCGCAGAAGATGGCTAGTTAATAAGATAAGGTTGTGCCTACATGCTATCGGCAACAACGTGTTAAACTTGCATTATTGTTTTGTATGTTATATTCAGACAATGTCATAGGATACTTTCACACATGTCAGATAACAGGTCTTCATTGACATTGATTACTGAACTTGTCCCCGCGTCTGCTTCTTGCCCGCCCAGCTTTCAATGTGTATCTTTCAGGAAGCATTCAGCCACGGTATAATTATTGCACGAAAGTGAACACTGACCGGCGACGATGAAGATGATGGGCGTGGCGTAGATGAGGACCTTCTCACAGACGTCGTCTCTCTCGTCACAGAAGACGCACTTGCAGATGATCCACAGCAGCAGCAGGACGATGAAGACGAGTCCGACCAGCTGCAGGACCAGGCCGATGATGGCGACGATACGGCAAGCTACGAGCCATTCTGCAACGAGACCCGGGACATTGGAGGAACAGCAACGTATGACAGCGGATGATGCTATGCGGTATCCGGTCCGTGGGATCGCTCGAAGCGCTGTACACTCACCCACCCCCTAGCAGACCTCACACTCCACCCCCTGGCAGACCTCACACTCCACCCCCTGGCAGACCTCACACTCCACCCCTGGCAGACCTCACACTCCACCCCTAGCAGACCTCACACTCCACCCCCGACAGACCTCACACCCCACCCCCTGGCAGACCTCAGACTCCACCCCTGGTAGACCTCACACTCCACCCCCTGACAGACCTCACATTCCACCCCCTGGCAGACCTCACAGTCCACCCCTGGCAGACCTTACACTCCACCCCTGGCAGACCTCAAACTCCACCCCTGGCAGACCTCACACTCCACCCCTGGCAGACCTCACATTCCACAACCTGACACACCTCATACTCCACCCCCTGGCAGACCTCACGCTCCACCCCATGACTGACCTCACACTCCACCCCCTGGCAGATCTCATACTCCACCCCTGGCAGACCTTACACTCCACCCCTGGCAGACCTCACATTCCACAACCTGACAGACCTCACACTCCACAACCTGACAGACCTGTTCATTCCATCGCCTACTCGACTCCAGCCACGCTGCTGTTGTTGCGCGAACGCTGTTCGTTCATGTGCGTGTGTATGTGCATGCACCAGTGCCAGGCACTTATTTATACAGCTGAGTGAACTGAAGCAACGCGGAATGAACGAAATTGCCAAAGCTTAGATAAGTACGGAAGTAGGTAGTTTTCCTTTACTTTGCCAACATTTTTCAAACATACAACAATACGAATTACCGTATTATCGTGTCTTCTCCTATACCAGTCCACCATTCATGTTGACAACTACCATACCAGTCCACCATTCATGTTGACAACTACTTTACCAGTCCACCATTCATATTGACGACTACCATACCAGTCCACCATTCATGTTGACGACTACCATACCAGTCCACCATTCGTGTTGACGACTACCATACTAGTCCACCATTCATGTTGACGACTACCATACCAGTCCACCATTCATGTTGACGACTACCATACCAGTCCATCGTTCATGTTGACGACTACCATACCAGTCCACCATTCATGTTGACGACTACCATACCAGTCCACCATTCATGTTGACGACTACCATACCAGTCCATCATTCATGTTGACGACTACCATACCAGTCCACCATTCATGTTGACGACTACCATAGCAGTCCACCATTCACAGTTTCTTATGCACTATACGTTATTCGACCCGCCGTTCCGCTTTAGTCGTTTCGTACACAAAACATAACACCCCGTATAACACCCCGTGTAACACCCCGTATCACACACTGCATAACACCCCGTATAACACCCTACATAACACCCTGTATAACACCCCATGTAACACCCCATATTAAGCCCGCCATACACATACCGACTTTTATTCGCCAACAGTTTGTCAGCCGACAACTACCCAGCGGCCGATCGTCGGCCGACCGATTTTTCAAATGCCAGATGTCCACAAAAATTGTTGCCAACTGTTGGAGAACGTACACATAACGACTACATTTGAGTTGCCTGAAAAACTGAAAAAGTAGTTGTCAACATGTTGGCTGGCAACTGAAGAATCGGTATGTGTGTGGCGGACTTAACACACCGTATAACACCTCTGTAATACCCCGTGTAATTGTCTTTGATTATCGCCGCACAATCATCGCCATTCCTGAACCTGCCTCTGTTCCTGTCTTAGAATGTGTTTATTATTGTAACGAGATACGAACGGCTATATTTGTTACATGCAAAAACACAAGGACAACCCCTTACATTTGCCGTTTCTTGATTACCTAGGACGGAATAACATCAAAACAGTTTCCGAACTCAAGGGCTCAACGCAAGTTCGAAATATTTCAATATCAGCGATGGCATAGTTACAGTTCTGCATCTGGTAACCGTAAAGGATACAATGGCAGGTATGTCGACGACGAGCTGACACGAACAACATATGTCAACGATGAACTGACACGAAAAACATATGTCAATGACGAGCTGACGCGAACAACATATGTCAACGACGAGCTGACATGAACAACATATGTCAACGACGAGCTGACACGAACAACATATGTCAACGACGAGCTGACAAGAACAACATATGTCAACGACGAGCTGACACGAACAACATATGTCAACGACGAGCTGACACGAACAACATATGTCAACGACGAGCTGAGACGAACAACATATGTCAACGACGAGCTGACACGAACAACATATGTCAACGACGAGCTGACAAGAACAACATGTCAACGACGAGCTGACACGAACAACATATGTCAACGACGAGCTGACACGAACAACATATGTCAACAACGAGCTGACACGAACAACATATGTCAACGACGTGCTGACACGAACAACAACATATACATGTCTAGATAGGTCCAGTAATCTGCGCCCCTCATATCTCTTCAATTACTGTCTACAGAAATCACGCTACGCTAAACAAAACATGACTGCCGCATTCCAGAGCCGGCGAGCTCGGACAAACACTGTCGTTCTAGGATAAGCGTTGTCAATGCCAGGAAATACCCAACCATTAAATCAACGTGGGTGAACTGATAATGCTCTATCACGCACAATGAATTTGAAATTTGCCACGAAATCGCAAACTCACATATCTGTTTTGCTACTCATAGGCATCAACATGTTTTATATACTTAAGTTTGGGAGTCACTCCTCGGTGACGACATTACTACAGGAACTACACTGCACATCGTCATGATTGTATACATTTTATGTAATAATTTTTTTTGAAAAATCTACTTTTAGTGAAATGTTATATTGAGATATCCCCATGGGGCGGCCATCACATTGCGTTACTTATACAGTTGTGGATAACGAGCGCACAGTTGGCAGTGAACCGACATAGCCCCCGGCTATGACTGGCTCTTCTAGCGTAGGCGGGACACGATTCATAGAACAACTATGCCGCTGTACGGGTACTCCTATACCGCCAACACACGTCTCTCAGGCAGCACATCAATGCAGACGTTGAAACTTGTTTAGCACATGGTCGCGGTTCGTCCTGGTAGCGGAATGCCAGACAGGGTATGACACGTGTTTACAGGACTAGTTACATGGATCACTAGGAACAATAGTTCACAATGTTGAATACGGATATCATGCAAGTACTCACCGGATACTGGGCCAAAATGGCAAATCGTACGCATTTTATGGAATCGACGGTATAAATTCAGAATTCGTGAAGTGCTCTATTTAGTCGGCAAAACAATCCATGCATGTACAATATCAATAACACACACATTGCATTGTTCTAATGTGTTAAGTGGAAATGTGATTCTTTAAAACAATAAATTGAGCAGACTACGCCAAAAGTCCAAAGCTTGATGATTATTGGATGCGTCTGTTTTTAATGAGCCAATATTTAAAACAAGACCCTGAGAACTGGGTCATCGTGCTGGGATAGCACGACTACTACTGCTACTGTTACTACTATACTCAGACTCCTAGATGACGACGAGAAAACCTTAAACACAGGGTCGTCGTGTTGGGTGGGTTTAATTTACACGTTCTACGTACGTGACACCATGAAGACGACTCGAACACCTTAAATTAGGTCATCGTGTCATCTGCATGCATTGTTGACGCGTGTGGCTAAACAGTAGGTCTACAAATGCGTGCTCAGTAGACCGTACAACGACAACAGTGGTAGACGAACCAACTTCTGTCAGGTCAACCGTGAATGAATTACAGATAGCCGACTCGCTTGCATACCAGTAACAGCAGTTATATCTTTGGACACGTGGTAACCATTATGTACAAACAAGTCCATTGTCTATATGACAGTCACTTCACACGGTCAGAAAAAAACTTAAGGAACGAGTTATTTGATATCCACGGGTCCAGTATTTAAACTGTCTGACATTGTAATACTGTTTTCGTAAAAACACTATATAATTTGTTTCTATCTGTGGTCAAGATTTTAATAATAATAAAAATAACAGTAGTTGTACTCCTAGCGTCATGGTCCATACATATGGCCATCCATCAGTGGGAACACCAGTGTTTTCGGAAGTTTGAGTGTCAACTGATATGGTGGCAAACTGGGCGTCACTTTCCTGCGTCACACAAACGGAACAACCGAAAAGTAAACTACTAACTACGTATTGTATTACCATGTACCTATTAAATAACTAAAAAACGAACGTTGATACTACAGGGCGGCCCAAGTTATATAGTTTTTTGGTAGAAGTGTTCTGATTTTAAATAAAATGCTTTGAAACCCATCAGTTTTATTAAACATGTGACATGACATGTTGACAGTGGTCTCCATTTACATCTATACAGTTTGTTTCCTCACTCCTTCGTAGCACCGTGAACAGCATTCTGGAGACTTTATATTGGGCCACCCTGTGTGTATTGCCTACAAACTAACGGCTTCTGCTGCTGGGTCTTCTCGAATAACTATACAAAATAAAACGTAGAATTAGCAGACCAAAAGTTTATATTTGTGTGGTGGTCTAAATAAATATCTACTTGTGGCACACTACATTGTGTAAACATCTACATGTGCGAGTGTAGATATATACACACCTCGACTAGACTAAAACCACCGTTACCAGCGATGCCCCCTCAACAATGGGCGTGAACTTTATGCGTTTGTCCTACATAACGACGGCGATCAATACTCACGGGGTACGAGCCATGCCCTGATCGTTTTGTAGGTGTCGGATGACAGACCATCGCAGCCATCGTAGACCTTGGCCGGATCCTCGTGCGGATGGATGTAGTCATCGAAGCAGGCGTTGAACAGGCCGACGTTGAGAAAGTTCGCCTGCGTGTCGGAGCTAGAGCGGAGCCAGTAGTTGGTGAACAGCGCGATAATATGACAGAGTATCGACGCCAGAACAAACACGACGACGACGCACAACAGGATAGTGTGAACCAACTTCATCGTGACGGTAGCGACGGCAAGATCTAAGTCCGAACACTCACGTTAACTCTGGCGCCTGCCGAAGTAGCGGTCGGCCATGTTGAAAGCGGTACCGGAGAAGTGGAGACCCGCGCGCGCCGGCCGAGTACTATATATGGCCGACACCGCAGTGAACTCGCTGCGGCGGCTCGCGGGGTCGTGTCAAAAGCAAGATTTATCACTCGTCGTCTGAGTCACGCCTGAGGGCACGTGGAGTTGTCAGTAGGCGTCGCGTGCGACTTACTGGTCACACTGGGGGGGGGGGTGGTACTTCCACTGAAATGACAAAAAAGATAGGACTTTTAAGTGATTTTACATTAAGTCATAAAGTGACTAATTAGTAATGAATTCGATTATTGCGCTCTTTGTTCGGGGGATTATAAGTAAGAACGCTCTGCGTAATTTAAAATGACGCAGAGGTTGGCAGACTGGTGCTGTTGGCTGCGTGGTAATGCTGTTTAGATCATTTGTAATGTTATTTATGTAACTTGTGTTACTACCTCCCACCTCAAAACGCCACCTCCTCCATCTTTTAGCGCAACCTCCCACTTCACACCTATTTCTGAGACCAATCTCCCACCTCCCATTAATTTTACAGCGAACTTCCCGACACACACCCGTCATATAGTATATTAATAATGTGGCAAACTTGTCAATAAAATAGTGTTTATCTAACCACGCATATTCGTGAAAATGTGGAACATGTATTAAAAGGATTAATTTAAACAATCACTACATATGGGGTGCGATTTGCTCCGTATTGAATGTGTTATTGAAAAAAATAATGTATGCAATATTGTTACACACTTGAATCAATAACATCTATTGTAATACAGGTGGCATCTAAATAGCTACATCACATTATGGATTAGTTAATGTACTTATGCTGTAGGATCGGTTAAAGGTCAAATCAAATTGGTATAACGTACAGTACGTGCTGCGTCTCCTCAAATCGAACGTGATCAAATTTGTTTGGCATCATGTTGCATTGGTTTATTGGGAGATAGCGGCACTAATAGTTGAATCTGCTGACATAGACGGGGGTGCGGTTTGCCGCGGTGGGGGGTGCGCTTTTTCCCACTCTATTCTGCGCATTTCACGTTTACATCGTAGAAAGCCGCTCCTATATTCGCTTACATAACACAGTGTCTGTTACAGTGTCTGTTACGCCACAACATTTTAAAGCGAAACAAAAGTCATGGTTTTGGGGCTATGCACCCAAAAGAGATACTAAAAACTAACCACGTGCAACTAAAGTCAAGAATATCACGCCACTGGTTTACTCAGAACGTGTTCTAAAAGTGGTAGATTCCGGTCATTCCTCCAGTTGACCGAGGGCTGACATAAAGAGACAGATAAGCGCATGCGCAGTTCTATGAAAATCTGGTAATCTAGACTGTTGTGATGTATCAAGGGAGGCCGGTATACACAGAACCAACACAAAGTCTCAAACATACGTGCTATTTTTTAGAAAGAGGATTAGTTTGGTAAACAAAGGCCAACATATGTTACATAAGTTGAGTTTTGACGCAAACAGCATGGCTATATCGCATTGGTAAATATAGGAATATGCGTATACAAATTAGTGCCCTGCGCGGGCCGGGCTTTGGGTCCAAGCCCGGCCCGGCCCGCAGCCCGCGGGCCGGGCCGGGCCGGGCCGGGCCGGGCCTCTACATAATTTTGCGGGCCGGGCCGGGCCTGGGCCTACATACTGCGGGCCCGGGCCGGGCCTGGGCTGAAAACAATTTAAACACAACGGGCTTGGGCCGGGCCTGCACGTAGTGTGAGCGGGCCGGGCTGGGCCTGGGCTGGGCCTGGACATAATAAAAATATTCATACAAAACACCGATTATTACTTTATTTTTTAATAAAAACTTATTATAAATTGTAATTCCAGTTAATGAATGCTTAAAATTATTTCTTTAGTATTATATAGTTGCAAATTGAGACCTTGCATGGCATCTAATGGCCCCATAAGTTCACTTGGCTGGAAGTAGCCAGCCCTAAATGTTTACTTTAGAAATATTTGCAGAGGCAATCAAGCCATGATTAACCATCAACTTATCACCCTTTGACCCTACCAGTGGACATTCTATTGTCTAGGTCTTCCCTCCAAACATTGCCCACCTGAATGACCTGCCCACTGCCAAGTGCCCACTAGGCCACTAGCCCACTACCCAGCACCCAACCCAGTTGGTAACTGGTATTTCTCCCCAGTCTTAATTCATTCACACTTGTACTAATTCACACATGTCTGAACCTGATCTGTCTCAGGCTAGTGACTGCAGGCCTGCTGGAAATGCCACTGGGTGTCTGTGCCAGTGGGTAAAATTTAATTGAAATATCATATTAAATTACGTTAACTTAGTTGAGCTAATTCAATTAACAATATAAATTGGGGTTATGGCTTGCATATGGGTTAAGTCAGGTTAGATAAACAAATCTCCTACCTTAACCATAAGCCAATACATTAAAGCCAAATATAACAAATGTTATCATATTTAATAGTAATGACACTAAGAAGTTTTTCTTTATTTTTCTTCAGGATATTCGTAAGTTTGAAGAAGTTGGTGGTGCTGGATTTTTAGAACTCATCCAACACACTATGGAACATCAGCATAAGAGTAGTACTCAACTAAGAGCTAAGGATATTATGCCCCATCTCATATATGTATATATGCTTTTTTTATTTAATAAAACAAACAGTCCGTTTTACAGCTTATTTATTTTTCGTCTTTGTTATAAGATTATAGGTTTATCTTCTCTAAACTTAGCGAGCCGCGGGCTTGCGGGCCGCGGGCTTACCCATCTTTGGCCCGCGGGTATGGGCCGGGCCTGGGCCTAAAACTTGCGGGCCGGGCCGGGCCTGGGCCAAACATTCACGGTCTGGGACGGGCCTGGGCCGGGCCTGGGCCTAAATTCTAGTTTGCGGGCCTGGGCCGGGCCGGGCTTGAAAAATTATTGCGGGCCTGGGCCGGGCCTGGACTCTAACTGCTAATTGCGGGCCGGGCTTGGGATCAAATTCTAGGCCCGCGCAGGGCACTAATACAAATATTATATTTTCATTTGGCGATCGAATTTTGCTAGACTCTGACGCTAGTGACGTAGGGTTATCTAACAGTATGGCGCAGCCCATGAAATGAAGATGACGTGTGTTCAACAAGGTTTTCCTAGTGAACCACTGGCGTGATATTCTTAATTTCAGTTGCAAATGATTATGTTTTAGTAACTTTTATATGTGCACAACCACGACTGTTGTTTCCCTTTAAGGTAGGTGCATATCCTGAAATGAACCTAACTGCGCATTGGTCTGCGCATTGGTCTGCGCATTGGGTCTCTCACGTAGTCGTATATCATGATTATGAGGAAATAAATTCTATCAGCACTGGAAAATAAGCGTGCACTATTGGTGTTTTTAAAGATATAAACAAGGCCTTTGATTCACAATATCATGACTTACTGTTATGAAATAGAACTTCATGTATTTGGTCACACGTTATTTACATCACATTATGAGCCACTCAGTAGACAATACGTGCTGTGTCTGTATTTTCTAAACACTTACGAATTCGTAACTCAAGTTTTTCGTTCATATAGCGGCAAGAGTATCACTGGGAGTTCAATGTGGGAATATCTGGTTAAATGTGCTATATAATATTTATTATTCCTATTTTGAATATTCCTACTGAAATGTAAAATTATCCATGTTGAATCCCAGCCAATACTGGCAGGCTTGCGGTATAATTTTAAATCGCCCTGTTATTTTGGTATTGTATATTCCATCAGTGACCGCCCCGAAGTCAGCTTTGCCGCCATTTTTACGGAAAACTTGAATTACGAATTACGAACAGCACAGTTATCCTCTACTAACAAACATGTGTGGTATTCGTGAAATTCCTCAATTTCGGGCCAGCACGGTGACTGATCTTGAAATATTGGTACGCCGTGCAGAATAATCAGTGTAGTATTAGGCGAGCGGTCAGCGTCTGTCTGTTGCCAGCAAATGAAAGATTTAATGTGGTAGTACAGAAGAAATAATTTTTTTTTACCGTAATCGATGTGAAAGTGTTCGGGTAAAAAAATCACTCAAAACGCGCAATTTTCTGGGTTTTTTGAAGATCCAAGATGTTGAAAATGTATATCTGCATGTCTTTTGGGTATTTTAATTGTTGTCAGTGTCCAAATAAATACTCCGGATAATTTAGAGTCAATTTGTCATGTTGTACCTCTTGGTGTGAACTTTCAGTGTGATGATGCCGAATATCCTACTAAAATAACCTGATAACAGTGTTTAAAATACTACAAACGTTTGGTGTTCCGGTTAATCGGTTTCGCTGACGATTGATTGGTTCGTGCTTCCGATCAATGAATCGATCACAATCTCGTGTGATCGATCATTTTCGATTATATTCCTTATGAATTTCGTTCTCTGTCATTCTGTGACTTCTCTGTCCATGATCGTAAAAAGACAATGAATACAACGTGACAGGAAGAGAGAAGACTTCTGATTGGCTGTTCCGCTCCCTTCGCCCAGTTTCCAGCCAATGGAAGCCGTAATTAATTATGTTGATAATGACGTAAATGAAGTCGGGCGTTGACTGGAAGGACTGAAGTCACTATCTTGAATTCTGTTTGGATATGGACAAAATACTTGCATCACTATATTGTTGTTATCCTCTTTATCCCTAAAGTCAGTAGTAGGGCGCGATGACGTAGCGGTTAGGACGTCGGGATCTCAACCCGGGTTCGAATACTCTTGCTGCCGTTTCGAAGCTTTGGCAATTTCGTTCATCCCACGTTGCCACAGTTCACTCAGTTGTAAATAATTACCTGGCTATAGGCAGTAATGGATGTCTGGACGTCCTCGCGCACTAAGTGCGCGTTGCTGAATGCTTTCCTGAGAAATCGAGATGCCGTTGGAATGAACAGGTCTGCCAGGGGTTGAAGTGTAAAGGAACAGGTCTGCCAGGGGTTGAAGTGTAAAGGAACAGGTCTGCCAGGGGTTGAAGTGTAAAGGAACAGGTCTGCCAGGGGTTGAAGTGTAAAGGAACATGTCTGCCAGGGGTTGAAGTGTAAAGGAACAGGTCTGCCAGGGGTTGAAGTGTAAAGGAACAGGTCTGCCAAGGGTTGAAGTGTAAAGGAACAGGTATGCCAGGGGTTGAAGTGTAAAGGAACGGGTCTGCCAGGGGTTTTAGTGTAAAGGAACAGGTCTGCTAGAGGTTGGAGTGTACAGGAACCGGTCTGCCAGGGGTTGAAGTGTAAAGGAACAGGTCTGCCAGGGGGTAAAGTGTAAAGGAACAGGTCTGCCAGGGGTTGAAGTATAAAGCGCTTAGAACAGTCCCAATGATTAGATACCGCGCTATATAAGAACGTCCCTTTAAGTCCGAGGTGAGGCTGGCACCGATACCGTTCATCGATTTTTTTCCCCTTCTTCGGTCACTGATCCCGTTTAACTGCCTTCTCCACTCCCCCTATCCTCTATCCTCTATCCCTTGCCCTCATTCTCCACTCCCCTCCCACTCCCGCCAAATCTCTCTTCCCGCAGTCCTCCCATCTCAGCCTCGGTTCTCCTCTTCACCTTCGTGTGTAGAACACAGCCGCCCGCACTGCGTCACGTATCCTCCGACGGGATCATTTCACCCCCGTTTTGTTTTTAAATTAATTAATTAATGAACCTGCATTTGAGCAGTTAAGGCTGGAAATGACGCTATATGAATATTCGTGATTGACTGATTGATTTATCAATCGATTGATTGGTTGGTCGGTCGATCGATCGATTGATTGGTTGGTTTATTGATTGATTTTACCCTCCACTGTCAGCGCATCCGCTCTCTTCGTCAACCGTTCCCCGTCCATTATTTCCACGTGTCTTGTAACCGGCTCCTCGCCAGCTACCTCGTCAGACTCTCTTTCACGCCATTCTTCGCTTGTCTATACAGAACATGAAATCATTACGTCAGAAACGGACGCGAAATAAAAAACATACATGGCGCCACCTATGATGTACTCCTTCCTGCAAACCCTGTTCACCAGGGACCTTCCGGTGCAGCACATTCACGATATATATCTAAAAAACCATCAAGTACAGATAAAAAAATCACGTACAGAACTACTTTTTCTGGTATTTCTCAATGCTAAAAAAAGGAAGATTGGCCAATATGCGATACTGGTGAATATATAGCAGTGTATGTTATGTAGTTTTAACAGGATAAAAAAAAATAAATATATATATATATATATATATATATATATATATATATATATATTTACATTTGTAATAAATAGGTTGTATCTGCTTTCACTAATACTATAAATTAACAATAATCGCTCAAAACCCCATAATTGTAAATTGCGGATGAAAGGTTAGGAAAGGTTAGTTACAAACAATTCTCTCAAAAAAGGAGTTCATTCGAAACCCCCGAATCCCCCCCCCCCCCAAGGACGTGCATGATTTCGTACAAAACATGGAATTATCACATCAGAAACGGACGCGAGAAGAAACATGGCGTCATTCATTCCTACAAATTGTAACCCGCATAGTGGCGCCACTGTGCTGATTCATTTCTACAAATCCTAGTACAGGCTGTGTACTTGGCTCGCTTATTTATGACTTTAAGAAACTCCTTCAGAAATATCGTTACATTTATAGCTTCTTCCTAACATTGCACCCTAGAAGTAGGTCCACTTTGTAAAACAAAGAACATTATGCAAACTTGGTTTACCTAATTGTTGTGGTGGCTTTGTGAGTCAGTCAGTTTATCGTGATTTCTTTCGTGTTCACCGTGTGGCGCCACTATTCTGGTTACAACACTTCGGCATAGGGGAAGGCTTTGTTAGTTGAGCCACTGGGTTGAATATGTTATTAGAATACGATTGATGTAAATAAGTGCCATTTTTCACAACGGTCAGAAAACGTGAGTTAAAAGTATGTTTTTTATGTTTTTCGAAACTTTTTGTGATTGTGAATTATGTCTGCTGGTGTGTAAACTATCATCGCATGTGGCCAGACTTCATTGTCTGTGCACCTACAAATGATTTAACTATGCACAGGGAAGAAAATTATTTACATAAATTCACGCATTAATGAGAAGTTAATTAAAACAGCTTAATTGTCGAAACGGGGTTAGTTAAGCCACCCAAGGCCCGAGGGAGGGTTAGTTGAGCAGCGATTAAAGACTGCAGACGAGTGTTCTTTACCCCAAAATACATTAAGGAATTCATTTTTTTCGAGCAAATTGGGACATCGGATAGCTACAAAACAACATGTTAGCAGTTGGTTACACTAGTTGCAATTGGCCTATAAGTCTACATTAATTAAGTGTGTCGGCTTATTAATTAAGAGTGTAGACTTGTCATAGACGTGCTGTACCCATTGGGTAGATGTGTTGGCTGAGTTGTTATTAAATGTTAGTACAAGGCCTACGTAAATTGTACAATTAAAACATTTACCCAACTTACGCTACATTGTGGCTCAACTTACCCCACACCAAGTGTCAGTTGAACCACCTTTCCAACCCTATTTCAATCAGCTGCATATAATTATCTTTGCATAGTAGAAATATATAATGGTATAAAATAATCTACTAATAATCATAGTTTATGTGAGTAAAAACAATTTGAGTTATGAATATAATTGTGGCATAGATATCAAAAAGAATGAAACATGGCTCAACTAACACTGCCTTCCCCTACACCAAACGAAGAACCAGGTGAGAAATGTTTGCAGTAGGACATTTGTAGACCATTGGCATCGTTATTCATATAACATCTAGAACTTTCTCTTTGGTGTGGCAGTGTTGTTAATTAACTCTTGTCAAAACCCAGCGTTATAATAACGATAATAAAACCCACAATATGTGGATAAAGCAATACCCTCACAAATTGCAATGGTCGATGTTGCAAATTGCTAAACTATAGTCCGACAAATCACGAGGGCAGAGATCACCGCAGACCCTGTCTCGCCGATCGAGTGGGTCGGATCACTGCGCAGTAGACCAAGAAATACATTTATCCTGACGGGAGGAAGACCAAACCCAGTGAATCATTTATCTGTTAAGATACAATTTTCCTCCGTACACAGTTATATAGATTTTACGTGTCAGTTACACATGCCTTAGCACACCAGTTTCGTCCACTGTTTTCTACAGATTACTTCAAAACTACCGCCGATATAAAGTCGTCAGGTCGCGTGGATTTTTTTTTTATAAATAACTAGTAACGTCCTGCGGAAATCCAACAACTTTTGGCCGACGTCTGTACAGTTTTGTGCATAAAGGTGAGCATCTTAAGACATGAACTTAATACGAGAGCCCTGTAGGAAGCATCTCCTGCACAACAGTCCGAGTAAGGTCACAATTTCGATGACTTCTTCGTCTTCGGACATCGACGATATCCTCCCGGAAATTGGATGTGTGTTGGTACATCGGCACCTATACGATCAAGCATGCAAGATTAGGGCGGGGCCATCGGGCCACGCCCACTTTGTTTACATGCTTGTTCTTTTTTCCGTGTGTAAAATGTTGCACTACTGCATTGTACCATGACAAACTTATGAGTGACTCAGCTTGCCCCCCCCCTCCCCCCACCCACCGGCCTCCCCCTTTGCGAGATCCTAGATACGCCGTTGATACAAACAGTCGGTCGAGCTCCCAAAAACGGGGAATCGTGCGATTCATGCGCGGACACTAACAAATAGGCGTATAATCAGATCGGAATCAGTTGGTTCGCTATAGCGTAAACAGTGTGTGCTAGTAGCAAATACAACACAATTGTATTTATTGACTGGATGTCCGTGCAGGTTTATGGTCGTAAGTCCACAATGAAACTAGCATGTCGCACCTTGTCTGACGTTACGCCATTCAGCGCCACTTGCGCCTGACATGTCAGCTAATTTACGGGGGATAATTTTTGTGTCTTGTCATAAATTCTGGAACGAAAATAGCAATCCTACAATAACAGGCAAACGCATTTCGTTAATGTGATTCCATCACAGTCCGCATCACTCACGCATACCTTTAAGCGGCTGAATGACCTGAGGCAGCAGGGACTAAACGAAACTATACAACTTCGAGCATAGGTTCAATGGTAGGATGGACAGCGTTCTAATACCCACATCATGGAAAAGTGCGGGTCGGTTTCTTTACAATAACATGTTTACAGACACAACACGCACCCATGCATTTCAACAATTTTGAAAGGCTGTGATTTTATGATGCAATTCTTACTGTAGAGTATGATTTTTTATTCCATTTATATTTTAGAACTGCTGAAAATGCATGCGATAAACCCTCATTATCGACTAGTCACTACGCCATAAGCAGTTGCAATCAACTGTTGTTGGTTGGCTAGCCGTATTGGACCACTTCCAACTGTAGTCAACTATGGTCAGTATCTGAAACCTTTCGTGAATTATAAAAATGTGTATAACTGTAGTAAAGTGTGTCCTTTTATTACCCAAAATAACTTTATCAGGGTTATCAAAACAAAACACGTCTTTTCATGTTGTCGTTTGTCAAGCATTGATTGATAGACTCCAAAGTCAATAAATATAAAAAATATAGACAATATTTCCTTCACTCTGTATATAATATGTATACTTATATTTATTGATGAGTATATAAATATATATTTTCATTTATATTTATTAATTAGCTAAGAATTATTAAAAAATAAATTAAGGCTATGCGTGTGTGTGTGTGTGTGTGTGTGTGTGTGTGTGTGTGTGTGTGTGTGTGTGTGTGTGTGTGTGTATGTGTGTGTGTATATATATATATATATATATATATATATATATATATATATATATATATATATATATATATATATATATATATATATATATATATATATATATATATATATATATATATATATATATATATATATATATATATATATATATATATATATATACATATTCATACTTAAATGCATTAATTAGTAAAGAAATATATAATTAGCGAAGCAATATATTAACAATAATTATATAGCAAGGCGGGAATAAAATGACATTTGGCCAGAATGTTGCAGACTGTACGACACAGAAGCTATGATGTTATATCTCAGCACTGTATAGTTGTTCCTAACTGCTGCTTCTCCGACTAAATAGTCTATAGCATTGGTGTCAGGTATGTGTCTGTTGATTTTGAATCCGAATAAAAATATTTCCTAATATAAAGAGGGGAAAACGTCCGCCTATTAATGTTGTTGGGGGGAAATGTCCGGAGGGAAACGTCCGGTGGATGTCCGTATCCCGGTGTAGACAGGGAACTTGTGCAAAGTCGCACCCACTGACCTCCGAGAGCCGGCAAACTCGCGATCAAAAAACAATGGCCTCCTCGCCATTAACGTATCATCGGCTGCTCGGCCTTGCTCTGGTAATCGTCGAGGTAAACGAGCAAAATGGCACCTATTTTCGGAGATAAGAATCGATTTGCGAAGCAGCAGAACGCTAATCGTTACCCCCATTTCGCCAATAGCCAGTATCGATGTCACGTGATCTCGTGTGAAATTGGAACGTACCGGGGTGAATGCATTTCGATACGTTGCATAATAATTATGGCGATATCGGGTTGCCAACTCGGGTCTAACGTTTCGGTTTGCCGTCCAGCCATGCAGCCAGCAAATGCTGGGTTGTCGCCAGTGTGTCTGTTGTCTCGAAATTAATACACTACCGCTATTGTTATGATGATCATTATTATTAAAATGCGATTCGGCGTCGCCTGGCCTGTTCCCGCAGAACCTCAGACTTTCCGGGAAGATACATATAACTTTATAATAACAAATCAAGCAGCAGCGATTTTTCCAATCGCCGATCAGATCAAGAGGTAGTTGTTTTGCCAAACTGATAAGAGGCAGTTGAAGCAGAGACAACATTTTTATCCGTTTTCAGATAACATGTTTTGTTCCGTGTTTACGCGTATGTACTTCTTCCACGGTAAGTACATAGTGGTACTTACCAGAACAGTTCTCTGATACGTACTTACTTACTTCCTCCACGTGTCGTCAGACACATGATGCAGAGAGCAATCAACGCCATTCACTTCTATCTTCAGCCATTCTTTCCAGAATCTAGGTCACGTGTCTTTAGTTTCTGGGTGCGTGTCTTTCTTGGGATGGTTTGTTGGTGTGTATCTTTTGGGTGTCCTCTTCTCCTTCTTCCAGATGGTTTCCAGTACCAAGCCTGCTTTGGTGTTCCTGCTGGCGACATTCTGCGGACATGGCCCACATATCTCAGTCTCCAAAAGTTTTCTAATAACTGACTATATAAACGTAGTACGTGGTTGTTCTGTCAAGTTCTGTCGGAGGGTCACTATGAATTGGTTAGAATGTGATCAGGGGATCAACTAAAGGATCGTGATTAATTTTAATACTGAAGAAAGTTGTAGGCCTATCTTTCTGGATCTCTATGTGTGCTCGACGGAATATTAAGGTCAAAACAATTATAGTTGGCAAAATGTACGTTGCAAAAAGTTATGTGTCCGTTGGCGAAGTGTACGTTGGCATAATGTCCGGATACCGGACGGAAAGATAACGGAAGATTTGACTGTCGTAAGGAAGAAAACTGGAGACCATTTTTTGTTGAAATCGGGTTGACAATGATGGACGAAATGAGCAGCGCTGCTTTTTGTGGTGTGTAAGTGTTGAAAATTTCCCACAAGAGAAGTACAAATTCCGATTTCACTCATGCGCGGTCATACAACAGAAACATAAATATGCATAATTATTTTAAGAAACTTTGATACTTTCATAAAAGACCAGTATGAATTATAATAATGTGACATTCACAAATGTTGATTAAGGTACCTGCCTAAATTGTCATACAGCACTAATACTGGCAGCGTGGTTTCTAATAGTGTCAGAAAGCGGGCATACCATTTCAGTTAGCACTCTTTGAACATATTTTCAGCTTGTGCCACCAACCACTATAACAAAAATAAAAACGGAAACGGAATTGTCACCGAGATATTATCTACGCTGCGTCTATCTAAATGCCGATTGACACAAAACTATTATAATTAGACGTGCGGATGATGACAATAATGCAGCTCGCCGCCCATTAGCCAATTATCCAGTTTCATGCTCGAGCGAGCAGGAATGTGACATCGAAGACACCCAGACAAGGGCCGAACGCTCTCCCGATTGAATGTTCCCTGATCAGTACGCGGGCCGCCGTTTAAGGTAATATTACAAAGATTATGCTCATGGCTAGATCGGACCGGTATACTTTCGGCTGTGCGCCGTAATCAAGGCTATAATTACTGCGTATTCGGCTGTAAAACCAAAATACAGTACAATGACTTTTTAGACAAATGATGTAAACGTTAAACTGAAATCAGACAATCTAAAAGAAGCTATGAGCAAAAACTGGCATGTAACATAAAAAACGACAGCAAGAGTTTTTATGCATATGTCAGGAGTAAACAAAACGTACAAGACAAGGTTGGACCTCTAGAAGATAGTGCTGGAAATATAATATCACAGGGGTTTTTAATGGCGGAAGACCTAAATGGTTACTTCAGTTCAGTGTTTACCAAACAAGATATTAGTTCATTACCAGTTGCTGATGCTAAATTTCAGGGGGCTAAATCTGACTATTTAGGTCCGTTAGTTGTAACTCCAGAATTGGTAGCTAAGAAAATAAAGGCAATGAAGGATAACAAATCACCGGGAGTGGATGGGATTCCTCCAAAATTACTAATGGAAACAGTAGAACAAATCAGTATACCACTTGCAAGAGTATTCAACGTGTCATTAAAAGAGGGAGTTGTTCCGTTTGAATGGAAAGAAGCAAACATCATACCATTATTTAAAAAGGGTTCGAGAAATAAGTCAGAGAATTACAGACCAGTGAGTTTAACGTCAGTGATTTGTAAATTATTAGAAAGGTTAATTAAAGACCATATGGTGGACTTCCTCGTTAAGCATAAATTATTAAATTCATATCAACATGGATTCCTTAAAGCGAGGTCATGCTTAACAAACATGTTATATTTTTTGGAAGAAATCACTAAGTGGATAGACGTGGGATCGCCAGTAGATATTATCTACTTAGATTTTCTGAAAGCTTTTGACCAAGTGCCACATCAAAGATTACTACTTAAATTAAAAGCCCATGGTATCGGGGATAGCATAACTGACTGGATAGAACAGTGGCTGACTGACAGAAGACAACGAGTTGTAGTAGATGGAGAAGTTTCAAATTGGAAATCGGTTTTGAGTGGGGTACCTCAAGGATCAGTATTAGGACCTATATTATTCTTAATTTATATCAATGACTTGGACGACAGTATAACATGTAACGTACTGAAATTTGCGGATGACACAAAACTGTTTAGAAAGGTTAATACTGATGGTGATAAACAACATTTACAAAACGATCTAGACAGATTAGTGAAATGGTCTGAGAAATGGCAGATGCTGTTCAATTTTGGGAAATGTAAATGCCTACATACAGGACATGGGAACTTGAATGCAAACTATAAAATGGGAGATACTGTTCTGGGTACTACTGTAAAAGAAAAGGACTTAGGAGTTACAATAAGCGCTGATATGAAAGTTTCAGAGCAGTGTGGTATTGCAGCTTCAAAGGGTAATCAAATTCTTGGATTGATTAGAAGAAACATAACATACAAGGGAAAAAAGTTAATTATACCTCTTTATAAAGCAATAGTTAGACCTCATTTAGAATACTGTATACAAGCATGGAGACCATATCGTAAGAAGGATATAGATACGCTTGAACGCATACAAAGGAGAACAACTAAAATGATTCCAGAACTTAGAGACCTTAGTTATGAAGAACGCCTGAAAGAATGTGGTTTAACAACTCTAGAGACAAGGAGGTTAAGAGGAGATCAGATTGAAGTTTTTAAGATATTGAATGTGTATGAAAATATTGATAGAAATATGTTTTTCTCACTCAACAAGGATAGCAGAACTAGAGGACACGAGGTAAAATTAGTAAAGGATCAATGTAGATTGGACATCAGGAAGCACTCGTTCTCACAGAGGACAATAACTGAATGGAACAAATTGTCTACAGATTGTGTAACTGCTAGCAGCGTGAATATGTTTAAAAACAAGGTTGACACATATCTCAGGAGGGCGGGTTATAATTAGATGAACATTGTTGGACTCTCGATAAGCCAATGGCTTCCTTGTCCACTTGCCATCTGGGCCTTTGGCTTGGATGGCAAATCTTGTTAAATCTTGTTATATTTAGAATATGATGTTTCACTACATAGTGCTCTTCATGATTTATGACCAAGAGTGGTTTACTAGCCTACATCAGCTCTCACTTACAAATGCATGAAAACTCACGCACGCACGCACGCACGCACGCACGCACGCACGCACGCACGTACGTACGTGCGCACGCACAAACACACACACACACACACACACACACACACTGCAATTGATCAAATTGAATCGCTATGTCAAACGCTGATCATTAATTAATTACGACGAAACATTCACGCTATACAAAATTATTTATTATTACATTAATTACAGTGAGGTACATGTTAGTTGTATACTACAATGTATGATACATAGCAAATATGGCGACGTGGCAGTCACGAAGGGACAATATATATATATATATATATATATATATATATATATATATATATATATATATATATATATATATATATATATATATATATATATATATATAACCATCTTTGTCCATCGTCTGCATTTGTTACGTAATGTTATATACAAAATGCGGTAAATTCACTTCAATTATAAATGTTTTACTTATCTTATAAGTAAAAACTCAATTCCCAACCCAGTGAGAACTGAACAAGATACAATATTATATATCAAGCTGCGATTTCAGGAATACACTATATATATATATACAATGCGAATGCCGTATATTATTGGTGAATGTCCTCCAATGGTCTTATTAAAACGGTAATAAAACAATCTAAACATGTTGGTCAGGTCGACGTTTGACACTCGGAGAATACCAGGCGATGATGTGAGAAGTCTAACTCAAGCTATACAGTAGAATTACGCTAGAGTTGCTCAGCAGGAACCCGTCTTGTTATTGTGCGTCAAAATACAGCATAAGGCATCATTTATTGTTCTGGGAGCGCAGCTTTCCAGTTAGGATGGACGACGCGGGACGACTCCTAAAGAAGACCCGTGGGATGGAAGCGGACCAGAAACAGCTGGCGTCTTGAAGGAACAACGAACAGTTGCGAACACTAAACTCGGTTTTTGTTCTGGCTATGAAAGCATTTTGATATTGATGTTATCGTCGTTTACAATTTTGTTTCACAGTCCAAGTCCACTCATTTTGGCCCAAGTCAACTGAAGCAAGTCCACTCATTTTGGCACATCTCTGTTCAGTTGTCGCCATTAACTGAACCAAGATCTATTGCCAATGTGTTTTTCAATATAGTAATGGTTTACCCTATTATACACGGACCGTTCGCCTGACGTGCGTGACGTCACAGATAGCCTTGGTTGGCGAACTGCGAGGACGAGAAATATTCATTTTGGAAGCCATGGTAGAGCTGCGAGCTGCCGCAACCACCAATCACGTTGGGGAGGGACATCGCTGCCGAAGGTATCGGAGCGGGCGGGGCCGTCATGCTATTACTGTTGATGGGAGCGACGAGGATCGGGGTGGGGGAAGACGTTCCTGAGTACCCTGTTGCCAGCGCATCCCCGCTGATACCCTGGTCGCCGCACGCCATCAGTGTCAACTTGTCACTGCCGTAGTTCGTCGTCCGATAATGGTACGGCGCGAACCCGGTCGAGTTCATGTGAGGCTGGAAAATGTTTTGTCCGTACGAGACCGACTGGTCCGAAGTCTGCTGACGTTTCAGCGGCTCCGCCTCGCGAAGTTGCGTGTAGCCCTTTTCCCACGTCAGTCCCGAGCACCCCGTTTCCATGGACGGCGATACTGTCTCTCCCTGTTTCGGGACGTCGCACAGGTCCATGACGATCTTCTGCAGCCGATGTTGTTCATCCGTTGGGTCCATGTCCATCAGCTGGTCATTGCCCGGCAACGCCTCGCTGTCAGTACTGACAAGTGTCCGTTTCGTCTTGACCGTCGTCGTTGGTGGTTTCCTTCGGGGACTGCGCGACGCGGACTTGGCGGAAGGCGACGCCGGTGTCGACGCTGTCATCCCCCGCTCCTTCAGCAGCGACTTCTTCCACTTGTCGCTGCCCTCCTTGAAGCGGTACCGTCGCCGCAGCAGACTGCCGTTGTCGAACATGTCCTCGAACTCCGGGTCGATGGACCACGGACAGCCCTTGTCCCCAGGGCGTCGGGCCTGCTTCACGAAGCAGTCGTTGAGCGTCAGGTTGTGGCGGATGGAGCCGTGCCACTTCTTGTCGCGGCAGTAGTACGGGAAGCGCGTCTCGATGTACTCGATGATCTCACGCAACGTGCAGCGACTCTCCGGCGAGTTGGCGATGGCCATGCAGATCATGGCAATGTAGCTGCAGACAGACACACAGATCATGACAATGTAACTGCAGACAGACACACAGATCATGGCAATGTAGCTGCAGACAGACATACAGATCATGGCAATGTAGTTGCTGACAGACATACAGATCATGGCAATGTAGCTGCTGACAGACACACAGAACACGGTTCAACGCCGAACTTGTTTAACATAGATACTAACTACTGCGTAGAGACACAAGTCATGTTAGAATACCATGTAGAAAACACCTAGAAAATGGTGGGGTCGCAATGCTGCGGTGTTGTTATGTTAACCAGGAATACACCGAAAATAAGAAGTTGAAACACATTTACGTAAATGTAAGATTATCGAGGAAACTATTATGAAAGCACTATGTACTGCATATAACTGTGGAAGCCATACAGTGAGTACTGAAGCCGTGGACACGTCCATATATACTATACAGTATATCATAGAGTGAATAGTATTTAACTTAGAAACCTGGCATTGCCGCAATAGTTTATACCAACAGGCGACATCCACTGGGTGTATAGACTGCATACATGTTAGTTTGATCATTGTCGGTCGGGCAGCTATTACGTTTTTTGCTAGGTACGATATATCGCCCCAAATTGGTAACTTTTGTTCTAGAAAAGTTCATGAATGTGAGTCTTAAGACAATATTATATTCAATTTAACAGCCAAACACGTTTTAAATAGTTTCAAGCATAACAGAAAACATATTATTTTAGTTGCACCCACACATTACCATTTTGTTTCTATGTACACTTTGGCAATTGTTAATTTTTGAAAACACATTTAAGCATTGGTCAGCATAAGCTTACATATTGTCACTTAATAATGCTTAAATGTTGGGCAGCGTTGTGAGGGATTAAATATCATCTGTTCCCGATGGAAAACAGAATATCACCTGGTGCTTAGCCTCACCTGTACGGCGGCTTGCCACTCTCCAGGGGTCGTTTGCGGACTCGCTTGCTGCTTCCGGCGATGAAGGCAGAGACGGCGGCCGAGGACGAGGAGACGGTGGCCGCGTCGTCGTCAGACTTGACGCCCGTCTCCGGGTCTGATTCACGCCTCGAGTCGGCCACTGGAGCGACGTCGGGCACGCCGTCTGTCGTCTGTGGACGGGGCAAGGGACACAGGTTGGAGATTTAGTGTCGTGGTTGTTGAATAACATTTCGTAGTTGGTATTTGGTCACGCACAAAATACATTCACAAGTACCAGGACTATCAATGTTTACCTTACGTACTTGTATATAGATTACACACATGATGCCTGCGTAGATCGCAAGCTAACAGGAAACTAACAGGAAACCCCAAGAAGAAATAACATGGTCGGATCAGAGATTTGGTGTTAGGTAGAACTTGGTTTTATGAGTCAGGGGCATCCCTGTTAGTCTGTCAACGAGTAACACAGGTTATAGGTTATTTGAGCAGGCGGCACCCCAAGAATCTGTAGGTAATTAGTAGCGGATATCGTAAAACGTTTACCGACACAAGCATGGACGTCCGGAAAGGAAACAAGGGAGACCCCCGCGGTCAGACATTTTGTTAAATTTAGGTATTTTATAGCGAGTAGATTGTTTACTAGTTGTGTTTTATTATATTATTATTATTATATATACATATATATGTTAACTAATTATATTAAGTTACAATAGCTTTCCATTGAAATTGTTCATTTTGGTAAATGTAAATATTCCTGGTCGAAATTAGATGGTGGATTTCATCACAACAATAGGCGGATCTTTGAAAAATTTTCACGAATGAAGTTCCAATAAATAATACATCCGAACGTCGTGCATCAAAACAATTTAAACATATTCACTGTATAGAAAGACCTGGAATAAAATAATCCAAAGAAATCCAGGGTTATGAATTCACGATTATGCAAAACTGTCAATATATAAATCAAACTCATATCAACACACCCAGAATATGTGGAAGCAAAGCCGTACATGCATGAAGGCAAATAAAAGAAATATTATAAATATGTCTTTGATTTTGAACAACATTTTTGATTTATCATCGCAAAAAAAAACGACATTAAAATTATGTTGGCACTGAATTTATCAGTTGACAATCAATCTGCAAGGGACTTCCACGAATTGTAATTGCAGTGATGAATTCACCCCGGCAAGATAAATATAAATAATTAAGCGTAGCAAACGTGGTTCAGTGGCATGTGGGAATTAGGGAATATCATCAGATAATTAAATTAAATTAAACACACACACACGCACGCACGCACGCACGCACGCACGCACGCACACACACACACACAATCTATGTCTTCTAAAATTATGCCTTTGGAATTCCTACAACTATGTATTCCGTGGCGGTTTTGTTTCTAGTAAACTGTGACCGTAACTCTAAAAACTAACATAATAAATGACGTTGATGTTTCAGATTGTGGAGTCAATTCTGCAACCGATGTAGCTTTAGCACGCTAAATCTAGTGAATACGACATATAGTTACATTTATTTCATGATATGTTTTGAAAGAGCCGGATATTCGGAGGAAGGAGTGTGACGATTCACCAGGATTTCACTATTAGAGAAATGTCCTACTATCTATTGTGACAAAACGCGTCAACCCGTTGGTCTATACAATACCCTGTGGCGTTTGTTTGGCTTCTGCTCGTTCGTGATTTAACGGTCGTTAGCCAAAGACAACAGTATCTAATTTACATGTTTTGTTGTTGCATAACACGTTATGGTTGCGATGTTGCGGTTGTGGTCAGTGTGTCACACCCAGGTTGAGCCGGCCAGAAATGCCACCGTTTGCCTGGCGTAGGTGAAGGTGAAAAATAATTACAGACAGAGTCTAAATGTAGCACACGCGAGACACTGGTAAAAACACGCGACGGAGGATTACATATAATCAATTTGAATAGAAAACAGCTTCTAAACAAGATGCCACTTTCTAAATTGCTAATTCAATAACTCGGATGCATACATACGTATTTCTCACTTGCCAAAAAAAACGTACTGGAACAAACCAACCATTGACGTAAGAAACTTAATTAAAACAGTTTGCCGTTTATAAAATAATCGCCGTTATGCGATATGGTTTGTGTAAGTTTTGGCCGGTGTTTTACAAAGACACACAGTTCACAAAATGTCGAGATAACTAACTGTGGGTTCCAGATTGTTTGGTCAACTTTGTGATCAACTTGCAATCAACTTCGTGATCATAGTAACTTCAAACACCGCCGATTAACGTGTACGTGTCTCGCAGTCAACGGGGCATTGGCAAATGCCGATCGACGCCCGCTTACAGCTGAATGGTGGGGTCGACTGATACCGTGTATTGGTGACTACTTACGTTTGCATAGTGTTGCGCCAGGCCAGCTTCTGTCGGCTTCTCCTCTCTGCTAGTATCGGGGACGACGATGCTTCCTCCGCAATACATCGGTGGCTGTGCGACCTGGAAGCCGCCGTAGAGGGACGGCGGGACGGTCTGTTCCCTCGGATAGAAGGCCGGGGGGTGAACGGCGGGTGCGTACATCTGTGACGCCGATGACGTCCCACTCCCTGCTGCCGACAACAGTCCGTAGTGACGATGGTGCCACGAGCCCGAAAAGTCCTGCATCGCGACTATTCACGTTATATCCACCGGTGTATTCTCACACAACAAATTCAAACCTAGTTGGTATCGATCAATCGCTGACTAGAATAACTGCTGTGAAGTATGCGAGACGACTGTCATAGCTACAAGTGTAGAATAAACGTCGGACAAGCTCAATGAAGTATTATCAACTGGACGGGATGATCCTAATATCGAAGACTAACGACAGACGTGACTTCCTCCCCGTCACCACAGCGAGTCACTGCCGCTAATTGCAATCCACGGGTGGCGGTCGTCAAAACTGCTCGCCCGACCACACCAAGCACCTGCTCGGCTGGGGACAGCGCGGGCTGCCGGGTCACCGACCAATTGGACCGTACCACTTACAACACCGGTAGGGTAGGTTGCCAAGAAATGCGAACATAAACCACCATTTAATCCATAATTTATGCTGATATGACCATTTTTAAATCAGTAATATCTAGACGATATCTGCATGACATGTGCAAACGTATAAACTAGTTTTTCCATAACTGTGATTACGTATACAAATGAAACCCCCTGAGAATCAATGGAATCGTCCAGTCTACCAGTGCCAATGATTGCGGCGCACAATGAAATCTTTCCGCATCGTTGAGTATTTGTTACAGGGGAAAGTTTCGGCACTAAAAGTTTTCAACTGGTCGGGCTCCAACTGAACAATTCGAAGTCGTTTGTAATGCACTGTTTCACAGTGGCTCCGTACCAGGACAGATGATTACCAGATTCGTAAACGTTTCCTTCGGAATACGGACGGTTCGACTCCCGTGGAATGGGAAACTAGACTAACCAGATACCTAATAAATATATGTATTGCTGGTAATATATCGTGTTGACTTAATTAGGTGTACAATATGTGTTATGTATGAGTATTCAAGTGAGCATTTGAGCCATTTGTGTGACTTATTTGGGTGAATTTAGCCAACCACCATTGGCTCAAAGTTATGATCACGATAGTCGTCAGTCCTAGACGAATCACTGCCGTTCTCCAGTGGGCATCTACGATTTCTTTCCCATGACTTTATTCTCTATTGCTTTATTTCCTTAACTGTTTCTTCATTTTCCTCTCGTCCTTTAATATCCTGTCCTAGTCCCAAACTGTGACCGTATTCCCTACCATCGGTTATGAATTCATTTGCTGCTATTTTATTTGGTATGATTTTATTTCATACCCAAATTGTGACTTTTAGTAACGACGGCCACATATCGTTGTGTCCACAATTAGGGGAGGCAGAGACCATCACTTGATGTAGTCATCCGAGACACAAGACATACCCAGACATCAGAGTTTGTGTGTCCTGTGTATATTTCTTCGTCCGTCCGCGAAGCACAGCTGACGTGTATGGATATATCACCCGTTATAATGTTCTTCTAATACGTTCGTCTACATACACTATTCTACTTTGCTACTAACGTTGTTATGCATCCGTATATTTGTTTAAGTTCATGGTTTTTTTTCAGTTTCTCCTCAACTGATTTAGCCCATCGCGAATACAGTTCGTTGATGCTCAAATTTGTAGTGTATGGATACATTTTAGTGTAACGTGAACGGTGTGTTTAACAAAAGAGCGCACCTTCGCTAAAACCATCGAACAAATTGACTTTGATCGTTAGAGCTGATCCGCTTTTGCTATCTTATGTCGAATTTTAACGGGACCCTGCAACAACAATGTAATAGTTTGTCCGATGATGTCACCAAAACTAAATGGCATGTGTACAAACGAGCTAGCATGTCGTAGTGGATGCAACGTTAAATTTTTTGCGAAATTAATCTGAAACTAGACGACCGTAAAATGGGATCGAGGAGCGATCTTTAACCGGTTTGACATTTGCTCAATACACAAGGGCGGACACTTCTATATTGGGTCACTCGCTGGCGAAGTTGATCGTGATTTCTCAGACAATACCGACAGCAGCGGCGAAGCCATAATGCCCCAAATCCTCCGGTCCACCATTAACACTGCCCCGACTAATTACCCTTGTGAGACTGAACAAAAGGACGTGCGACGTAGTTCCCCGGAGCAATTCTTTGTGTCAGACGCCAGTATTTGCTCGTGGCCATTATCCTAAATGTTGAATCAACTCGTTCACCTGTGATGAAATGCGTACCGTTGATCGTTTAATGCCGATGCTCAAACGGTGTATTGCGTTAATTAAGCTCCATCTGGTTCGTAACTGGGCAAAACCCCTCTGGACAAAACCCCCTCAGACATAATCCCTCTGGACAAAACACCTTCCGGACAAAGTCCCCTCCGAACAAAATCTGGCAGTTGGCATAACTGCAGTGCCGTATTTTTTTTTTGGGTGGGGGGTGCGTGCCCATTGATTGATTATTATACTTTTCGTATGTAACCTGTAGCGTCACTGGTAAACTAATGGGTGACAAAGCTCCCACCCCCACCCCTCCGACGTCCGTTTTGCGAGAGCCTAGACATTCCACTGCATAAAACAACATACAGGAAACAGCAGAAAAGAAACAATGCTTTAAAAAACGACTGATACAGTTTAATTCTACATGATACTCATACAGTGACTTGGCAGATTGAACACAGTTAACACACTGGCATGAATAACTTGGCAAAGAAATCTGTTTCACCAGAAAGAGATTCACAAGAAAGAGATTACAAACAGCAATGACAAATTTATGTTTATCTCACAAAAAGGTTAGTAGGGAGAAAAACCTAATGATGGAAGCCCAGTAGAAAAGTTGTTTTTTCAACAAACTACCATTTATATTATACAATATTAACATAACCAATCAAGGAAGAATTAACATAACGGATCATCCAATTTAATGTCACAGTAATTGGTGGGGTTTATATGCATTTATATTAAGGGGATGAGGTTTTGTCAGGAGGAGTTTTGTCCGGAAGAAATATAATCCTCTACATAACGAAATTTGCCATTTTTTGGACTTTTGTTTTGTTTGTTGTGTTGTCACTAAAGTTCTGCAATTATATCGCTACATTTAGGTAAAAGAGGTGCGCGTGCGCGTGCGCGTGCGCGTGCGCGCGCGCCCGTGTGCGTGTGTCTGTGTTAACCATTTCCGCGTGAAATTTCCATCACTATTATTATTGCGTAGGATCCGTCAACTGCGGGAGCCCTCCGAGGAACCTTTATCCTTGTTTTGATCCATGCAACACCCGATCCAGATAAACGCGCAAAAGAACCGGAAGCACTGAAAATAACGATGGCGATCTGCCGCCGCCGCCGCCATTCGGCGGTGTCATTTGAAACATTCGCCGACGCAACCTTGATTTCTAGACGGGCAGAATGAAAACCGATCAGCCTTGCTGGTTGGCTTTGTAGATGCAATCATGCTGCGCGACACACAATGCGCTGTACGTGGAGATAAGGAAGCTGCTCACATCGGCAATCATCAAATTAGTTTCGAAACAGCTGTATGCAGGGTCTGGTTCCATTTGACCGGATGGTAGGTCTGATCGAAGTCAATGTTACTTCTGAGACCATAACTGTTTTTGTTGTTACGATTATTACAAATGAAATGAAGTCTGGATTCCGGACAGTATATTTGTCCGCTTCCTTTGAGTAATAGTCCAGTAGAAATTAGCATGTTTGATAAAATCCGGACATTTTGCTTAAAAAGCAAATTGATGTCTTAACAGACTAATATGATTTCCTGGATTTGCAGAAAGTACAACCAAAATCAACCCTGGGGAACATCGATTTTTATCAGGAACAAAATACGCTCCATGCCTTTATAAAATGTTCTTTAATTGGCTACCCATATAAATTTGCGTTAATTGAAATTACTCCTGGTCATTTTGAGCAATTCAACATATCTCTCTCTGTGGAAGCAGGTATTGATTTCCTGACAAATCATTCCCCTACCATATAAATGGTCTTATTGTCAACAAAATACAAATTGTGATACAACTGTAACGCTTTAACCAATTTAAATTGGGATTTTGCTATTGTGATATCAATTGGGATTAATCCTGGCAGTGTCGAGCTATTTGGCAGCATGTTCGACAAAGGTACTCGCGACATTATAGGTTGGATGAAGATTTTGGGCAAGATATCAATACTTGCACCCAAAGAGAGATGCCAAATTACTCAAAATTACCAGACGTAATGCCAGTGGATGTCATAATATGAAAAACCCAAAGTAGTACGGTTAAATGGTTATAGCGTTATGCCAACAAAAACATAAATAAAAGTCACGTGGTATTTCCAGATCTATCGTGTAAGACAAGTAATTTTTTTAAAGGTGGTATTTCTAGAGAGAACATACTCAACTGAATACCTATAATGAACTAATTAGCAAACACACAGTTTGTGTTAGCTTAAAGCAGGTTGTTTACGACAGCCTGTTAAACGTGTGTTTAACAATCAGCACACGTGGGTGGGTGTGGTCGTATTGGGGTACCCACATTCTCAGAATTGTTCTTACTGCCCGGGTCGTGTCTATAGATGTGCGCCAGAGGACACGACGGGGCGCATTTCCAGATACGCTTCGTAACCCTCAACAGTCTTTGAAAGAAACACTCCTCAGATGCGAGATAGTGCCGGTTTAGTTGATTAAGTTCACTCGATGCATCCCTTTAGAACTTCCGTGTCATTCATACTGAGCGGCGAATTCGCATTACATGGAAAACTAGAAAGAATTCGGCTCCTGGGTTCTCAACTCACAACTATAGGTCCTATAACACGCTTAATATTTACAAGTTTAAAAAGTTTAATTGTTAATGTCTAAATAAAGGTTTCTGCAACATCACTATGGTGACGAAGTGTGCTCGAATTATTCATATCAAGAAAAATCCAAATAAGAAATAACTGTGCGATTTACACCCGGATGCAAAATAATACAGTGTCATTTCATGAGTCAATCTTGTTGTCAATATTTCCTCTGAAGCGGGTCGGCTGTAAGAATGTAATTAGGGAACTTGATGCTAACATGGATGTTTCATCAGTCCTAGTGAAGGGGTTTGGATTCTACCCGGAGGATCTCTCATATAACATAAAATCGCCAAACATTAATTTATTTGGTCGCTATATTCTCCGAACACATCAAGCAGAACGACCTTTCGTGTTTAACTCCAGTTAGAAGTTTCTTGTTATCCGTTATCAAGTGCATATTATAAATAAGTTTGTATGACATGTTTTTTGAAAATAGCAAAACGTATTCATAATTTTGTTTAACACAAATCATGCCATGACACACAATGTCATATAAATCACGAGTATGTTGTGCTAATTTTGACTTGTCCCATTTGTCGGCGAGGGACTAGTCCGGTGCAGCTTACTTATGACCATTGTCGGCTGGCTGTGGACTTATGACCATTGTCGGCTTGCTATAGACTTATGACCATTCTCGGCTGGCTGTGGACTTATGACCATTGTCGGCTGGCTGTGGACTTATGACCATTGTCGGCTTGCTATGGACTTATGACCATTGTCGGCTGGCTGTGGACTTATGACCATTGTCGGCTGGCTGTGGACTTATGACCATTGTCGGCTTGCGATGGACTTATGACCATTGTCGGCTGGCTGCGGACTTATGACCATTGTCGGCTGGCTGTGGACTTATAACCATTGTCGGCTTGCGATGGACTTATGACCATTGTCGGCTGGCTGCGGACTTATGACCATTGTCGGCTGGCTGTGGACTTATGACCATTGTCGGCTGGCTGTGGACTTATGACCATTGTCGGCTGGTTATGGACTTTTATTTAAATGACGTGAACATTTCTGTATTCATTTTATGTTAACCATTCGTATTAACTTTTAACTTGTAATATTATATATATTTTTATTTATTATACAATATTATATTAGAGTTTTAAACGTCTTAATATTCATTCCAGTATTTAACGTTGTATTGATGTCTTAGTATCACTGTAATGCGACGTTGAATGGCCAAAGGCCCGATGCGGTCACACTTAAGAGAACTGATCACTATAATAGAGATCAGTGCTTAAAGACGCAGACAAATGTTGTGTTATAGTATTTTGTTATTATTGACGATCATTCCATCACCCGTTTTCATTTGAAAATAAATCGTAAAGGTAGACCAACATTTTTACGAAAAAGAACAACAACGACGATCACATAGGACAGGCCGACGCCGCGTCAAGGGTAGTCAACGGCTTGCACAAACACGACAGACGCCAGTCGTATGACCGCGAGGCCTGGAACTTCACCGCCTTACAACATTGCGCGACGACCACTCGACGTAATCGTTGTAATTGTTGAGTCGCACACGAGATTTATTGATAGAAATCGCTGCCAGATGGAATCGGCCCGCAAAAAATGTGTCTGTAGTGTCAACAGAACAGCTTTTTTTAACCATGGATTCAGTTGCGTATATTAATCAGGCAGCGACAACGACATGGAGAGGTTGGTCTCTTAATTACAGTTCCATTAAACGGCTCAATTAATATGTTTTTAATGAAAGATGTATGACCAGGGAAATTATAGTTTACAAGGCATTGATGGTGCATTGTTTTATTATTTTAACAGACAATTTTTGGGTGATATCATCTTAGGCAGTACCTGTTCAATTAGAAAACAAATGAAAACAGTGGTATTCCGTGCTTTTTATTATTATAATTTTATTTGTTGTCAAAAAGAGTGACGCGTTAATCTTCAGTATGACATCGGTCTAATATGAATTTGGACAATTGGTCGACGACGTCCTAAAATTTGGTGACATATCATTTCGACGTTATTCACAACATTTTCGGATGGTGCTCCTATCAATTACTGATAACCTTCTAACTTGTTCAAAGTACAGCGATGTTCACGTGACGAATTGTGTCTCAGCCACTCCTAGTGCACGATTAACAATGTGGGGTACAAACTGTGCACGATTAACAATGTGAGATACAAACTGTGCACGATTAACAATGTGGGGTACAAGCAGTGCACGATTAACAATGTGAGATACAAACTGTGCACGATTAACAATGTGAGGTACAAACTGTGCACGACTAACAATGTGGGGTACAAACAGTGCACGATTAACAATGTGGGGTACAAACTGTGCACGATTAACAATGTGGGGTACAAACTGTGCACGATTAACAATGTGGGGCACAAACTGTGCACGATTAACAATGTGAGATACAAACTGTGCACGATTAACAATGTGGGGTACAAACTGTGCACGATTAACAATGTGGGGTACAAACTGTGCACGATTAACAATGTGGGGTACAAGCAGTGCACGATTAACAATGTGGGGTACAAACAGTGCACGATTAACAATGTGGGGTACAAACTGTGCACGATTAACAATGTGGGGTACAAACAGTGCACGACTAACAATGTAGGGTACAAACTGTGCACGATTAACAATGTGGGGTACAAACAATGCACGATTAACAATGTGGGGTACAAACTGTGCACGATCAAAATGTGGGATACAAACTTTGCAAGATTAACAATGTGGGGTACAAACTGTGCACGATTAACAAAGTGGGGTACAAACAGTGCACGATTAACAATGCGGGGTACAAACAGTGCACGATTAACAATGTGGGGTACAAATTGTGTGTAGGTGAAAGACAAACATCGAGACTCGTGGTATTGACTATGGAGGTAAACCCATAGCTTAGCGTTTATTCAAATATGTTTGATCATAAGCATTCACAGTTTTTGCCGACGACGGCACAAAACATACATACAAGAAGAATGCAAACACAAGCAAAAATGACAACATACATACAATGATATACCAAAAAATGCCCTACACCACTTTGAGGCGGTGTCACATTCACGACTACAGCACAGAAGTTGAACAGAGGTCGGAGCCCAATTGGTTTTATGGTGACTCTTCTTGTGAGGGGTCTGGCACGAGTGGACCACTTGCACCTCGGTTAATCCGGCACTGGCCATGAAGCCTGGGTCGACCCGGCGTCATCTGCACTTTTAATATACGGGGAAACCAGACACAAATATTATGCTTAGCTCCGGTAATCCGATCTGCCGTACACGAAGGCCCTGGTCGTGTAAGATTGCCCTGGTTGTGTACACGAAGGCCCTGGTCGTGTAAGATTGCCCTGGTTGTGTACACGAAGGCTCTGGTCGTGTAAGATTGCCCTGGTTGTGTACACGAAGGCCCTAGTCGTGTAAGATTGCCCTGGTTGTGTACATGAAGGCCCTGGTCGTGTAAGATTATATCGCCCAAACAAACGACCTGCAACATTCGATGCATAATACACAGTAAAGAATATATACCAACATGTTTTCTAACGTTCAAACCTACGCCACTGAACTTGCATTTTGGGCGAATATACAGGGACCTACAAAATTTTAACAGTTGGTCAACATTTGATCCCATAATACCGAGCGCGACATTTGGTCACGATTTATTATGGCAATCACAAACAAAGCATTTTAATAATATAATTTAATAATTTTTTTAATTAAATGCAGGCATCAGTTGTCAGCTAAATACTCTTCTCTTCGTTAAATAATATATATATATATATATATATATATATATATATATATATATATATATATATATATATATATATATATATATATATATATATATATATATATATATATATATATATATTGTATTTCTGCATATCACAGCGACAAGACATGTATACATGTCTTGATTATTAATATATACACTTGCAACGTTGCTACATCATGAAAATCGAAACTGTTAAGCAACTTCGTAATTTTTTTATCAAGTCGGTAGGTATGTTAAGCAACTTCCTACCAATACATTAAATGTGTTTAAATATGTGGTAGAAAATATTGTTCCGGAAGTATTGTTAGGTACAAACCAGTCCCATGACGCAAATAACGAGTAACTCCAAATATTCTTCGATGTTTCCTTCACTGAACAAACTTAGCTATCAGTATCATTATTGGATTGTAAACATAACAGTTTAACATCTCATGAACTAATCAACGTCGGGCTCTCGATCGACAGAACCCGGGTTCATATCCTTTTGCCGCCGTTTTCGTAGCTTTGGTAATTTTGTTTACCCCACATTGCCACAGTTTACTTGGTGTTGTGTTGTAAACGAGTACCTGGCAACAGACAGTGGTGGTTATGCGAACGAATAGTTTTCGCGCAATAATTGCAGGGCTGAATGCTTCCCAGACAAGTCGAGATGGCGTTGGAATTAACAGGTCTGCCAGGAGTGAAGTGTAAAGCGCTTTGAACACTCCCAAGGACTGGATACCGCGCTACGTACCTTTAACAGTTTGTCAAACAGAGACAGAGCAAGTTGTTTAAACTTAATATATAAATTAAAGGTTTGGTCTGGTGTTGACATTTTATTGTGATTATCATAATAAAACTGTGCCCAAATGCCACACCTAGCAATATATGACCAAATGCTATTTTATAACAGTTAAAACTACGAGATTTCGACTGTGACATTTTGCGCGTGACATTTCCCATGATGCCTAGGCACGCCACAATGGCGGCAGATCGTGCAACTTAATCACACTCGACTATTTCTGTTTCGCTGCACTGCAATTACACCCAAGCAGATTGTCGAGACGATAGCGCCGCTAATTCGTCGACAATTCGCCGTTTTTTGGTGTGTCGGTGCCATCCGCGCCCGGGGCCATCGGCGGGTCTGCGCCGGTCAAGAGATAACAGACACTAGCTACAAAATGGGCTGCTTAATTTCACCCGGAAGCCGGGAGTCTGTGACAGTCTCTGGCGTCAGCGTCGGGACGGACGCGCGGCTGGTGCACGACGTGTGCGACGTCCCGCGAGTCTGGCCGATCCAATCGCCGGACCCAGGATCAGCTACGTGGTCAGATCGACGTAAAAGTGTAAAGTGTAACTTCGGAATATTTATTGAGCCAATGTTGGCCCAACGTATGGCGTTATATTGGTATAATGTTGGCCCAACGTATGGCTTTATATTGGTACAATGTTGGCCCAACGTATGGCGTTATATTGGTATAATGTTGGCCCAACGTATGGCGTTATATTGGTATAATGTTGGCCCAACGTATGGCGTTATATTGGTATAACGTTGGCACACCGTCGTTGGCATGCCAATACTACGCCTGTCGTTCTTTGTCAATATTGGCCCAAGTTGGTAATGCTATCTGGGGGTGCGAACAATCAGGGTTTGGTTGCGGGTTATTGTATTTTCGGTACAATGCAGAAGCCGACGTGTCTCGGAGACGGCTTGACAGAGACAAACAGAGATGACCAGTGGCCTATTTAAGGAGGGCATTGGGCCACTGGTCATCGTTTTTTTCCGTTGCGCCGCAACACGAGAATCAGAATCAGAATAAAACCATTTTTATTCGTCCCAATATACATGCCAACATTAAATACAGTTATAACTGATAAATCACATTAACAACAAACAAGACAAACACAAGACAGATTCATTGTGTGCGTTATATTAACTTATCATACGTATTGCCTTCTTTTGGAGTTATTCCGCCACATGCCATTATTCCATAGTTTAAGTGTGGCAATATTAAGGAGCTATATAATATAATTTTGACATTTATAGGCAGAACATGTTTAAATGTATTAAGTACACCTAACGTTTTCCAACATTCGTTTGAAATGTGATCAACATGGGTTTTCCAGTTCAGATGTTCGTCCATGGTTCAACCTAAATTGTTAAATGTGTGAAGTGTACACTCTTTCTATGAAAATGGCACCATGATAAACTAACGGGTGACTAGACTCTCATCTGTATACACGAGTACCTGGCTACATAAAGTGGTGGATATGTGAACGAATAGTCTTCGCGCAGTAATTTCAGCGTGGCTGAATGACTCCTAAAGAATACATATATCGAGTTGGTGTTGGAACGAGCAGGTCTGCCAAGGGAGGAATTGTAAAGCGCTTTGAGCAGTCCCAAGGACTGGATATTGCGCTATACAAGAACGTAGAACGTAGTTTTTACAACCGCACACACGCACCGTCAATAACGATTTCCAAATGTTGGCACATAAACAATATATGCTTTGAACAGAACGCATACGTTTTAATGAACGTCTATTTTTCAGTATATCCGTATTCCCGTGGTTAAAAGAAACCCGGCCGATCTGAAACTGGGAAAGCTATAAAAACATAATTGAAGTTTTCAAGATGCATTGATTGCGAAGGATAGCAACAACGTTCAAATAAATTCAAAGTTGGAGGCCTCTACATGCACTGACTTTCATCTTCCAACTTTGTCGTGATTGAAACATCAGAAATTGCATATGAACAAAATACCATTATTACGTATCGATGACAGCTGCTAACATTTGGCGGCAGACAGAGACAGTGGCGCACTCTGGTGGATAACGTACTCGTCTTACTGTATATAACCGCACACTTGCTACTTCGTCTACGTTGTCCGTAATGTTATACCAGTATTGTAGAACAGTTCATGTAGAAGTTTTTGTTCATGCAAAACTGTGCATACTTGGGAAGGATTTTTTCTTTAAAAAGAATGGGGTAATCTACCGGTATTACGTCAACAGTAAACGGAATACTAACACTTCACATGTATTTTATACATTATAATGTTGCTTCGTGACATCTCGTGAGTCGTGTATCATTATTTGTTTTTTTCAATCATTATTTATTTTTATTGTCACAATTACAGCATATTACACAACAACAGTAGGCGTATCAGCAAACTTTGAAATCGTCCATTTCCACAGGTTCATATTCCAAGTGACAGCTTCATACGCTATTGACAATCTGCTGTCGTGGCGATCGTCACAAGCCACATTTATACATATTACGTCTATCATTACACTAATATGTAATAGGTTTAAATTAGTAAATCTATGTTACACAATATTCATTATTATTATTATGGATTAAATAAATAAATATTAATTTCCACAACATAGTTCAGAAATGCAAATGGTTGACAGAAAGGAAAGGAGTACGTGGGTGGGGCCAGCCCATTCCTTAAATTCTCCGACAGTTACTAAATATCTTCCAACACATTTAAACCGGAACCATAAAACAAAAAAGAGTATATTTCTCACCAGCAAACCAGTCGCTCCATAGCATATGTATATCACTGGATGCTTTGCAGCAACATGAAAATTCATCATATCAAGGGAGTATTTTTAGTAAGGAAAACTGACTTTAATCATCCAAATGATAACATTTACAAGCATTTGCGAAATATAATTGGTTAAGGCAATTATATAACTAACACATCTAAAGTTGATGTAAAATTGCCAATAAGCAAAACAGATGTTTCCCAAAAATATTTCATGAACAATTCTGTAAAGGTGGCTCACTGCAAATCATGAATTGATTTAATTTAATAAGAGTGCATTGATATGACTGATGCTATTGGTAGATTGAAGCTCATTAACTCCTGCAGCGTTTTAGCAGTAATTTCAGAACATAGAGAACAAAGCCAGAGAACAGGAGGCAGTAGCAAAGACATGTTTTAGTGTTCCGTAATCAATTATTGTTACCTGGTATTCATCAACAAGTCAGTTTTCCTTGCTATGAAATTGCACTCATGGAATTGTGGCAAATGTCTTGTGGAAGGCCTATAGGGTCAGGGATTTTGCACCACAAATGACATTTAAAAATTAGATCAAAGTTGCAGGAGCCTGTTTTTCAAGACAACGCAAGAGGCACACCAATACACTGAATTGCTCGGCTTTCTAGTCCCACTCTGTAGCCAACTTCCCGTTAACTTTCAATATGCACAGCTACAAAATAATATATGTACACGTTTATTCAACATCCTCAATAGTCACTCACATTCATAGGCAATCAATCATGATATTTACCATCACATTTATAAAATCAGTATTTGTTGAATACCCTATGCATATCGCCAAGTCCCACAATAAATACACATCATAAATGATAAAATTGTTTCCAAAGAATCTGTCATGGCGCTTACATGACACAATGCATTTACAAATTAACACCAAACACAGGTTTTCACATTGGTTACAATAAAGATACATGCATAATTTGATTTCATACTTGTTAACACACCGTTTTATTCTAACGGTCTGAACGAGTGCCCAAACATGTTTTAATAAACCACAATCGTTTTTTAAATTTGCACTGCATGGTGAACTAGGACAATCTAATAGGCAGACCAATTATTTGTTACTCTTAATTGTAAAAACAGAATGGAAATATACTTTTTTCTTAATTGTTTTTATTTTATTAATGACTAGCTACACGGCTCCTTCAAGTGCTATCTATATAAGTCAGTCCACCCATCTACTCTGGTCCGTCTTTTAGGTAGCCCCTGCTGATCGGCAAGGTCGAAATTCATAAACAGATAACAGTCAAATTATATTTAAAAACTGCAGTTCACCAAAACACACTTGGGCAGTTATGATGTTTTATGATAACAAAAAATGATGTTCACGTTTAAAAGAAACAAACTATTAGTTTAAAACAGCTGTAGATTTGTTGTCACGTTATTGATTTGTTTCCACGTTATTGATTTGTTTCCACGTTATTGATTTGTTTCCACGTTATTGACAAACATTAAAAGCAACAAAATATATTTACAAATCAATTAAAAACAACAATGCCCCCCCCCGCAGTTTGTGCAACACACCTGGACGGCCAATTCAGAATCATTTCTCTAATTACGCACAGGTACTATACAATAATATTATACTAAGTTCACCACCATTCATTCTATTATGGCAGCATAAACCAACTAATTCAACCATAACAGCTGCCTAAAGTATTGTCTACACAATTTGATCTCACAGAACACAAAACCAACCCGTTTATATTTGTCACCACTATTACACCATTTTGTAACATTATGTAACCTGCTGAATTAGATTTAAATACAAGTAAAAGTGGCTGAGATTTAACATGTCGTGATAAAGAAATGTCTTGTGCTGTGGATAGATTATGAAGAACATACAGAATACATGTACTGTAGCTAGAAATTGAAAAGTAATGACATGATATATACCTTCATCGTTAATGCACGTGTATAGTAATATTTATGTTCAAGCTGAAAGCTGAAGCAAATCACGCAAATACATTAGTTATGAATAGATAATGAATATAATGATAAATAAGAGAGAAACAAAAGAATAGAATATAAAATGGAAATGTCTAAATACAATGAACATATCAAGAAATATTACCTTTTCTTCAAATCTGTATTGTTTGAGAAAACTAAAACTAGCAAAGATTTCAATGAAATGTTAACAACTTGACATGCCCTCCTCAAATTACCTGTAAATAAAATAGTGGGTAATTGTGTGCATAACCATCATATCAATGTGCTCAATCCACGGAACATTATCAGACAAATTAGTCTATCAATTTTATTTGAAACATTTAAGTACCGAAACTTATCTATGGGCTACAGCCTTATTTTTTCATGTATGGGTCGCATATTCTTACTCTTACATGTCTAAATGCTATTAAATATAAAGTGATAAGTGCTTATTAAATATACAGTTAAAATGTTTTATGATGTGGATAAAATGGAAGTTGAGAAGCATTCAATACAACTTCACAGTTCTCGTGTTCTTGTGGTGTTTCAACCATGCTGAATATAATATTTAAAGGAGAGGTATGTTTTTCACCATGTTACAGCTAAGAATTACAATATAATTAGTTATTTAAAAATTGTAAATGCCATTACAGCTTCTTTCTAAAATCTAAAGGACATCATAGATACATCTTTCATCCGATATGCAAACACATATATAATTTTTTATACCATTAGAACACAAGATAAACCTTATTTTGAATATTTGTATAACCCGACATTTAAATGTGTCAGACACAACACTTTCGTGCATGGGAATGTAGTTTTGTTCACTATTCACTGAGTTCTGCTTGAAGAGAAGACACAGTATCATAAACGCCACTCTTCAAACACTGTGATTGGTTGTCAAGATTATGGTGTACCATTTAGATAAAATGGTGTCTGTGGGTGATAATATAAGAAACTGACACATTTAAGTATGGTGAATCATGCCCAGCATTATGGTTTAATTAATTTGATTGGCACATCAATTAAAAGCAGGATGATAGAACTCTGACTCACCATTCTGCCGGTAACAATCTCAAATGTATGAAGCCTGTTGTGCATTGACTTACCAGAGATCACAACTGAAGTATGGCTTTAAATAAAACATGCAACAAAGTTATGAAAATGGCATCACAATGTCACAACATTCACGCGAACTTCATGTCACCGTAGTTCACCATGTTGAACTGGGCAAAGTCATTTTGCTGCCCAATAAAGTTTGTGACCCCACCATTCAAACGCTCCTCAACAAATGAGTTCTGTAGCAGAAGAGATGTAGTCCTTTCTGGCAGTGTGTGTGGCATATAGCCATTGTTCATACCACTGACAAAACCTCTATTGAGATTTGTCTCACTGCGAACGTATGGTAGAATCGCCTCCCGCTTCTTGGCCATGTTCTGGTCATACTTTGCCTGCAAACGGAACAGATTAAAGTCTCTGGGTGTGTAATTAATTAGCATATACGTAATTTTTTGCTGGCTGAGTAACTTTAAATTTCAGTTATCTGATAAAATATTATATTGATACCAATTTACCAAATACACTACAGGTAAATTACCAATCTGGAGATGGAAGCTACAACAGTGACACCTGTGGCTCTACAGGTTTCTCAGTAACATTCAATATAATAGCACAATCTTAATATATAAATGGTAAACATCTAAATGAACGAACACTACACTAGAAGTGTGCAAACAAAGTTCTTATATTTTATATTCAACCCCAGTAGCCTCACACACTGCACATATGCTTTTAAATGCAATAAAAATTCAATGTTTTATTTTAGTATTACATCCAATGAGACGTTACAAAATAGAGTAGGTGAGCACGGTTAAAAATGCTTAATCAATTCGATTCTTTTGCTAGTCTCATTTCAAATAAAGTTTGTGAAAAACTAGACCTACCTAGTATCCACTACAACATGCTAGCTCGTTTGTGCAACTTTTGCATGTATTTTATATATTTTTTTGTCATCAGACAAACCATTAAATTAGTTAATGCTTACTCAAGCATTTACTGAAGTGAAAATCAAAATGCTGAAAAATCACAGTTTTGTTCCTTGGTGAAATTGTTTAACTTTGTCACGTGATGGGCGAGAAGATGGAGGTCACGCCCAAGATAAGCATTGAACCACACAGTGTTTACCATTTTGGATATCCACTATTTTAATCCTTACCAGATCTATCAACGAAAGTCAATTCTTTTAATAATTTGAACAAAAATAGGCATTTTTTTTATTAAATCAACTACATAAACTATTAACACACTACATATTTGGACACCATTTTTTCTACTACACTATTTTCTACTGACACAACATTACCAGGGATTGAATTCGAAAGAGTTGGTGCTAGATCAGAACCAGATGATTGAAGCTGCCTTTCTTCGAGGAGTGAGCAGTGAATATAAATATGCTGGTTAATGACATACCTTATTGTAAAGCAGCACGCCAAAGACAGCCATGGACATGCCAATGACATTTGTTGGTGACACGGGATTGCGGAACGTCATCAGCGAGAATGAGATGATTGCTATTCGCTTTGTCGCGTTGGCAACTGCGTAGCTCAGTGGCGATACGAGAGAAATGATGGTGAACGCCACCAGGTTTTGTGCGAAGTTGCAAAAGCCGTCGATGACTAGCAGTGCCACCAGGCGTTGATAATGTGAACTGTGCAGCTGTGAGGTAAAATATATACGGAGCATTAGTATTATTAGATGTATGTGTCAAACCTGTCTTGGTCTCCAGGAGGAGTAGGGCGATTAGGTGAAAGATTCAGTACAGAGAATTACATCAAATAAGATATGATCATGTGTACTTGGTTTACTAAGTCAAATTATAAACACATGCACATGCATGCACACACTCTCATGCATGCGCGCACCCACACAATCAACCAACCAACAACCATGTCCTCAAAAGTCCATGTGCTGCCACCTAGCAACTACTCTGCATACTTGAACCAGCCCCCCACACATCAACTAACCCTGGCCATTTAACGCAGGTGTCTGCCATATTTGAAGTACTTACTAAGCTGTTGTCATTCCATATGTGCTGGCAGTCTGTGAGAAACCAGATTGGTGTCAGAATCACTAAGGCAATGACAGCCAGGATGAAGAGAAGACGAATGTGATTCATGCCAGTTTCTTTTAAACACTGAAACACAACGCACATATTTAATATTATTATTGGTATTCTGACTTTAGTTACTTAGATGGGTGTGGTAGCACAGTGGTTAGAACGTTGGGCTCTCAATCAGGAGAACCCAGGTTCAAATCCTCTTCTGCCGTTTCAAAGCTTTGTCAATTTCTTTTATCCCACGTTGCCATAGTTCACTCAGCTCTATAAATGAGTACCTGCTAATGATAGAGGTGAATATATGAACAAATAGTCTTCGCGCAGTAATGGCATCTGACTGATTTTAGTACAAATGTGACAACGTATATAGCACTTATTTCACTACAAATTTGACTGATTTTTTTATGTAATAAAATTTATTTAACATGTGTTACTGTGCATTATCCATTCATGTCCTCCAAGCGAACACTACACTAGAAGTGTGCAAACAAAGTTCTTATATTTTATATTCAACCCCAGTAGCCTCACACACTGCACATATGCTTGTAAATGCAATAAAAATTCAATGTTTTATTTTAGTATTACATCCAATGAGACGTTACAAAATAGAGTAGGTGAGCACGGTTAAAAATGCTTAATCAATTCGATTCTTTTGCTAGTCTCATTTCAAATGAAGTTTGTGAAAAACTAGACCTACCTAGTATCCACTACAACATGCTAGCTCGTTTGTGCAACTATTGCTTGTATTTTAGATATTTTTTGTCATCAGACAAACCATTAAATTAGTTAATGCTTGCTCAAGCATTTACTGAAGTGAAAATCAAAATGCTCAAAAATCACAATTTTGTTCCTTGGTGAAATTGTTTAACTTTGTCACGTGATGGGCGAGAAGATGGAGGTCACGCCCAAGATAAGCGTTGAACCACACAGTGTTTACCATTTTGGATATCCACTATTTTAATCCTTACCAGATCTATCAACGAAAGTCAATTCTTTTAATGATTTGAACAGAGGTGAAGTCACGTGAAGAAATGACTGAAAGTTGGTTTGCATGTAGCAGCCTACGGCTAGCGCCTTACTGAGCGCCTTATTTATTACCAGTAAACATGGCTTAGACTGTTTTTGTTTATTATTAGTGTTGAATGGTGCTGATTTTAGGCATATTTAAATTACGTCAAATATATTTTATGACGACCAAGATTCCCCTGAATTGACACGGGTCTGTTAGTAGCGTGCATTCACCAGTACATGTGGCTGCTGTGCATGGTATTCACAGTTTAAGTACATTTTGTTTTCGTGCACACAATGTTTATGTGGTAATGTCTCACTTTAAGTTGAGAAAGATGACTTTTGACATGTTCTGATCTTAACAGATGCCACCGCACACTCCATGTATGAGAGGGGACAGTCAGCAACATGGTAGGGATAGCGGTCGTCAGGTGAGCCAGGCGGATACAGCTAGAATATGCAACCTGCGAGAGGTCTGCATGTTATCGATCCAGATAATTTCACATGCAATATTTAAACACATAATCTATTACAAATATTTATGGTGCACACTGTAAATTGATTTCACATGCAAACATGGCATTGTAATAATAACAACTCCGAGAATGGAAAACTAGGTTGACTTATTTGATGGAGGTCGCGTCAACAAACAACACATGTTATGGTACAGGAAAGTTTGCTCAAAAAACTTCTTTCCCAAAGAAATTCACTTAGAGATGAGTTCAACACTAAGATAATTGCACTGTCAACACTCAACATTTGAGTTTTTACTGTTGCCTCCACAGCTGTAATTCATCTCCACTCATGGCACATAAAGACAGTTAATTCATCTACACCTGAAGTGTATAATATAACAAAGAACTGCCGGTGTATTTGTTTGGGCAACTTGTACAATACTAGTAAAAAAACTTATTCAGTGTTTCTGTAAGTGCAGATGAAATTGTGAGAATATGCCTAAAGATGTATTATTGGAGACACGTTATATTTTTCAAAAGTAATTCGCCTGTGAGAATGTAAGCTTCAAAATAATTGCAGTAAAACATCTAAGACATCTAAGGGCCTCTCTATTCCTTTAAAAAAGTTTCGATGAGAAACTATTTTCTTTTTTTACTAGGCCTAATGTTGATAAATTTGTGACAAATAAATATTATCTGAAATCTATCCAATATATATGAATTGCCCTGCCATTGGGTACGAAACAGAGAATACTTTCTGTGCATGACAACGTCAGGTAATGGACAATGTTCCAGTGGCGCCATCTGCTGAATGAATGTTTGACAACAAAACTTGTACACCTGTATACAGCTGACATATATACAGCTATACATACATATATATATATATATATATATATATATATATATATATATATATATATATATGCTATACAGCTGACAAAGAAATTGGGGTAATGTGTTGTGGAACAATGCTACACTGTCACGCAGTTGAATTTTTTAAAATATCCTTGTCAGATGACAGGCTTGGCAAGTGGTGATGTACATAAAAATCAAATATGTCATACATTCAGATGCATAGAATTCATGTTGATTAATTCTTGCAGTCTATATGCTTTTAAATATTTACCAACAGCCACAACTGGGACCACATGGCTCTACTTGAACTGAAAATGTGTCCCATTAAACGGAATTAAAATGCAAAAACTGTCATTATATGCAGTGGAATGTGAAAATAAGACATGAACAAGAAACGTTTAAACATCTACGCAACCAGGACGACCAACTTAATAGCTATGTCAAACCTATGCATCCAATTTCTTCTTGTTTGGCTCATTGAGAATATTGTTTCAGATTCAGAAGGAAGTAGCCCAATGCTGCAGTAGAAATTACAGAACAAGTTCTTCAGCATCAGAGACCAACATTCTCACCAGTGTGCCTTGCAAGCTCAGTTTTAAAAGGTGCATTTTCATTGTTATAATCCACAAATTTTTATTTTCCTGGTCAACATGTCAGTGCTCAGTTAACTGGAGAATTGATCAGAATATCCCACTTTTAGAACAGATTCTGAGTAAACCACTGGTGCCAATAGCCATAGTCCAAAATCATGACTTTTGTTATGGTTTAAGAAATTTTGCAAAATCCTGAAAACACCATCTTTCCTCAGGGCTGACGCCACATACCTTTTTTGAGAATATGTTCAGAAGTGCGAAACACATTGTTGCAGATAGCGCACTCAATAACCCTGTAAGGTTAAATGAGAGCTCAGTCAACGTTGCTATGACGACGCCACCAATAATTGGTGACAACGACATGTACACCTGGAAGAGGAACAACACAACAATCACATCATCAAATAAAATCTTTTAATTAATATAATATATATATATATATATATATATATATATATATATATATAAACCATATACAGTGTACATACTTAGCGAAGTTAGTGGGTATCAGCAGTGGTTCAGCTAGATTGACTCGTGGGATTGTCAATGCATTTTACCTGTCCGGAAGCGACAGGGTGACTATGAATGGTTAGGTCCAAATTCCCTGTCCATTGTCCACACTGGCTAGGTGGCCGCTATGGGCAGTTAGCGGACAGTGTAAACCAATAGCAAGTAATTTGGGACGTCTAAAAGTATAGATAGTATCCATTATGGACAGGTGTCTGCTAAGGCAGGTTTTATTGTATAATAAACTCTATCCATTCTAACATATTCAACGTCCACACATTTGGGTGGTCAAAATGAATAGTTTATATCATATAACATGATTGTGTTATAAAAACCAATTGTGCTTTATACATTTAAATGGTTAATTATTAATTGCCATTTAAAAATTAAATTGTCAGTTAAAACATTTTTTCAACTCTAACATAAACTCTACACGTGCGACTTACTTTCTTTGTTTGTGTTTCTTTTAATATGACCCTCGAGAGAATGACGACAAACAGGGGCATTGTCGCCTTGACTGCAAGCACAACATGCATGCATGTTTACACATTTACACATGCAAGATGGCACTATACTGATATGATGAGAAGCAAGACATGAATCAGTTTTTACTTTGATTTAACAATAATAATTGCTTTATTTCCAACAACAACTACAACCACTAACAAAGGGGCCAATATCTCCTGCATTATCAGGTGTACAAGTATTCTGACCCAGCTGCCAGGTAGTTTCCAGTGATGTATTGAGGGCCTCAGCAAGGAGGGTGATTGGGGACCAAGCTTAGTCACCCCTTAGTGTCATGCTACAGTGTAGTTGCTTTTTTATTCACTAAGGCCAAAGGGTGGCCCAATGCCCTTCCCCTAAATACGCCATTGCATCAAACCTAACACCAACTGGACAATTGTAATTTTCAGTTGACCCGAGTCCACACAGGTCAGGTGGCTCCACAAGGCACACAGGGACAGATGTCACAATAGGACAATACCATTGTCCCTTGTCACACCTCCCAACTTAACATGTTCTTGTGGCTGTGAAATACATAAAGTGTTGCTGCACACACAGACAATTGACAGTGTGGTGACAACTAAGTACGATGACACCCTGGAACAGCTAGCAGGACGTTGGCGAACTGATTACCAGATGGATGTAATGTCATCCTGGTTGACAAGCCACAGAATGCACTGGTTAGAACTGCTGCCTCGTGTACTCTTTTGGTTCTCGGTCTTGGTTTTATAAGAGAATGAATATAGTTGGGTGTGTAAGTTTGGCCATGTGACTCACTGAGACTGCAGCCAGCAGCTGTTTGTGTGACAATGAATATAGTTGGGTGTGTAAGTTTGGCCATGTGACTCACTGAGACTGCAGGCAGCCAGCAGCTGTTTGTGTGACAATGAATATAGTTGGGTGTGTAAGTTTGGTCATGTGACTCACTGAGACTGCAGGCAGCCAGCAGCTGTTTGTGTGACAATGAATATAGTTGGGTGTGTAAGTTTGGCCATGTGACTCACTGAGACTGCAGCCAGCAGCTGTTAGTGTGACAATGACAAGGGCTGCACTTGGGTTCAGCCTCCTGTTACGTTTCCCATTGGCGACCATGTTAACGTTTTGCATGATTATAAGAAAACTGGACCATCAAAAATTCTTAAACTTCTTACCTGCCGTTGCCATCATCTCATTGACATGCTGATCAAAGTTTAGTCAAAGCCTCGTATTTGTAACTCATTTAAAATGCCTGAACGTGCAATACCCATACATTTTTACCAATTTCTGCATGAATTACTACGCACATGTGCCTTGTTGCGAAAAAATTGCCAAAAATCCTTCCGCCTATTGAAATCATCTAAAAATCCATAGTTACATTGCCAACATGTTCTACTAGCAAACTTGCCAATGTGCCTGGTTCAAATGCAGTTATGTAAGATGATATGATTTTTTGAAAATAACACATATCTCAAATTACTGTGCCCTACATTCGTGTGTAACACACCAGGAAGTCTAACTGAGGCATGATCCCACTTGTGTCACTAGTGAGCCAATCATACACATCATACCACACGTTTGTTGCATGTGCCATGTGCATACATATATACAGACAATACACCTATGGCACATCACAATACATGTATATTGCAATATAATCACAAGTCACAACTGGTAATGTGGATACTAGATCACTACTCAATAAGTTAACAGGCCGAGTAAATTGGTTTAAATTAGTGTGTACCCAGTTACTGATTAGTGTTTTCTCAATCATAATCAAACACATTATAAAAAGACAGTTAGAGATATCCCAGCAATGAATTTCTACAAACCCACAATGTATTTCCATATATAAACATTGCCTTTAAATTATTTCAAATATCGTTGAAATACTTTCCGCTTATATCAACTTATCCCTATCATGACCAATATCTTATAAATGTTTCCTGTGTGTTTTGTCCCTGGTTTCTGTACATCTGGATCCATTAATCAGTCATGCCCATGTAGACCCACAATCCAACAACTTTTTCCCCGTAATGGCTACTACATGAAAGTCAAGTATCACAAGTGAATATCATTCTAACATCAGCAAGTAACTGTCATCAATCACAAGTGAATGTCACTCTAATTTAAGTAAGTGTCCAGCTGCAAGCAGAAAACAGATCTTTCCCCCATCACATACTCCTATTTGAACTGAGCCAGACGCTGGTTCACAATCTGATACTTCCTCTTCTTCTGTGGTGGACGTATGACTGCATCATGTTGTGAGAGCTTCAGCTCTGTTGCTGCCTGCTCCTTCCTCATCATCTCCACAAACTTGAAGATGTTGGGGTGATGTCTACCCACACGTTTTGTGAACTTCAAGTTCCACCCCTCCACGTGATTGTTCGTACGTTTCTCGATCTTGGTAAATCCATTTATGCTTTTAACAACTACCCGAAAGAAGCCATGATAATACTGCCAGTTACATGAATCTTGGTAAAATAATTTATGCTTTTAACCACACATGAATAAATTAATGCTCCCCTCCTCAGCTGACTAATTACTGGCTAATTCCAAAAGTAGCAGTAACTGGACTAGTTTGGGACTAGTCTGATTGCTCCTCCAAAAAGTAGTCATAACAGGAAAAAAGTAGCCGCAATGGAAAGTAGCCACAACAGGAAGACTCTAACCCACCCAGCAATCTCACATTGAACTAGAACTAATGATGACAGATGTGTGGCTGGTCAGTCACACTTGACTCGTCAGTCACACCTGAATGGTCAGCTTTTGTCTCGAGTGAGTAGATTATCTTCTCCACATTTTATTAGTGACAACTGATAGCAAGATGAAGAAGTTTAGTAATATTTGATGCAAGTGTAATATATATATATATATATATATATATATATATATATATATATATATATATATATATATATATATATATATATATATAACTAGTAGTACAAAGTAACATCAATAGCATTTCATATATAATGTATAAATTTGCAGTGTAGACCTTTGTCATCCCTACATATATATGTGTACGGAAATAATCATATTTTGCATAACCTATATACCAGGGCTCAAAGTGACGACTAATGCCACAGTAATTTTAAATCTGTGACTAGATAAATTACTAGATAGTAGATACATTGCTTTAGTCGCAATGTTCAACTTCATATTTGGCTTTTGCATTTGATAACATTGGTATATGATCATTGAGATCACACAAGGTCCACTTCACCCCAGGACCTGTTAATTTGAACACCTTGCTATTGTTTACATACACCAGGTAATGGATATGTGAATGAGTAATCTTCACACAGTAATTGCAGCATGGCTGAATGCTTCCCAGAGAAGTTGAGTTGGCGTTGGAATGAACAGGACTGCGAGAGGGTGAACTGTACCTTGAACGGTCCTACGGACTGGATACTGCGTTATGAGAATGTAACTTTACAACTTCACTGCACATCTGGGACTGACTGGCACACTTCGCCTGACAGTGAGACAACACGCAGCAGATTGTCACTGTTAATTAAGATTTCTATAGATGTTACACTTGAGCTTGGTGGAGAAAGACAAATGAAACCATGTCTGACGTATGTGTACTTGAATCAGCACCGGGACCGGGTGAATCGGAAGGGACCAGGGTTCAAGACCACCTGCTGCCATTTCAAAACCTGGGCAATTTCGTTCACCCTACTTTCGGAAGAGACACTAAAAACAGTTGGTCCCTTCTACCTGGTGTCTATGCCAGGGGAAGTAAAAGATCCCACACAGGGGGTAAATGTGTAACCTGTCGTGGACTCAAAGAGTGGTGGTCTCTGTCTCTAACCCACCGATTCCCGGCGCGTGAGAGGCGCCGAGCAGGACTTACAACGCTCTTAAGTTAAGGGGTCCAGTCCTTGACAGGAAGAAGATTCGAAGACAAGGTTGTGCATGATGAAGTTATGCCTTGCTACGATTTATTTTCCTAGTACTAGATAAAATGTACACATACCTGTATGAGCGTATGACACCGGTACCTTCCATATGCTGATATGTGCCGATATAGAAGCAAATACTTTGCCCATGGCTAAGGGCAAAAGCGTTTTCACCCAATACTTCAGTGGTACCGAGCGGTCTAACTTCGGAATGTTCCAAACTTTCAATATTGGTAACGAATAAACTGTTATTGACATCAGCTGTACCAATGATACCGTCATCGGGTACGGAAAATCACTTAAAATGATCTTCCCTACTATGTTATTAAGAGAACTTACTATATACCACAATGTACACAAACTAATAATTTTTAACCCTAATTGGTACGTGGCTATATCCCCCGCCATGTTTCCGTGTGTTTACGTGGGACACCGGTTTCTATATCTGCACTGAAGGGTGCTTTGGGCTTACGTGAACATTATTTGCAGAAGCTTGACATTGTTACTGAAAATAACTATAACAGCATATTGTAAGGATTTGTATAATGACTAAAGGTACTATAATAATAATTTTACGGTTTGGTAATTAACAAGAATGTTCGATTTGCTGATAATGTTTTAATATTAACCGCGATCCTAATTTAAAATGGCTGCGCCCATACGGCCGCTCTTTCTCCTGGCTTACGGGCTGTCAATTTGTAGTGGTAGTAGCTAAGCAAACTTAACGTCGCCTTTAGTGATTATTCACTGTGCGATGATTATTATTATTCATTATATCATACTGCTAAAATGAGATTACGAAAAGTGCGCGTGTTGGTCGCAATTGCGATTGCTGTCCTGTTGTATTTGCTTGTCCAACTGCGCCTAGCCAAGTATTGGCCCAAGATGGCTAGAGATGTCCACATTGCCATTGTTAGTGACACGGTAGGTGTACGTTATGAGATGCAAACAACGGGTTGCGTTAAATTGTTTTATCCAGACACAGTTACTCATTCTTCTTGTACTTTTAAGTTTTTCTACAAGTATGCTAGGTCACAACTAAAAGTGAAAGAAACGGTAACACCAAGGCAATTGAAGATGAACAAGGTAATATATTTATCAATGATACATTTAATAATCATTTCGTGACACAGTTCACTCAGGATAATCTAGACAGAAATCTGGTTAAGATGTTTCAAGGGAGTAGCGAAGAGGAATTAAATAGTATCACTTTTGAGGAGTCGTGCATATGCAATAAACTAAAGAAGCTAAATGCATCCAAATCTCCGGGAACAGATAAGATTTTCCAAATTGTGCTAAACAGATCTGCTGAAGAACTGGCCAGGTCATTGAATACATTATTTACAAAGAACTTTCAAAGTGGGCAGGTACCACAAGACTGGCTTGATGCAAATGTCATTCCAGTTTACAAGAACACCATTCCAAGCCAGGAAACTACTGGTCATTTAGTTTAACCTCACAAGTATGCAAGGTGATGGAGTTCTTCCTTCTGGGATCCATATCTGAACATCTCAAACAACACAAGCTGATTCTAGATTCACAACATGGATGTCGACCAAAAAGAAGCTGTCTTAGTAATCTGCTAATATTTCTAGAAGAATTGACTTCTTATACTGACAAAGGATATCCAGTCGACATGATCTACTTGGATTTCAGTAAAGCATTTGATACGGTCCCTCATCGCAGACTCATCTCAAAACTAACCGCTCATGGTATTACAGGCAAGACCAACAGATGGATAGAAAGTTGGCTAACAGACAGAAGACAACAAGTGTTATTTGTTATTTTTATAAATGACATTGACATAGTAAGCTCCCTGTTAAAGTTTGCTGATGACACAAAAACGTTGAGGCAAGTTCCTGAAGTTGAATATGCTTTCACTCTCCAGGAAGACCTCCATTCTCTGTATAAATGGAGTCAGGATTGGCAGCTATTATTCAACTTCACTGAATGCAAATGCCTGCACATTGGATACAACAACCTGAACTATGACTATTTTATGGGAGATGTATGTGTAGAATCGATAGATATGGAAAAACACCTAGAAGTACACATTCATAAATCACTGAAAGTAAAGGAGCAAGTAAACTACATAGTCATGAAAGCAAATAGAATACTAGGGAAAATTTGTAGGACCTACACAGACAAAGCATGAAAAACATCAAAAACTTATACATCACCTTGGTCCGACCCATCATCGAAAACTGCCAACAGACATGGTGCTCACATCTTCAGAGAGATATAGACAAATTAGAAAGTGTCCAGAGGAGGGCCAATAAGATGATCACTGGAACCTCTAAGCTCCGATATTATCTGAGATTGCGAAAGTGTGGCCTCCTGTCTCTACAAGATAGGAGGAAAAGGGCCAATATGCTTGAAGTTTTGAAGATTATTAATGGATTTACTGACGTAGACACCAAGAGAATATTCGAGCTAATCCATACCCTCCATCCAGGAAGACACAACAAGTCAATAGTTTGACATGACAGCCGACTAGATGCACGCCACAAGTTCTTTTCACATCGAGTAATCAAGCCATGGAATACCCTACCAAGCGATTGTGTCAATGCACTAACAGTAATAAATTTCAAAACAAAATATAATAATTACTGCCATAACCACTGATTGGGAGGCTATATATGAGCCAGAAGGCTCCCTGCCCCAAACTACTTTCAAGGTATGATCAAGGTATGATCAAGGCACTTTTGTTCTTCTTTGTTATGGTAGATGAATCGATTTATAAAAATCAGTAGTTTTTAATATATTGCATTATATATTGATATTGAAATTTTGAAATATATGTAATGCAATATCTCAAAAACTACTGATCCGATTTTCATAAATGTGATATATAAATATATATATTATATATATATCTGTATAATAGTCAACTTTATGTCATGTGAGCGGTCACTTCCCCTCAACGGATTACTCTGGAATTTTTACACGGTTGTCTTCTCATCAAACCTCACCATTTTAGCCCATATACGTATAACTACATAACATAACTATGGGCTGAAATATGTATATTAAAGACTGCTCTAACGGACATTGTATAAGACATATATGTTATCTCTGAGCAAACCTCATTAACACTTAGAAAACACTCATGGTGTGAGTGTAGTTGCTATCTGTGTTCTTGTCATGCTTTAGTCTGCATACATTCGTTTTGCATTTCAGCTTCATATGACATCAAGACATTCCTCGGGTCAGACAATATATGTGAGTTTTCTATGGAATAGTGCCAGATTTTTGAGTTTCTTTATAGAAGAAACATTTATGACCATAAAGTCATCTTCCTAAAGATAATATTTGAATCCTTGATCTTTTAAAGTTGTACTAACTTAATATATATGGTAAACTGTACCAAATAAACTCATCGAGACATCAGCCAAATCTAATTTGTAATATATATTCATCAGTACAATTTCTAATTAAAATAACGTCAATGAGGTGCTGTATATTAGACTTTGTGTTAATTTGTTTGGGATTTCATAAACTGTGACAATGATGTCATACTTGATTTTCTATTTGTTTCCTCTAAGACATAGTAATGTCCAGATTGTCCTTTATTAATTTTTTTTACATTTATGAGAAGAGTTTGCATGTTCAAAAAAGAGTACCTTGTAACATAAAATATTTGTATTTGTACATAATTTCATTTAAAAAAATAATATTTATTTTATAAATCACCAAAGTAAAGTAATTTTCATCATTAACGTGAAGAACTCTAAAATTATTTTAACATAAGCGCACAATACATTGTTCATTCTGTCAGACAGTGCTAGTGTTACATTATCTCCACCTTAGTATTATTATCCCCACCTTAGTATTATTATTATCTCCACATTACTATTATTATCTCCACATTACTATTATTATTTCCACATTACTATTATTATCTCCACATTACTATCATTATCTCCACATTACTATTATTATTTCCACATCCATCTGTTGAAGCCACATTTAGCCATCTGCATATTCTCTCAACAGGGCAACATCCGTCAGTTCACAGAAGTGATGAATCAGAACAGCATCCTCGTGTTCCTCATTGATCCACATGTCCTTTATCACATCACCACCAACATCACACTGTTGCCATGGCGATGCAAGTCAGCATGTCCAGTGAAGACAGTCATGACTTTCGGTGTCCTCAGTCAACTGTGGAAACCAAAGGTACATTGTGATTTGTTGTTGCTGATATATATATATATATATATATATATATATATATATATATATATATATATATATATATATATATATATATATATATATATATATATCCTCCACATGTACATATGAAAACATTAATTGATTAGATTTGAATTTTTTTTATTTAAGATTTGACATAAAAGTCATAAAACATCACAGTTTGGGATTTCAACCAAATTTATTGCAGACATATGCAAGGTAGCCTGGCTAGGAAGCTCTCCCTTAGCAACTTCAGGTGACGATGAAGTGGCACTTGCAGTACATTTCAAGAATGGGGGAGCATGTTAGTGGGGCAGGACTAGGATATTTTTCCAAGGATGGACTATAGTCAATATAACTCTTACCCAAAGAGGGTAACATCCGTCTCAATGTTGCTGGACTCCTTGTTATATTTGCACACAGAACATAATTTAAAACGAATCATATACAAATGAGCCATTGTTTAATTCATGTCAAACAACTCAAGCTACTTCATCAACTCAGCTAGATGCCATGTTGAAATGTTTCAGGGCTCTCAGCTAGGTAAACTCCGTGCCACTGGCTTCCACATTGGTTATTTCACACAAGATGATCCGAGGCTACTGTCTGTAAACAACACATCTAACGTTGCATCAGTTCCTGTTCACTATGTCTTTGAGAGGGATGGCCACGCCATTCAGTTGGTTGTGTTTTATGAGAGAGGCCATGGCAGGTACTGGTGGCATGGCCAGGTTGGGGAGAAACAGGAACTGCTCAGACATAAAGGAGATGTCACTATTAACCCCTCTGAGCTACTCTTTGGGCAACATGCAGGGGCCTACGACAGGTATGTCTACAAGAGAATGTTAAAGGACTGAAGCTATTGAGCTACATTAATTCACGCAAATATTAGGTCATCAAGTAATTGTTTTGATAATATTTATTGCTTAACTTTGTATTACAGTTTGTTTGCTTTCCAGATTTGTAATAAAGTTTTAATGTTGATGTTTAACTATATTTCATTTTGTATATTCAGGTATGACAGCGGCTTCCAGGTTCTGACACAATAATATAGTTAATCAGTTAACATGTCTGTGAGTTCTAGAAGTGTAGCATATCATTGATTCAAGCATGGAGAAACGTTTGCACATTGCAAGCTGTTTCATTTGTCTCGGAAGATTGACAATCATTCCATAGGCTATAGCAGGAGAATTGTTTATTTAGGATATGGTCAGCTCAACTATAGGTGTAGTACCATGTTGTTACCATTGTCACAATGTTGTCGTGACGTTGTCAGCATAGATCTTTCAATCTCATGAATCCTCGATATATTGCATAGAACTATTAGACATTGAGTTGTTTAACTTTATACCTGCATATCCACTCTCTCAATATCCTCTTCATCACTCATCTTTTCGCTCATTTTCTATGTTCTGGTACTCACAAGAGCAGAAGAGCTGTGCCTCATAACCGATAATCATATTTAAAGTCACATATCACCATTTCCAGCTGAACAAATGTTGTTAACATGGCCGTGGTCAGCTTTTGAATTAAAAAAAATTATGCTTGTTGTAGTTCTGTATGCTGTTCGTGAATCAACGTTATTGTTAGCTAACGAGCAACTATTGTCACAGAATTGCAACTGCTAAACTTTCAATCGACGGACTCCGACTTCGTATCCCAAAAAACCCACAACGGACCCTCCAGCAGATCGCCCAGTCGCGCTTCATTGAATGCGACTACGCACAAGCAAGAACTTTCTACATGAAGCACAGCCAGAATGCTGATGTCTTCCAGGAAAGTGCAACAAAGCTATTGTCTCAAGCCAAACATGTGCTTGATGGGTTGGGTGTGAGGTTCTGGTTGAGCAGTGGAACATGTCTAGGTGAGCTCGTTGGAATGAAAACATAACTAAGGGGCAGAAAGTGCCCTGAATTCAACAGTGAATGGCTGTTCATAGTAGATCATGGTTAGAATTAACTTAGATTAAGTCCAAATTAACTATACTTAATTAACAGTGGACCAGTCAAAATAGAAGAATTTGCATATTTTGTGTACGCATGCTTGTGCGTGCATGCATGCATTCATGCATGCATCTGTGTGTTTACTACACATTCCACACTTAGATTTAAATCGCAAATGTTAGGTTGTACTGAGGTATACATATAAAAGAATGGCATAGCATGTAGAAATGTATTAACATTCTAAGAGTCCAACATATACCTTTGTGCTCTTTTAATTTTTCATGATGGTGTTGCAAAATTCCAATGCCAGATACAGTGTATTATGCTGTGCATTTAGAGTTGACAAGCTAAGGACATATAATTTGATAGGCAATTGCTTGTGATCCTATGATCTTAATAGTGTGGCCAGTTTTATTTCTGTTACACTTGTCAGTAGCACAGTGAAACCGGTTCAAACCCTCAAATCCTTACACATGACTGTGTGATGGTCAAAGTGGGCGATTTAAATCGTACTGATTTAAATCACTCATTTAAATCATGATTTAAATCACTTGATTTTTTTTTTTGACTTCATTTTTTAAACCATTGATTTAGATAATTAGATTTTCCAACCTAATACCCTAATAACCTTTTGGATGTGCTAAACTGGCAAAATGTGCCAAAATGTGTCAAACAATGTGTTGATTCTGAAGTTGTCTAAAACTGATTTCCATAAGAAAAATCTATTTGAATCAAAACTTTGATTTAAATAAAAAAAATCTATTTGAAAAAAATTAATCAAATAAATCAATGTATTTGACTTTTTTAAATCATGATTTTTTCAGTTCTGGTGGTGGTTAATTGTAGGATGGTTCCGGCAGTGCGCCATTATCCCCTACAGTAAGGATGTTGACTTTGGCATCTGGATAAAGGACTATGACATACGTCTGATCCCAGCAATGCAAGCAGAGGGCATCCCAATCAAACAACAGTTTGGAAAGGTAAATGTTTCTGAATTTCTCCACCCAAACGCCTTGTCGTCTGCACAGGACAAGAAATGTTGATCCTCAGACGAGCAACTATAATTTAATCTGTCTAATATCCAATTTAATCTGTCTAATATCCAATTTAATCTGTCTAATATCCAATTTAATCTGTCTAATATCCAATTTAATCTGTCTAGTATCCAATTTAATCTGTCTAATATCCAATTTAATCTGTCTAATATCCAATTTAATCTGTCTAATATCCAATTTAATCTGTCTAGTATCCAATTTAATCTGTCTAGTATCCAATTTAATCTGTCTAATATCCAATTTAATCTGTCTAGTATCCAATTTAATCTGTCTAGTATCCAATTTAATCTTTCTAGTATCCAATTTAACCTATCTAGTATCCAATTTAATCTGTCTAGTATCCAATTTGACCTATGTAGTATCCAATTTAATCTGTCTAGTATCCAATTTAACCTATCTAGTATCCAATTTAATCTGTCTAGTATCCAATTTAACCTATCTAGTATCCAATTTAACCTATCTAGTATCTAATTTAATCTGTCTAGTATCCAATTTAACCTGTCTAGTATCCAATTTAATCTGTCTAGTATCCAGTTTAACCTATCTAGTATCTAATTTAATCTGTCTAGTATCCAATTTAACCTATCTAGTATCCAATTTAACCTATCTAGTATCCAATTTAACCTATCTAGTATCTAATTTAATCTGTCTAGTATCCAATTTAACCTATCTAGTATCCAATTTAACCTATCTAGTATCTAATTTAATCTGTCTAGTATCCAATATAATCTGTCTAGTATCCAATTTAACCTATCTAGTATCCAATTTAATCTGTCTAGTATCCAATTTAACCTATCTAGTATCCAATTTAACCTATCTAGTATCTAATTTAATCTGTCTAGTATCCAATTTAACCTATGTAGTATCCAATTTAATCTGTCTAGTATCCAATTTAACCTATCTAGTATCCAATTTAATCTGTCTAGTATCCAATTTAACCTATCTAGTATCCAATTTAATCTGTCTAATATCCAATTTAATCTGTCTAGTATCCAATTTAATCTGTCTAGTATCCAATTTAATCTGTCTAGTATCCAATTTAATCTGTCTAGTATCCAATTTAATCTGTCTAGTATCCAATTTAACCTATCTAGTATCCAATTTAATCTGTCTAGTATCCAATTTAACCTATGTAGTATCCAATTTAATCTGTCTAGTATCCAATTTAACCTATCTAGTATCCAATTTAATCTGTCTAGTATCCAATTTAACCTATCTAGTATCCAATTTAACCTACCTAGTATCTAATTTAATCTCTCTAGTATACAATTTAACCTATCTAGTATCCAATTTAATCTGTCTAGTATCCAATTTAACCTATCTAGTATCTAATTTAATCTGTCTAGTATCCAATTTAACCTTTCTAGTATCCAATTTAACCTATCTAGTATCTAATGTAATCTATCTAGTATCCAATTTAACCTATCTAGTATCTAATTTAATCTGTCTAGTATCCAATTTAATCTGTCTAGTATCCAATTTAACCTATCTAGTATCCAATTTAATCTGTCTAGTATCCAATTTAACCTATCTAGTATCCAATTTAACCTATCTAGTATCTAATTTAATCTGTCTAGTATCCAATTTAACCTATCTAGTATCCAATTTAATCTGTCTAGTATCCAATTTAACCTATCTAGTATCTAATTTAATCTGTCTAGTATCCAATTTAACCTATCTAGTATCCAATTTAACCTATCTAGTATCTAATTTAATCTGTCTAGTATCCAATTTAACCTATGTAGTATCCAATTTAATCTGTCTAGTATCCAATTTAACCTATCTAGTATCCAATTTAATCTGTCTAGTATCCAATTTAACCTATCTAGTATCCAATTTAATCTGTCTAGTATCCAATTTAACCTATCTAGTATCTAATTTAATCTGTCTAGTATCCAATTTAACCTATCTAGTATCCAATTTAACCTATGTAATATCCAATTTAACCTATGTAGTATCCAATTTAATCTGTCTAGTATCCAATTTAACCTATCTAGTATCTAATTTAACCTATCTAGTATCCACTTTGACATGCCAGTTCACTAGTACAAATTTGTTATTAAATTTTTGCAAAATCATCTATTAACTATTAAGACTATTAAGTTATTTTGATCCAGTGAAAATTAAATGGTCTGGGTCTATATTCACACTTTTTCAAGTTATCTGATCTGAAGATCGGAGTCAGTTCTTTCAAAGATTAACAAAAGTAAGCACTCTTTTATTAAACTCACTGTGCGTATTATGTAAAGTATTCACAGACAACAATGTCAACAAACACCTGATTCTCTACAGGCTAAATTAACTGAGGAGGGAGTTTTGTTGATATGTGTTGACCACTTTGACGCAACAATATATATATCATCCATGCATGCATGTATGTACACACATTGCCACACATGCATGCACACATGCATGCACACATGCAGGCACACATGCATAGGGTTTACAAAGTTCCTAGCTTCCTATCCTGTTACCTTTTTAAATTTTCTCTGCCTTTCGAAATGCATTGTTTTATCACGTTTAATATTAATATAATTTTGTGGTGAATGTTCCAGGTATCGGATAGTTTCGAGCTCTCCTTTCAAGAAGGTGATACAAAGCTTGATATATTTTTCTTCTACGAAGAAAGGAGTTACATGTGGAATGGTGGAACGCAGGCTCGAACTGGCAAGAAGTTCAAGTGAGTGTAATAGCTAGTTGTGCTTGTCAGAGCAAATACATTGCCAATTTTTCAACACATTATGCCAAAAATCTGTGTTTCCGAGCATAGGAAGTTTCTAAAATATTGCATCTGGATTTGCGTGTGTGTATGCGTGCGTGCGGTTTACAACATACTCGCCAGGTGGCGCCGCAGTATATAGTGTTGACTGCGTCAGCCCAGAAATAAGAAACCTCTGGGGATTTTTGATTGACTGTGTTTTCGACCAATATGTTGGACAACACCTTTGAAAACTTTCATTGCATCTGGATTTGTACGTCTTATGAAGGCACACACAAGCGCGCGCTCGTCTTATGAAGGCACCCCTGATAAGGTTGCGGTCCAGTCAACGATGACCCATGGCTGTGAAGGCTGGTACTTTGACGAGACCGCTCAAAAAAACGTTGAACGGAAACAACGCCTGGATATCCGCAGTCGTCACCGGCCGTTCTGCCCATGACATGGAAGCCGGCTACATTCTAAAAATGAATGAAGATCGTCTCGTTCGGCGTGCGCTACTAGCAACATCTGCACAACACCTGCTTCTGGTGGATCTCAACTGCCGAATGTCTAGCGAACTTTACCGCCGAACACGATCAGTTCCGTGCTGAAGGACTGCAGCGCGGTACTAGGCTGTGCCACGTGGGAGTTATGCCGCATTGTCATGTTATGTGTGTCTTTCAGACATTGGTTTATAGCATAAACGACACGTAGCTCCACATGTGTCAAGCGTTAGATCAGAAATCAGAAACTGTTTGGCATTTTTGAGTGATTGTGTTTTCCACCAATATTTTGGACAACATTACTTACCCTGAAGCTGTGTTTTTCGCCTAAACGTGTGCAGTAGTTCCCTAACATTCCAACTGATTCTGTTTAGCACCAACTGCCCTATTTGTATTCCTTCCATTAGTAATGTCTTCCCTAAATAACACCATGTTTAGAACTTTGGGGACAGTAGCTAAGAAGAAGAAGAAGAAATGCTTTATTTGACCTCACATAACACATATATATCCATGTTAAATTATAATTTTAAATAATACTAAAATGTTTAAAGTGTATATGGTTGTAAGTAGACATGGTATATATTAAGGTAAACAAACAAATAGGGTCAGGAGACTGCTCTAAGACTTTGATAGTCGCTATCGAGGAGCCACCTTGCAAAATAAAATTAAACTGAATCTGTTGGTCAAACATATATAATTTTTCTAAGAGAAGAAAAAAAGAGTGTGCGCATGCTTGTTCGTGTGCATGTGCGTGTTAGTGTATTAATATTCTCGCTTGATTATGTGTGTTTGCAGTTTAGGCGCCTTTTAGTATAAGGGTGATAGGTGGTTGTATTGTTTTTTAATGTTGCATACATATATAGCAATTTTGCCTTGTGCATGAATCTTGATAATTTTGCAAAAAATAAAGTTTTGCATACTGAGCAAATCCTTGTAAGCTGTGTGTATTAAGCTTTTCCTTAACTATAGTGGGAATATTATTAAGTAAAAATGGTAAATTCTGCCGAAGACATTTCTTTGCAAATTCGTGTTTAGTTTTATAAGTATATATTTCATTCTTGATTCGTGTATCATAATTATGTATGTCATAGTTGAAGATTATCCTCCAGTTTTGTAAATAAACTGGTAAATTGTTATGTAAATATTTATAATAAAATTTTAATTGTTGTAATTTAAGAATGTCATCTACTTTTAACATGCTGAGTTTTTTATGGAGTGGCTCTGTGTGGGAATTATAGTTACTTAAGGTAATAATTCTCAATGCTTTCTTTTGAAGTTTTATTATTCTATTTGTTTGAAAGCCCCAAACCATGATGCAATAATTAATGTGTGGTACAATTAATGAGTTATATAATAATGTTTTAATTTGTTGTGATAACACATGTTTTAATTGATTTAAAATACCAATCTTTTTAGAACATCATTGATAATAATAAATAACAGAGGTCCTAGGATTGAGCCCTGTGGTATGCCAGTTGTTATTGGTAACATGTTTGATTTTATATGATCAATTTCAGTATATTGTTTACGGTTATTTAGGTAGCTGCTGAATAAGTTCAGATTTGTACCATTTATACCATAATATTTTAATTTGTCAATTAAAATTAAATGGTCAATGGTATCGAATGCTTTAGAAAGGTCCAAATATATGTTTATGGATATTTCATCCTGATCCATTTGGGTTATAATCCTGCATGTAACATTTCACTGACACTGGGATGGTTTCGTACCAGCGTAGAAATTGTGCCAGTTTCCTATGCAAGTTATCCCCAGTTTTTATCATCTGTTTTCATGATCCGTGAGTGTTTTAGATATATTGAATTGTGTTAGGTTTACCAGAAATCTAGGTCTATCTAGAAAATGGATAAAATTAATATTCTCGTGTGGAATATTTCTCAAAATATATGTTAAAATTGTATTTTTGTAGATACATGTTTCCAAAGTTCCACGTGTGCTGGACGGAGTTCCTCTCAATGAAAGTGCGTGTTCCATGTGAAACTCAAGCGTACGTCGAGGCTAACTATGGAACTAACTGGTTTGAGCCAGTTACAGCATGGGACTGGAAGAAAAGCCCCCCAAATGTTAGGGAAAATGGACAATGGTCAAAAGATGAATGGGCAAACGTTGTACGATTGTATTAACTATATAGACAGTAATAGTTTCCCTAGTACGTCACATATTGTGATCTTTAAATGTATTATAAATGTTGAACGCCTATTTATTTGACAGATATGTGTATTTCTTATAATATTATTATGCAATGCAGCATCTACAGCATTTGTATGTCTATATGATATACATCTGCACAGTATCACAGCAGCATAACTAGCAACAATGTTGTATCAATATATCTGTATCTATCTATCAATCGATCGATCTGTCTATCTATCAGTCGATCTGTCTATCTATCTATCATAGCACACAAACCCTAGACATATATTTTTCTTTGATTTTCCTGATATCAATAATTTTTTGTGTACCGATTGGTCATAATTAGCTTTTAACATAGAACTGTTGTTATGTGATAACAAAACAGCATAGCTTTATTAGTATATTGTTACGTTGTAGGTAGGTAGCGTTTACACTGTGAAGCACATATAGCATGTTTTAAATAATAAATAAAGGACTGGAACCACTCACAGACTCGTTTTTAATTATTACTATTACTGCGCTGTCAAATTAAGAGAGTGCCCAAATCGGGGCACTTCACCCTAGGCCTACTGTTGCGGTAAACTCAATGAGCCATGATGTCCCACGTTTCACAACTGGAGTTGCCTATTTTGTCCACAAAACAGTGTCTTCTGTCTGTATTCGTGATATGCCTGCATTCCGTAGGTGTGTTTGACTGAGAGTGGCGTGTCTCACCACGGAAATTCCTACAAGTGATATGAGCCGGTATCAAAAGAACATGTTGGATTGTACAATCTCCTCATTGGCACCCGTCTGCTGGTGACAATCAATATTCCACACAACAAAAGCAAAATCTGCTGTAACTAAACATTTTGATCTTTGAGTGACAGTCTCTGTTGCATATGCTGTAGGAGTAGACAGTTTGGTGTAGGGGCGTGGTAGTCGATGGCCTTTTCCTTTGACGATCTTTATTCTTTGTGCACAGTTCGTTTCTTCTGTCTTCCTCATACCACTCCGCACATCCTGTCACCAGTTGCTGCGGTCTGCTGCAACACATTCCCAGGACTCGATAATAACCTGTGCAGATTTACATCTCGTTTGTATACATCTATGAACCGCTGGGCTGTCTTGCATCAGAGGCCAGCTCACCATAGCTCAAGGCGTCCTTTTGGAATATGTCCATCCTCCATGCGGCAGACATGGTCAAACCAATGCAAGTGTTGCTGACTTGGCAGGGCAAACATCCTGTGGATGTCTGCGCACTCGAGAACATCCATGTATTGCCAAGTATGCGTCCGGGGCATCGGAGATGGAAGCTGTTAAATTACAGCCCCTTCTTCGCATCAGTTCGCTACAATAGGTCTGGGAATTTATACGTACAGTAATATTCATAAAATATAGATGGTACAAAGGAGACCAGCAAGGTTGGTTCTGGGCCAGTACCACAACACTTCGAGGGTAACAGATATATTACATCAACTCAAGATAGTCAACAACATTATATATATATATATATATATATATATATATATATATATATATATATATATATATATATATATATCAAGTGGTTTACTCCAAACAGCCCAAACTTGGGCTAACGCAGGAGTTTGTGGTGGACTGTGCGCATGCGCTGTGGGTGGTACATTCGATTAAAAGACTAGTATCATTAATGTTGCTGAAATGATTTTTATCTGATAGTTTTATTTATTTTATGTATAGGATGTTTAACGAAAATTTTTAATAGGTTGGTTGTGTGTGTGGATACTGTTGCTGCCTTGCTACATGCACACATAGACAGTCTCCATACCCACACCATGGACAAGTTTACGCTGAGCACTGTGTTTTAAAGGCAGTTTAGGTAAGGAGGTGTGGTGAAAGGGAGTTCCGTAATAGCTTCTTGAAATGATTTTGGGTTTTTTATGTTGGTAATTTTTGGTGGAATCATATTCCATATGCAAATGGCTCTGGGATAAAATGAAAAGACCATTGCATTTATACGACACTTGGGGGCTATGTATTGTCCAAGGGTTCGAGAGCGAGTTAGTAGGCCTGGAGGGGGGGTGATCTCAATAATGTTGTTTAGAATTTTGTAGAAGGTAGTGGCTTGTTTGATAATGCGCCTTCGTTCGAGGGTTGACCATCCAAGGGCAGTAATTAGATCTGCTGGATTTGTGTTCCGTCTGTAATCATTTTTAACAAATCTGGCAGCATAGTGTTGCACTCTTTCAAGGCTTTTAACTTGTGAAAAGGTGTGGGGATTCCATCTGGGTGAAGAGTACTCAAGTTTTGGCCGGATTAGCATGTTGTAGGCTGTTTGTTTAACTTCGGGTTTACATGGGCCAAGAGTTCGTTTAATCATGCCTAAACATTTCGAAGATTTTGAAGTTATGTCAGTGACGTGATTTGTCCAAGTTAATTTGGAATCTAATTTTACTCCGAGGTATGAGTGGCTGGATACGGTGGATAATGGCTGGCCAGAAAGCGAGTACTTGTGTGTGCTGGGTTTAGTTTTGTTTGTTATTGGAAGGTGGACGCATTTAGATACATTAAATTCCATTTGCCATTTGTCTGACCATGTTTGGAGTTGGCTTAGGTCAGTTTTGAGAATTTTGTGGTCGGTTTTGGAAGAAATTTTATGATATATAGTACTATCATCTGCAAAAAGGCGTATAGAAGATTTGATGTTCCTATTTATGTCATTTATGTAGAGTAAGAAGAGGACAGGTCCTACAACTGAACCGTGTGGGACACCAGATGTGACATCTGTGATGTCCGACAGGGCACCGTTAACTGAGACTCTTTGTTTGCGGTTGGATAGAAAAGATTTGATCCAATTTTGAGTGTTTCCAGTGATTCCGGAGGAGGTCAATTTTGATAGAAGACGTAGGTGAGGCACTTTGTCGAAGGCTTTGGCAAAGTCAAGCAGGATTGCGTCAATTTGGGTCTTGTTGTCCATAGCAGTCATCCAGTCGTGGATGAGTTGAGATTCACAAGACAGTCCTGACTGGAATCCGTGTTGGAAGTGGAGAATGATGTTATGCTTGTGCAGGTGTTTCCACATGTTGCTTAGGATGATATGTTCCATTACTTTACAGAGGATGCAGGTTAGTAATATGGGTCTGTAGTTAGCCGGGTCAGATTTATGGCTCTTTTTGTGTATGGAAGTTACTAATGCTTGTAGCCAGTCATTAGGAAGTTTACCTGTGTTGTATGACTGTTGGAAAATTTGGGTGATGATGGGAGCTATCTGCTTTGCAGTTTCTTTAAGGACTCTGGCTGGGAGTTCATCTGGGCCTGTAGCTTTGTTCTGGTTTAGATTTTCCAGCTGTTTTATTACGCCATCTATGCCAATTTCAAGAAGGGGGATGTTGGGGTAAGTAGAGGGGGCTATTTGGGGGATGGGGTGCTTTTCTTGGGTAAATACAGAGCTAAATTGGTTGTTTAGGGCATTAGCTTTATCACGATCATTTATTATTGGCTGGTCGTTTACTCGAAGCGTGGGGATGCCAATGTTTTCTCGTTTAGTTGCCTTAATAAATGACCAGAATCGTTTTGGATTAGTTTTCAGGCTGTCTCCAATGTGGTTGTTAACATAGTCTTTGTAGGATTTTGTTAATGCTTTAGTAGCTTGCTTTCGGAGTTCCTTAAATTTTTCCCAGTCACTGTTTAGTCCAGTTTGCTTTGCCTTTTGTGGCTTTTGTTTTGTCTTGTCTGCATTCTAATTATTTCACGTGTTATCCAGGGAAGGTGGGTTTTAGCTTTTGTGTATCGTCTAGGTATGTTATTGTTAATTAAGGTAGTCAGACGTTCGTGGAAAAAGGTCCAGTTTTTGTCTATATCCTGTGAGTTGGGGTCGATGTCGAAGTACTCAAGATTTAGTTTGTCTATGTCGTCTTTGAGTTGGTCCCAGTCTGCTGATTTGTAACTATAAACTTGGTGGGGGGGGTTTCTTGTTGCGAACTGGGTTTAAGTTGACATTGATGGTCACGGATTCGTGATCGCTCATACCAGGAGTGGTGTGGGTGTTGATATATATATATATATATATATATATATATATATATATATATATATATATATATATATATATATATATATATATATATATATATATATATATATATATATATATATATATATATATATATATATATATATATATGAATTCAAAGCAATACCTCTCCAGTAACTTTCACTTCCTTTTAGCTATATTCCACCCTGTACTAAAACTAATTCATACAGGATATCAGTCATTCCCAGAAATATAGTAAACTGGACTTACCTTCCCACAATGGTGATGCAGGCCCCACATTGGAGACATAGGGTAAAGTCGGGTATTGTGAGCATAGCACGCATTGAGTCCTTCGAATATTTTCCAAGGTGAGTTGTATATAGTATTGAAGTTTTGTGCAAACTTCTTATAATACCAGCCTGTCGAATAAACACTTCTAATTCAAAATACATATTGTGGCTGTGCGCACTGTGAGGTTTAATTGAAATGATGAGTTATGTTTCGTTATTGAATGGCGATAGTACAACATTTCACGAAAATTAAATAGATGGTCATATTACGCCAGAGTATACATGTTAGGCTAACATGAGCATGCTGTGTGGATTGCCTTGTGTTGAACTGAGGGCACTCCGCATTCGGTGTATAGGCCCCTATATGGACATTTATTTTACTGTTTAGCGTTATGACTTTTTGTCTATATTTAGGTATATCTTGATTAGTATTTTATTTGAATAATAGGCTCACATTTGTTTTGTTTCGGATGCCAAAGGCAAAGGAGAAGGTCCCACGCGCAAAACGGACGTTGTTGAATATGCAAGCGGCCGTACGCGATGTGATCACATATAAACGTTCAGAAAAACGATCCAGTAAAGAAACAATGTGCCAGGAGAAACATCAGACGACACGTAAAGAAATCTCGTTGTGGAGAAGTCGTCGTAAAGTGTCTTGGACGCAAACCGATTTTATATAAGGATCAGGAAGACGAACTGAAGGAAACTATATTCGACATGGAATCGAAACTGTTCTGCCTGACAATAGATTACATGAGGCAATATGCCTATTTGTATTGCAAAAAAAATGACGATCAAGCATCCCTTCAATCATGAAGCTCAAAAGGCAGGAAATGATTGATCGACGGTCTGTCTGAAAAGGCACCCGGATATTTGCCTGCGAATTCCAGAACCAACGTCCATTCAACGGGGAAAGGTTGACCAAAACATGCAGCTGCTAGAAACGAGCCTCGTTGATGGGGATGGGAACATAGTGATTCCTGAAGGAAACATCTTTAACATCGGTGAATCGAGGTTCAAAATGTGTCGTAAACCTGGAAAGGTCGTAGCCAATAAGGGACAGAGCGGCATCGGAGAACTGACTAATACAGAAAAGGGGAAGAATGTGTCAGCGACTGGCGTCTACTTCCCCCCAATGATGATATTTCCCAGAGTCCGCGTGAAGCCGGAACTGCTTGACGGGCCGCCTCCTGGTAGCATTGGTCACGCGAACAAAAGGGGTGGATTACCGCAGAGATGTTCGCGTGCGGGTTCAACCATTTCGTTGAAGCGGTGCAGTCAAGTCACCGAACCGAAAGGTGTTGCTGATCTTATACGGCCACAGTAGACATACGAAGAACATGAAAGTAATATATAAAGCAAGAGGCAACAGCGTCGACAACATATCATTGCCGTCCCACTGCACATGCAGGCTTCAGCCCTTCGACGTGAGTGTGTTCAAGAGTGTAAATGCGGATTACAACAGAGACATACACATTTGGTTGCGCCAACTCCCTGGCCGCTCGGTTACAGTATTCCAAATAGCAACCCACTTTGGATCGGCATACACCATAGCCTCTACTGTGAGCAATGCAGTCAGTGGTTTCCGGAAGTGTGAGATAAATCCCTTCAACCCGCACATCTTCTCTGATGACGATTTTGTCGCGGCCGATGTGACGGACAAACCGGATGCTGCTGCTGACCTGCCTCATCTACTACAGAGTACTACGTCTGCTGGTGACTTGCCTGATCCACAGCCGAGTGCTACTTCTGCTGGTGACATGCCTGACATGGTCTATTCCATGTACTATATATCAGGCAATTCGGACATGTTTTCACAAAATATTGACCAAAAACAAAACTTTGCTCTTAATACCCGACTTTACCCTCTAAGTCTCGATTGGCGGGTCTCCTAGGCCAACAGTGAAGCATACTTTTTTCCACTGCGCAGCAGCAACATAACTCAGCTAGATGAGGTTCACATGGTATTGGGAAGAAAGAAAAGATAGAACGAGTTTTGATTTCTAGACACAGCGTTACGTCATCGTCCAATGTGTATGACGCGCTTCCCGGAGAGAATGACGTCACAAACATAAACTTGCGCGTTATACCTGAACATGAAAACGTCGTTCGGGGGATCCGCCAACAACATCTCGCGACCACTCTCGGGATAAAACAAACCCGTAAACATGGGTGACGAAGAAGGCGCCGCAGTAGAGGGTGAGGGGGTGGAAGAGGGAGGAGAAGCACCGGCAGAAGAAAAAAGGCCAAGCAATGCCGGCAGCGCCGCCCGAGGAAGCACAAGTGAAGGTAACGATGGTTGCACGTCTAGTTTGACGCGTCACCGTTGCCTCCACGCCGACAACATATTTTAAATTCAACGTTTGTAAACATTCATTCATTCATTCAAACATTAATTTTACACATGTAAATAGCATTAACGCATGCTGAAAAAAGTTTGCAAATATAATTATTAAAAAAACATATTTAATAAAAGTTTTTGACTATTTGATGTATTGGCACTAACCCCCTATCGATAACTGTGCAGTTTTATTTTGTCTTGTAAAATAGATTTTAATTATGCCGCCACATTTTAGATGTCGTAACCAAGACTCCATTCTTCTTTCAACATAATTATATATATATATATATATATATATATATATATATATATATATATATATATATATATATATATATGTTTCCGAAAACGAATAATTTGCGTTTAAACAGAACATATCTTAAACAACATCACTCTCTTTTACTAAGACAATGTATCACTCACGCTGGTTTACTGCATACACCCGTGCATTGCACGCAAACGCACTTGGATGCAGGAGGAGGAGGCGGCGGCGGCGGCTTCAGTAACGTGATCCGACTCGAGGACATCATCAACATCCAAATAATAACGGCCCTCATCGCCGGAGAACTGCTCCACTTCTGTTGGTACTCCGATTTCTTCCCGTGGGGCACGTGGCACACGCGGTCCTTCACGAGCGCGATTGCTCCAGACCTCGCAATCGCCATACTCATCGGTCTGATCACCAGGTATGTGTGCACGCCGACGTCAGTGTCGCTCGGTGTCGGTCTTTCTCTCAGTGGTAAGTCTCGGGGATGTGAATCTAGATGCTGAATAAACGGCTTCTGTCACAAAGAGGCTACTAGATCCATGACATCATTTACTTGCCCGTGTGATGGGTGTCCTTGCCGATATATTGTTTTTCTGTGCAGTTCTACTGACGGCGTACTGTTCTACCGACGGACAGTCTTGGACATACGTTTACTTGAGCCACTGACACTCTATTATACTTCTCCACTTTGATTTGTGTCGCATGCGCTGTTCATGCAGCTCGTGTCTCCAAATGCATATAAAATATGGTGTAATCATGTAATTGTCCCCAGGTCTGTAAACACTAAAGTATCACTGAGATCAGAATGTTAGATAATTTAGCGATTCGGTGATGAGCATGGAATATAGATCCCACATATGTCATTTGGTCATACATGTTGAATAATATGCATGCTGATTTGCGGATATATTCCCGGAAGATGCCAATGAACATGTTCGGTAGATATGATATCCCTATGCTTTCACTTCGCCCTCCCCGTCCTGCGTGGCGCTTGCCATAGCCTGGAGGCCAGACGCCCTGTCTGCCCCGTACCGCTCCCGAACGGTAGATGTGGCTCTCTTCCTGCAGCGCCTACGTGCCCGTTAACGACCACCTGACAGCGAGCAACCTCAGCCTCTTCCTGGCAACGCTCTACATGGCCATGGAGGGCACTCACACCGTGTGGTACCCGCGTAACCTGGCCGTGTACGCCCTGCACGGTCTGCACAAGTTCCTGTTGCTCTTCACCATGACCACGGCCATGATGTACGTGCGCACGATCGCCGAGATGTCCGAGTTCCCGGATCTGTTCGCCGGCGGTGGCGGCAGCGACGGCGACGCTGCTTCGGCGCCCGAGGGAGGAGAGGCCGCCGAGGGCGAGGCGGCTCCCGAGGGAGGCGCCGAAGAGGGAGAAGGCGGAGACGCCCCAGCTGAGGAAGAGGGAGAAGGAGGCGGCGAGGAGTAATACTAAAAGGTGAGTTTGCGTAAATATTATTTAGTTTGTGTGTGGATTATATGGACAACGACAACAAACCACATACGCGACCGTCACAGAGTAGAGGTGTAACGTGAGGCGGAACCGATACAGATCGTTGTCAGTAGTTATTGCTCCGGCAGTTATTAGGAAGAGTCGGACAACGATGCAGTACATATCCTGCATAGTTACGTATATTGTCTGACAATTCTCCACCAACGGCAACTGGTTGTTGCTCTCCTCTTTATTCCTGACATTCGAAGTGAGGCCGGCACCGATACCGGTCGACGAATTTTGTTTTCTCTTTCTTTTCTTCTTCTTCAAGTAAGAAGCTAGTGACAACGGCAGCAGTAATGCGAGTATTCCTGTTTGTCTTCTGTCTCTATGTGGGTTCTCCTTGCTACACTGGCACAAAGAAAAACACGCAAGTTCATTATTTTCTCAAATTATCGCCAAATCGAGACATCACTGAAGGAAGGACGCGCATCATTATCCACGACACAGTGGCCAAAAACAACACCTCGCAGTACAAAATAAACTTGGAAGAACCATTGGTGTGATCATTTACACTCATCATCGCCCTTCGACCAAAATCATGCAATTTAACGTGTAAACTTTGTACATTTCCCTGTTTCTATTTGCGTTCTCTCAAATTCTAGCGATTTGCCCCAATCGAGCCTGGCTGTCTCTTTCCCGTAGTGATCCGTGCGCAATGTTTGTATTCCAAAGTGCATACCAGGATTCGTCTCTAGATTCCAGATATTCGTATTTGGCATCTTCAAACCAACCATGTAAACTGATCTAGTTCTACATGTCCGTGTTAAATGGGTATGATTCTCCCAGAATGATGGGCAAATTAATGCATCCTTCATACTGCATACCCACGAGTAATCTAAGTAATACATAACTTGCTGGTTTTCGTGGTGACATTTTGTGACCATACCCCTCACTGGATAGTCACTAAAAAAGACACAAATACACAAATATGTCGGAGACCCTTAAAGGCATGTAACTGAGATAAATTATGGATGCTTCGTAAACAGACGATTGCTTCTGCAACAGGGAATGCAGTTTTCCACTGCGGTGGCATTCTTTTTACAGCCTAGTTTATTCTTCGCGTTTGCGCGACTGCAACATCGCCCTCTGGCGATTGGCCGGCACACTCAGTTCACATTGTGACGTCACGCGCGACCCCCGGCAGTGACGTCGTTCGCCCTAGTGGCCAGCCGGAATGTAAATTCAATATGTGACTTTACGCGGCACGATAAAACAACAAAAACAAGTAACTGAAACATACTAAAAGGTACGCAGTCAAACCAGCATGACGTCATCACGCTGCATTCAATGCACATTCGGTTTCGCTCTTGCTGTCAATTTTCTGTTTGGATTTCGGCATCTAATGTACCAAAATGTTTTTTCATCCACGTTAGTGCACGCACACCAGTGGCGCCAGCCACCATTTCATGATTTATCTGTTGTTTTTGGTACTATTGACCATTTAATTTATGTCATTAAATGATTGTCAATTTGCTATGGCATATCTGGCACAGCCCTGAACTAGTTTTTATCTTACTTTACTGAGAGATACCAAAGAGTGAAGATAGCTAATTGCTTTTCAGCGGCCCTACCCACTTCATGTGGTGTTCCTCGTGGTTATGTTCTTGGACCTTTACGTTTTACTCTTTACACTACTTCACTCAGCTCAGTTATTCAAACTCACAACTCGGACCAACACTTATATGCAGACGAAGCACAGATTTTACTTTCCTTGGCTACCCGGGATACAAATTGTTCCTTAAGCCAACTCAGGGATTGTCTCCAGACTATATTCAACTGGATGACTAACAGCAAATTAAATACAAATAAAACAGTTTCTTATTATTGGTACACAGAAGCAGCGTGGTAAACTACATTGTTTTTTCCCGACACCTATGCTGAGCCAGAATTTCACACCGGCCGTCTCAGCACAGAATTTAGGAGTCACCTTTGATAATAATTTTAATTTTAGTCGGCATATTCCAAAAACTTATCTTGCTGCTTTTACCACATTCCTGACCTTCGTCGTATTCGCCGGAATATGTCTTTTGCTGTCGCCAAAACTATTGCAACTGATCTTGTTAGCAGTAGATTTGACTAGTGCAATTTACTTTATCATAATAATGCTCTCAATGACATCTTGAAAAACTTCAACGAGTGCGAAATTGTTTGGCAAGGGTAGTTACCCGGTCTCCTCGTTTCTCTCACTCAGCACCACTTCTTAAATCATTGCATTTGTCCGATTTCGCTTTATTTTTAAGATCTGCACAATTACCTATCAAGCACTTTCATCCAACCAGCATATTTACATTCACTGCTCACTTCTGCAAGACAGCCCAGACAGCTTCGATCATCTAATTATAATCTACTTTTTGTTCCCAGTGTTAAGACAAATGTCGGAACTAGAGCTTTTTCAGTTGCTGCACCGACTCTGTGGAACTCACTCCCTGTTAGTGTTAAGTCTGTAGGAAAAATAGCAACATTTCGCCGTAAACTGAAAACCCACCTGTTTAAATATGCTTATCCTCCCCAGCTCCCCAGCGTACCAGTGCAACTGTTTACAATTGGATCTGCTTATCGATTATAAACTGTTTAACCCTTTTTGTTTTGGTGCGCCGCCGAACTTGGGTCTCCCGAAGACTTTAGGGCAACAGAATATTTTATATATTATATTATTATTATTATTATTATTTCATTTGATATGCCGAGCGGCGCCACTGTTATGGAAGGCGTGGTGGACGTTTAATGCCAGTCAAGCCACTTCGCTGGGTTGTTTACAAACTACTGGCTGGCCCTGACGCTAGTATCTGTTTTCAAGGCTAGGTGAAACGAGCAGTCAAAACCGTTTCTTCAGTTGTAGCCGTTATTAGTACAATTGTTGTTGTTGTTGTTGTTGCTGTTGTTGTTGCTGCCGCTGCCGCCGCCGCCGCCGCCGCCGCCGCCGCCGCCGCCGCCGCCGCCGGTGGTGGTGGTGGTGGTGGTGGTGGTGGTGGTGGTGGAGGTGGTGGTGGTGGTGGTGGTGGTGGTGGTGTTGTTGTTGCTGGTGTTGTTGGCAACCGATGCCTTTCCGTTTGCTCGTAGGGGTTATAATTATATTAAATATATACGTTGTCATAGTAGTATTAGTTACCTGCGCGAAATGTTTTCACGAATGTGCACTTTCAGCACTATTTGTTCTAATATGTATCAGTATATATATTTCTTTCGCCATAGTCGTGGTTGTGTAGCAAATGCCGATCATAGTATCTACGCCGCGCTTGCGGTTTCTAATTTGTATTTGGATCGGTAGAGGGCGACATACGATATAGTGGCACCCAGTGTACCGACTATTGACGAACGCCAGTTGTCGTGACATTACAGCTAAGTTGCTAATATTTAAGAAAACCTAGTTTATGTTGAACTTT
>BSQZ01000007.1:8937500-9000000 GCA_033239005.1 Lamellibrachia satsuma | reverse complement strand
GCTGTAGCATTGATGTAGTGGTGTAGAACATCGTCTCTCTTTGTGTGAACGTCTTTTCCATTGGGTGGTAGTCGCTGTAGCATTGATGTAGTGGTGTAGAACATCGTCTCTCTTTGTGTGAACGTCTTTTCCATTGGGTGGTAGTCGCTGTAGCATTGATGTAGTGGTGTAGAACATCGTCTCTCTTTGTGTGAACGTCTTTCCCATTGGGTGGTAGTCGCTGTAGCATTGATGTAGTGGTGTAGAACATCGTGTCTCTTTGTGTGAACGTCTTTCCCATTGGGTGGTAGTGGCTGTAGCATTGATGTAGTGGTGTAGAACATCGTCTCTCTTTGAGTGAACGTCTTTCCCATTGGGTGGTAGTCGCTGTAGCATTGATGTAGTGGTGTAGAACATCGTCTCTCTTTCTAGAGGACAGGGGTTCGAGTCCCCATGCACCTGTTTCGAAGCTTGACACGTTAACTCAGCTGTATAAATGAGTACCTAGCTGTAGACAGTGGTGGACATATGCCAACGAATAGTATTTAGCCCGTTTAACCTGTTGCTGCCCTACCTCGACAGGTCGGCGATGAAACTGAACACGATGTGGACGGCGGTGTTCGTGAGCGCCACACTGGCGCTGCTCTACACGCTGCTCGCGTCCAACAACCGTGAGTGGCGCCAGAGGACGTTCACGACTGCTTGCCTCGTCATGCTGCACAAGTTCATCGTCCTCTTCTCGATGGCGTCGGTGCTCACATACCACAGCGTCATCGACCCGCTCTTCTGAAGCGAGCGGGCGACAATGGGGGACATTGGGCGATAATACGGCGGTCTGCGACGGCGCGGGCTATCAGCGTTGGGCGAACCTCGTAAGAGAGCGCAGCAGCAGTAGTTCCAGCACGACAAATAAAGAGAGCGACGTAGCAAAGGCGCAGTATGCTTGTTCCGTGTGTGTTTCACATGAAGGAAAGCGGGTCGTGCGCAGCCAGTGGTAGATGTGTTAGCTGTTGCCGTTGCTACCGGCGGCGGAGAACAGCCTCCAGTCACTCCACTCTCGTTCGGCTCGCTGCCCTCTCGTGGCGCTGCCTCCGACAAGGGCGACCTCATCCGACTCATACCACCAGCAGCCACGTTGGCCAAACATAACAGTCAATGCTGAGTAAACGTTTGGGGTGTCGAGAAACACAACGGTTCGTAACCCAATGCCTCTCAATGGATTTAGTTTAGTAACTTCTAATACTGGTTTGTTTCCCTCTGTGTGATCCCGCCGTTACTTCTGCGCCTTGACTTTATACCACTATTTACGACAGTAAAGCAATACGCAAAAATGTTGTTGCTTAGTTTCTTAATAACCCAACTGATGTGGGTGGTGTTTTCTGTCTAAAGCTGCACTGGCCGCAAAGTTAGCATACGATATTATAGTGTTGCGGTGTATTAACACAGACCTGTGTGGTGTGTGAATTATCTTCATATTTGCGTTTCTTGATATTTGCGTTCAGCTACAACCGCCAGAGTTGTGAGAGTGTAACGGACTCAAGTTCGCAATCCCCCTGTGGTACGCAGCCTCTTCATAGATACGAACGTAGGTTGACCTCCTCAAGGCACACCACGGATGCCGCGTGGCCACCTCGCGGTCCCAGCACTATTCAGTGGGGAATCGTGGAGCTGAGTGGAATCCCACAGGTGCAGTGTCATGGCCTCCCGGTATATGGAAATGGAAGAACATATAAAGTCGCATTTCGCGACACTCACTAAGCCAGTCCCCAACTACTGGTCAATAGTAAGCTACGTTGGAAGGAAGAATTTAAAAACAGAGGAAACTTCAGTGGTTTGCTCACATAGTCAGATTGAATTCTAACACAGGAACAACTTATGGAACTTGTCAAAGTGGGGACAACCAAACATCTGGTTGGAAACATTATAGATTGGAATTGTCGTAAGTTAAGAGCATTTGCCGAAAAGCGGAGAATCGTAGAAACGGAAACGTTATGTTCTCTAAGGCCATCATCACGTCGCCTCAAATGCCTTGTTAGCTGTGGGACAGACAGAGGAAAGATTAAGGGCGGATGAAGCTCTCACACTGTGACAAATAACTTATCCAGGAGAAGTTAAACTCTAATATCAAAGCCAAGGAAGATAACTGGAGCCCCTACTATGGATCACACAGGAGCCCATTTTGCCCATAAATTAACTACCTCACAATTCACACATGAAATGCAAGTCAAATGATTCCCAGGTCAGGTGCTGTGATAGTAATCACAACCCGATACTATGCTAGATATGAGAGGCAGATTAAGAACGGAGAAGAAATTTAGACAGTATCCCAATTTTAATGTCAAGAGTTTAAACATAATCATGATAATCCACAAAGATACACAATATAGACGTTCAGAATCGGTCCGTGTACTGGAAGGGAGAGAATATCCATGATACACTGACACAAAAAGCTGACGAAATCATCCCAAAAGGTGAACAGAAAACAAATAAATTTGGCTGACACCACACATTAGATCTTATGGAAGACAGAAGGAATGCCAAACAACGTAACCCAGAACAATACCAATAATTGAACAGTACTAAAGTATTAAAACGAAAATGCGGCGAAGCAAAAGAAAGGTGGTTGCATGGAAAGGCAATGGAATTGAACAATTAAAGAAGAGAAACATACATATGATGCATAACCAAGTGAGAAAACTAAAATACGAAAACAAAAACGTAACGTGTAGTGCCAGTGGACCAAAACAAAACAAGTTATAGTACTAGCTTTATAAAAAGAGGCCATATACATATGGAACAAATACATCACTCACAGACATGCAACATTAATGGTCCGGAAATGCTAGAATCTATAGTTAGGTACATCATAAATAATACGAAAACAGAGAATGCATAATGTGATGAAATTATACTAACATTCGAAGATTTGGGATTTGAAAAACCAACATCTTTGATCAACAAGATGCTTGAGACAGGACATATACCAGTCGAATGATGTAATTAGATATTCATTGCCACAAGTAAGAGACCGGGAACAATATAGGATAATTAGCATCATGAGCCATATGATCAGCAAAAACAATATCTGGAATCGAAAAGAAGACGACACTTATAATTTCTAGGAAATATACATTGAGAAAGAGTCAATATGACGTAAGCTGACGTCATGTTGACGTCACAATCGTCCATCTTGACGCCAAAAAGGCTTTCCCAACACGTGCGCTCGACAATCTGCCGCCGTCTGACAGGCCGCGGCCATGCGCGCTGCGATGTCAGCGTCGCAACCCGACTAGGAGCGACTCGCGAACACGTCCAAGCTACATTTCGGTGTAGAGGCTGGTTTTATGTATTTTTCATCGGTGCACGGTAACTATGCTATTACAAGCAGCTGCGTGATGACATAATAGTTTTCTTGTCGCAACATCGTGTCTTGTAATACGTTATCTCTCCCATCCAGTCTTCCATAGGACGGGTCCCATGATTATTGTTGTTCAACATATGTCTCCATTGGTGTCTGTCTGTTATCCCAAATTCAGACCAATTTTTATACGTTTTACATGGTCTCCCGGGTCTTCTCTGTCCAGGCTTTGGTTGCCAAGTAACCAGCTCTCACACCACTTCTTTACTTCTGGAACAGTGACCTGCGAATTGGGCTCACCTTTGTCAAATTGTCTCTGATATCATGTGATATAGTTTAACTGAATCGTATGTTTAAACGGATTTAGGAAACATGATTGTCATCTAAAACAAAAGTTTCAAATGACGTATGAACAACGAAGCGATTGACTGCTAAACAGTCACCAGATAATGTGTTCCATTATGTGTTATGTGCGTGTGATGTGTATGTGTTTATGTATATGTTTGCATATGTGTAATTTTACCTTCAGTGTCTTCGTAGCCATTCAATGTGTTTGTCGTTTTCTGATATATAGCATTATATTGCATGTATGGTGTAGTACTCTGGTTTATAATTCTAATTCACACATGTAGGCCTATCAAAAGAAGAATTGGGAAAAATCGGTCTGAAAATGAATGAAGCGTAGACATACATGTATTTGATAGCTCTGGGTGAAATAGGCCCAGTCCAGATTGACGAGACTAAGATTGAACTTGTGCTAAAGTTCAAATACCTAGACTGGATTATTAAGAAAAGCACAATGTCAGAAGAAATCTGACTCAGTTTGGCTACAGCAAGGAGCAGTACAAGTGACCTTGCTAACATCTGGAAGGACAATGACATTAGTATAAGCTCGAAGAAGAGATGTGTGTACTCCGTTGTTTGGGGCGTTGTTGGATGTGGCACTGAGTCATGGACAGGACAGACAGAAAGAATATGAGAAACGCATATATGCATGCATTTTATCTTAAAGGTTTCCTTTAACAAGCATCTGGGCACTGTCCGTTGACTCCTCTTCTGGTGTGACTACTGCTGACGTCACCATGGATATGAAACTTAGATTCGACGTGTCCACATTCGCGTATGTATATGTAAAGCTGTTTCCGACTAGCCGTGTGTTATTACCAATGATTAACATGGAGTTACCATGCATTACTTAGTCACTTAGTAATATGGTCACATATTTCACAACTAACTGACTGGCTGGCTGACTGACTGACTGACTGACTGGCTAACTGACTGACTGACTGACTGTCTTGCTAGCTCACTGGCTCGCTCGCTCGTTGGCTCGTTGGCTCACTGGCTGGCTGGCTGACTGATTGTCTGACACGCTGGTTCACTGCCTCGTTGGGTCGCTGGCAGACTGACTGCTTGCCTGCCTGACTGACTGACTGACTGGCTCGCTGTCTGACTGACTGCTTCGAAGGTTGACTGACTGCCTAGCTGGTTGACTGACTGCATCGCTGGCTCGCTGGTACACTGACTCGCTGGCTCAATGGCTTGCTGGCCGACCGACCGACCGACCGACCGACCGACCGACCGACCGACCGACCGACCGACCGACCGACCGACCGACCGACCGACCGACCGACCGACCGACCGACCGACCGACCGACCGACCGACCGACCGACCGACCGACCGACCGACCGACCGACCGACCGACCGACCGACCGACCGACCGACCGACCGACCGACCGACCGACCGACCGACCGACCGACCGACCGACCGACCGACCGACCGACCGACCGACCGACCGACCGACCGACCGACCGACCGACCGACCGACCGACCGACCGACCGACCGACCGACCGACCGACCGACCGACCGACCGACCGACCGACCGACCGACCGACCGACCGAACGAACGACCGACCGACCGAACGACCGACCGAACGAACGACTCGCTGGCTCACTGCCTCGCTGGCTTACTAGCTCGCTGGACGATTGACTGATGGATGAGTAAATGACTGTTCGCCCAGGGCTGTCGTCGTGGGGGAGTTGCTGAACATGGCGTGGAACTACGACAAGCTGCTGCTGCCGAAGGATTTGTGTAGGACCGGCGGATACACAGCGTCGTCCTTCGTCGTCAACTTGGCGCTCGCCTTCGTCTTACAAGGAATTGACAAGTGCGTTTCTCTTTGATTCATATGCAATGGCAACAGTTACTTGCGTGTACTTAAGAACTGTCGAGAACAATAAACATTTTGGTTTGTGTACTTTCTATGCACTACTATTAATTTGGATAATAAATGTCCGTGTATACGTAACCTTAACATATAAGCGTAGAATTCTACCATCCGTCTTCAAGAGTGTGCACTTCCAGCACCATGCGTTCTATAATGTAGCAGCATTTATTTTCTGTTGCCACGGTATTCGCTATTAGTGTTAGTTGTGTAACAAATGTCCATCTTAATATGGCTTAAACTGTTTGCCGAATGACTGATGTTTCGGGAAACCCAGAAACCATGGTTTTATTTATTTTGATACATTGTCATTTGAGCAAGGACGTCATCTTGTTACTCTCAACTTTGTCTTCGCTGTTGTTGTTTGGTAGTCGTCCTCCCTTGCTTATAAGCTAAGTCAATATACCGGTAGTTGTTGTCGTGATCGTAACAATCTAGGGCTGGAAATTAATCACACCTGAAGTTGCAATGAATCATCGTTCTCGTCCGTAATACGTCCAGTGCCAATACCTCGCCGTCACGACAACAACGACCACCAACGCCACTACCAACATTGTCGTCGTCATCATCATTACAATCAATGTCGTCATCATCATCGTCGTCGTCGTCATCACTATCATCATCATCATCATCATCATAGTGGTGACGACAACGATGCCGATGGTAGTGACTGCCATCGTCATAGCTATCTTCACCACTATTGTCATCATCGTCGTCGTCGCCGTCACCGTCATCATCATCATTATCATCATTATCATACATCTAACAACGTCGTTGCCGGCAGTTATAACGCACACCCGATCTCGAACTGGATGGACGTGCTGGCCGTGTCGCTGTGGGTCGTCGGTCTGTACGGTTTCCTCGAGTGCACGGAGAACTGGAACGTGCCCTACACGAAGGTCTTCCTGCACGGGTGTCACAAGTTCGTCATCGTCGTCTGTATGCTCACGTCAATGGTCGTTTGGAGAGAGGTGGTCATCTTTCCGTACGGAGACTCGTTCATGGACCTCATTCCGTGAAGAGAGAAAGTTCTTCGTCTTTTCGTACTTATACTAGTTCGACGACCCCATTCCGTGAAGAGATATGTGATAATCTTTCCGTAAGGAGATTCATTCATGGCTCTCATTCCGTGAAGACAGAAGTCGTCATCTTTCCGTTAGAAGATTCGTTCACGGACCAGACTCAATGAAAAGTGCGCTGGACATAAATGTTTACGCAGACACCGAACGCTACTACTGTTTTGCATGAATGATGGTGTTCCGTGTACGACGCACTAAAAACAACACACTTTTTAGGCCGTACTTAATTAAGCATATAGTCACCAACTTTTTTTTACCATCAACTTTGACCGACACAATATAGAAGCTGCAGAAATTTACGTAACTAAGGCTTCGCGTTAAAAACCTGTATGTACACTTGTATTTACAATATAAAGTGTTTTGAAAATATCTACACGCTGTTAAGAAGGGCTTGAAAGGAGTCACACCGAAATATATGTGAGTAGGTGGATAGGAGATGGATGGTTCCGGGTTAGCTAGTTGACGGGTGGATCGTTGGTAAGATAGGGGACGGATACTTCCTTGGTTAGATAGGGGACAGTACTTCCTGGATTATGCGGGGGACGGGTGCATTTTTTTGGCGAATATAACATGGACTTTTTAGAGTTGGTAGGGAGGAAATGTGCAACCTTAAAGACTACAATAAACCACATGTGGCCAATTCATATGACACAACCGTACACAGCATACTGTAGCATTCTCATAATGTGTAGTAATATTCCTCAAAGAGATGAGGTTAACGTAGTATTTGGAAGAAAGAAAGAAAGAAATGGTAAAACTTAGCAAACTCGAGCGACGTAACAAAGGTGAAACAATATGGCGCCGAGACGCTTCCGGTGGCTTCAAGCCCAGTCGGCCAATCAACGTACCGCCGCCGGTCCTGTATATAGAGAGCAGCGGGTGCTAGCAACAGATGACTAACAGTGTTGGCGAGCTCGGTTGCGTTTGTTTCCTACATATTCAGTGACGTCACAATCACGAGATGGGAATCAATTATATTCCGGCATAGGTATTGTATGGCGAGATGCAGGCTTACTTATTATAGGCGATGGAGTGAAGTCCGGTTGTGGTTGGCACTGTAGTGGTAGAACGCTGGTGCAAATCCTACGACACAAGCGGGATGTATGACCTAGACTAGTGTCAAGTTCGAACAGTTTTTGTATATAGACCAACTAACAATATTACCCAAACAAATATTATAGCTAGGTTTCTGTAATTTTTTTTAATCTCTCCAGGCATGAACACGTAAACACGTGGCGAATCTTCCTCATTTGCATAATGTGAACCACTTACACCAGCTCGTAATACAAACGTGTCGGTCAATGGCAGGCTGACGTCATTAAATAGGTCAAGCACCACAGGTCATGCAGCATGTGGAATAACTGTTAACAATACAGACTAGAATTGTCTCATTCTTCATATCACGTTCCGCTATTTCGCATGGAAATCAGTAGTGCTATATAGCGTTTGGATCCTCTACTGAAATCTATGTAAAAGTAATCCACACTAACGTTTTTATTTAATTCACTGTACACAGTAAGAGTTAAACCATAATGTACCGGATACGTATATTCCACTTAGTATATTCCATTTAATAGAGTAAGGAACGCATTCGTGTATTACATGTACGTGTTGTTGAAATGCTTAAAGGTAATATGTATGTTGCTATTGTATTAATATAATGTAGAACGATCTTCATTGGTTAACCGAACGGCCATTTTACGGTCATTGCGATACTGTTTCATTTACAGTGTACTAGTATTGATAACATCTCTGTTGGGTAAAAATAATGTCCATACAAAACGTTTTGCTATCACGATCTTCATTATTAAAGCATTGCTTTTAGCAATTTGACGAGGAAATAAAATGTGTCAGTTTTACGATATATACAGGTATTGCTTTAAGACATTAAACAACCAAACAATAAATTATAACTTTACCTTTAAAGGTGAAATATAACGTTTCTAGCCGGATGAATGATTGATTGGTCTGTCAAATTCGCGTTTTATACAATTCCTTACGATAAATTAAAACAATACAGATTCAAACATGCATAAAAGTAGTAATTTAGCGGTAATCGAAAAGGGGCATTTTAGTCATATAAAAGCCCCAACTAGCTACATTTCGATTAACCAGTGAAAATCGTTGTACATTCCCTTTAAGCGGCTTTACCGGGAAGTGGGGCACTCTTCAGCATGAATTTCATCATCAGCGGCGAGATCTTGTTTTCGGCGGCGGCGGCCGAGGCTTTCAACCAGCTATGGTACTCGAACTACACGCCGTGGGGCGCCAAGAGCGAAAGGATGCTCCTGCCGTCCGTCGCCGCCAGCGTAGGCATGGCCGTCATATACAAGGCCATCATACAGTTAAGTAGCGCCGGGGGAAGTTGGCAGACATAGGACAATTTCTGAATAGGGACACCACTCGGAAATGTCAGACCGAAGCATGTTTCACGATATACGACAATGATACCGCCAACGTGTGTTAATATTTAGAATGCATGCATTGACTGTATTTATAATTTTTTTTATAAAGACCAACATTGCTATTGTGGCTACTGTTGCTATTGTAGTTGTAGTTGTAATACTACTAATACTACTACTACTACTACTACTACTACTACTACTAGTAGTAGTAGTAGTAGTAGTAGTAGTAGTAGTAGTCGTAGTAGTAGTAGTAGTAGCAATATTAGTTGCTGTTGTTGTAATAGTAGTAGTAGTAGTAGTAGTAGTAGTAGTAGTAGTAGTAGCAGTAGCAGTAGCAGCAGCAGTAGCAGTAGCAGTAGCAGTAGCAGTAGCAGTAGTAGTAGTAGTACTGCTAGTAGTACTGCTGCTGGTTCAACTGATCTTCTGCTGCCGTCCCGTCCAGCTACTACTGGCGTCCACGCTTCATATCGGACCTATGGGTGTTGACGACGTGGATCGGCACCCTCGTCTTGTGTCTCGAGGCGTCGGTGACGTTGTGGGCGCAGACGACAATATCCAGTTTCCTCATCGACGTAGTCCACACCTTCCTCGTCACCTACATCATACTTGTCGTCATCTTCCTCGTTCGACTCATCAACCACGCCGAGTATCCTGACACATTGAGGCAGGAACACGACGACAGGTACAGAAGGGGGAATCGGCGCGCGCGCACACACGCACGCACACACACAAACACACATGTAGTCACTACAAACACCGTCCACAACCGTCAACAACTACCCACAACCGTCAACAAGTACCCACAACTGTCAACAACTACCCACAACCGTCAACAACTACCCACAACCGTCCGTTGACAGTTAACAGTCACACGAGTTATTTAAGGTATAACAAAATCATTATTCCGGCGTTATGCCACTAGTGGCTGGAGAAACCGACGGTAAACGAAGGTTTTTATCACAATTATTTTGTAATACTATTACGTCAATGTTATTATCTTATTTAAAATAACTTCAATCCAGGCCGCCTTCCATACTGCTGCCCAACGGCAGCTCCCGGGTCCAGCTGTTATGCTGTCGTCAGGGTCCGACGTCCGCGGCTGCCAGCATTGACCCGTCTTAGTTATGAAAGGTGGAACACAGGGCGGTTAATATACGGTCGAAGGGAAACAAAAGTCATGGTTTTGGGCCTATACACCTATTAGAGTTACTAACACATAACGATTTGTAACTAAACTTAACAATATCACTCCAGTGGTTTACTAGGGAAACCTTGTTGAACACACATCACCTTAGTTTCATGGGCCACACACGAGTGACAAATTCAAGCAAAATTCGCTCGCCAAATGAAAATATTTTTGTATACCCCTATTCCTATATTTGCTTTAGAACACATTCTGAGTAAACCACAGGCATGATATTCTTGATTTTAGTTGCGCATGGTTATTTATTTTCTCTTTTATGTTCATAATCCCAAAACCATGACTTTTGTTTCGCCTAAATGTTACTGATATGATTTAGAATATAGACAAATGTAATGATTGTTTACTGCACAATGACAAAAGTGACATCAGCATAAACAATACTGCGATTGGCTTCCTATTCCAACAACGAACCGACAATATAGCCAATAATACCCGCCCGCAACATTCTTTTGTCATACCTTATGCGACTACAAACAGTGTAAACTATCGTTTTAACGGTGTTTAGTATATCATCCTAAATACCGTTCACAACCGGCCAATATCGCCGGCTTAATAATTTCGTAATATTCTAAATAACTTACACCTAATATGACTTTGAACGATGTGTTGCGTTAGTGGACGTGTGTGTGTAGACGTTTGTGGGCGTTTTTGGACGGTAATGGACGGTAGTCGACGGTTGTGGACGGTTGTGGACGGTAGTGGACGGTTGTGGACGGCTGTGGATGGTAGTGGACGGTTGTGGACGGTTGTGCACGGTAGTGGCTGGTTGTGGACGGTAGTGGACGGTAGTGGACGGTTGCGGACGTTAGTGGACGGTTGTGGACGGTTGTTTAGACGGACCCCCAATATGATGATGTCTTGCGATATAACTTGTTTTCACAAATGTTGGCAAAACATCTACATTTGTGTTGTTAAAATGCCCATTCAGCATGACCTCTAACCTTCCCTTTGCGCCCAATCAGAATCGGCTGCTGCACTGCAGGCTTGTTTACGTTAGATGATATATTATCGACATCAAAAATACAATTGATTCCTTACAACTTTCAGACCGGGTACTGTGAGCACATACACAGTGGACCTGACTGGGGAGGACGTGTTGCTCCCGCCCAGGCCACCCCGCTCCCCGTCCCGCTCGCACCCCTACAAGGGGTAATCAGCAGCGACAGCACACAGGTAAATTAACCCAAACATTCCTACAAATGCGTTGCGTGACGCCGCGTGGACAACGAACCACGGTCGTCGTACCAGACAAAGGTGTTCACATACAAATGTAATTTGTAATGTCATGAGTGAAACAATTAGGCCCTACGATGACACTAACGTGTTGGCTGTGGTACGTCTCAGTATGTTATAATAAAGTAATACAATGTCCCCGTGTAGTCCAATAAATCTAGCTCATTTGTTTCACTCAACTTGGAATATGGAACAAACTGCAACATAGGTTTTTATCACAGTGCATTACTCTAGAGCACCATACTTCCCTATAGCGGATATATTTCTGCATACATCCAATATAGCCACCAACTATCAGTATTTCGCACGTCTTTACTCTCATGCGATATATTTCAGTGGTGTAAAATTCCATAATTGCGTTTTGGATATAAGAATGCATTTGGAATTCCTTAAAATTTTATTGAATGAATACCGAGGCATATATTCCATTCTCATCAAGTTCACTGAATTCACAATATCCGATCTGACCACAAAATGAAGCCTACTCTCTGTCGGCCATCTTGAAACGTTGCAGACACACCTACACGTCCGCGTGACTCGTACGCTGCTCCTCAGAGCTGCATTGTGGGTACGGTTATCGTCACGAATGTTGCAGGTCATGCGTTCTACGTCCAACCAGCTTCTACTGACGTCACAAAACAACGCAGTCTGTTGGCGTAGCTGTACATCGGTTCCACCAGCGGCTGGCTTCTGTGATTTATACAGCACAACTGCTCAAGGTGTGTTGAGTCTTGTCTGCGCCTACGTTATGTGACATCCACACGCATCAACTTTTAATGTACTTTTTGAAACTAGAGTTTTTCCTTCCAGCATGAAAGTATAAACATTTATCACTATATTTATAACTACGTGTAACAAGTGAATTAACATCTGTCATTTTTTAAACTTTATGTATGATTTACGTCTATCATGGAGGGGGGCATTCTCGGAAGTGTCTCCTACGACACCCTAACCTACCGTCTTCTTCCCGTTTGCTGTTACTAACTCGATATAGTTGTTACATATAAAATTGGTCAAATGAACGAGACTGGCTCGTGTTTTGCAGGTGAAGTCTGCATGCAGCCGTAAATCGTGATATGACTACATCAATAAAATCATCAGAGATCAACGAAGAGTTTGCTATCGCTACCGCCAGACTAGGTACCGTTGCCTTAGCCGCCATACATGACCCGCAGCATGCCGAGAGTCTAAGCTTAGGGAGTTTGCGGGCAGAACAGGCAGAGCTGACGGAGCGGGCAGATCGGAGAGAGAACGCGGACGACGAGGTTCCGGGCACCTCCACTGACCAGGACGACTACGTGGAGGGTGAAGACGAACAAGGAAACTACGAGGAGGGCTTGGAGCACGAGGAGAGTTGGTTGGGTGAGGAGCTTGAGGAGGACGCGGAGGGTGGAGATGGTGACTACGACGAATATCATGGAGAGAGTGACATCGATGGTGAATACGTCGACCGGAATGACCTGGAAGACCTCCTAGAAGAGACTGCAGACAAGTCGGATACTCCCACTACAAAGGTTCCGTTGGACAATGTAATTCAAAAGCTCGCCGACGAAGAAGGCGTCTTTCCACAAGATGCTGACATTGAGGATATCATCAAAGAACTAGAAGCCGACGTTAGCGATGGTGATCTGAAGGACGACGCCCTAGATATCTCTGACACAGAGGGACCAGACCATCTGTCCGAGTTGTCCGCTCTCCGGCCAGGAGAAGTCGCGGCAGGTGACTCGTCGCTAACGCCAAGAGGTTCACAAGGCAGCAGAAGGCCCAAGGTGCCCGGCCAGGAAAGCTCAAAAGGCAGCAGAAGGTCCACGTTGTCTGGCCAAGAAGGCCCAAAAAGCAGCAGAAGGCCCACGCTGACCGACCATGAAGGCTCACAAGGTGGCAGAAGAAACACGTTGCCTGGCCATGAAGGCAATGATGGCAGCAAGCGCATCTCGCTAGGCAGCAAAAGTTCATCATTGAACGGCAAGGGAGTCTTAATATGCACCGACAGATCTCGGCAAGCCATTAAAACAAACTCAGAAGGCAGCGAGAAAGCGCTGCACGACAACAAAGGAAGGTTGCGCAACATTACGTTAGTCCTTTTCGTATTCTTTCTAGCCCTATATAAGAGGAATCGTAGATGATTGTACTGCAAGTCACATGCAACATGTCCTGAAACGTCATTTTAGTTATATGATTATATATTGCGTTGCTTGAAGAACTAGTATATTTAATATATTTAAATTAACTTTTTTCTCACTTAACAAATATGGAAGTACTTGTTAGTCAAGGAACAATATACAGTATATTAGACATAAAAAAATACTGATTCTCACAGAGGAAAATAAATGAATGGAACAACTGTGTAAATGCTATCAACGTGAATATGTTTACAAACAAAATCGGCAAATATATCAGAAGGGCGGGTTACGCATAGATGACAAATTGTTGTACTCTTGATAAGCCAACGGCTTCTTTGTCCACTTGCCATCTTGTTTTGCTTTGGATGGTAATCTTGTTAAAGGTGCGTGCGTGCGTGCATGTGTGCGTCTGTGTGTGTGTGTGTGCGTGCGTGCGTGCGTGCGTGCGTACGTTTACGTGTGCGTGTTGGCATGATTTAATTATATGTTTGAAGTGATGCCAAGCGCAAATCGCCGAAATCCAAAGTGAAATCCGATTGTTCCAAGCCGTCGAGACAACGAGACGACGGGGACAAGAAGACAGCTGAACGCACAGCGGACGACGAGCTCGGAGCGGCGCTCCAAGACGGCGTCGGGATGGAGGTGATGATCTCTTGAAGCATTATTAGTTCTTGTTCGCTGTTTGCAGGCTGCGCTGTGGGAAAGATGCAGGTTTCCATAATCCGTGGCTTTAAATGCAAATTCCGATGGCGGAAACAATTTCATAATCAACATTCTCCGAATAGGACTAATTTACCAAGAATGTAATTTGTTTGCTCAAACATGCCCATGTCCGCGTGGATGATGTGGGTTTGTTTAACTTAGAGAATGATGCATATTAAATAGGCAAGGACCGGAGTATTACCCTATTTAGGGGTGTTTTAGGTTATTTGCACTTACTATTTAAGGAATGGTTTCTTAGTGGACTAAACCAGGAGACGGTGATTGGTGAACTGGTGTCACGTGTTATCTTAGACACAAGGAGTATAAAAAGAGACAGACTACACGTGTGAGGCATCTCGGCGAGCAGATCAGGGTGAAAGTAGAATGGACAGAGAAGGGTCGCATAGCCTAGAGTGGGTGCCCGGATATATATTTGAGCGAGGAGGTAGAAGTGTCCACGCTTCCCTAAAGATAAGAAGTAACGTGTGAAACTTACTTAAATTTACTGAAAACATAGTTGAGATGCACAGCGAATATCGAAGCTGCGAGGCGATGCCAAAACGCAACTAGCGAGACGATCCCGTGTTGCGAAGAAAGACGGACAAGACAACCGTAGCGGTACGCCTGAACGACGGCAGAGTGCAGAATTCGCTGCACGACGGCCGGAGCCGCGGGCTAGAACGGCGGCCGGAGCCGCGGGCTAGAACGGCGGCCGGAGCCGCGGGCTAGAACGGCGGCCGGAGCCGCGGGCTAGAACGGCGGCCGGAGCCGCGGGCTAGAACGGCGGCCGGAGCCGCGGGCTAGAACGGCGGCCGGAGCCGCGGGCTAGAACGGCGGCCGGAGCCGCGCGCTAGAACGATGACCGTGGGGGGACAGTAAATGATAAAGTGGGGGAAGACTATGAGAGATATGCTAGGGATAGCTCACCTCAGCCTGGGAGGAGGCTGAGATGAAGTAAGGTGACAGGTCGTAGGGAGACAGGACGTAAGGAGACGGGACGAAAGGGGACGGGAAGGAAAGAAACGGAGGGAAGACAACTGGAGCGACGGAGATGGGAGGGAAGGAGACGAGATTGAAGGCGATGGGAGTGAGGGATACGGGAGTGAGGGAGACGGGAAGGAAGGTGTCAGGAGGGAAGGTGACGGGAGCGCAAGTTATCCAGGAGACGGGAGGGAAAGGTGACCGGTTGATGGGTGAGAGGGAGATTAATAACAGTCTGCCAGGTGACAAGGCTGCAGGACAGAATGTGACGGAAGGGATCCAACGGAAGAACTATTCTGAGGTGATAGTGATAGATAGCGTTTGTGGAGGACTTGATAATTTTGAAGATCGACAGAGTCTTAAACAAGGGAGATGAAATGGTGGTTTGCTTGCCTGGGGCCAAAATAGAGGCGATAGCTGAAAGGGTAGAAAACATCATGGGTTCGGGCAAGGGTGGATCTGTTTTAGTACACATATGGACAAATAAAGTAGAGAGGGAGGGTACAACTGCCATAGTTAGGAAATACAGACAGTTAGTCAGAACACTAGAGCAGACTCAGGTTAAGCAGGTAATTGTGTGTGTGTGTGTGTGTGTGTGTGTGTGTGTGTGTGTGTGTGTGTGTGTGTGTGTGTGTGTGTGTGTGTGTGTGTGTGTGTGTGTGTGTGTGTGTGTGTGTGTGTGTGTGTGTGTGTGTGTGTGTGTGTGTGTGTGTGTGTGTGTGTGTGTGTGTGTGTGTGTGTGTGTGTGTGTGTGTGTGTGTGTGTGTGTGTGTGTGTGTGTGTGTGTGTGTGTGTGTGTGTGTGTGTATATCTCGAAACTGCCGGGGGATGGTAATTAACATGCTGGTCCAGAAGCTATGTAGGATTTGTGGGGACGTTTTGTTGAGAGGGCTGATATGTACTGGGCTTCATCTAAGTGGAAAGGGGGCAGCAGTATTTGTGGATGGACTCTCAGCAGCAGTAGATAGTGGCATGGGTAGCATAACAACTATTTTTGGTAGTAAACATTGTTTAAACTAGAAGCGCAGAGGGAGTTACTTAGAGGTGCCTCAAACAGGACAAGAGGCCACTAGTACACACAAACCAGTACAAAAATGTCCGGAAATCATCTCTGAAGCTGGTTGTAAATACGCGTGTTTAAATGCAGGATGCTGAATTAGGACTGACAGGATACGTAATGTTTAGGAGAGATCGAATAGGAGGTAGGGGCGGGGGAGTTATTTTATTTGTTAAAGAATATATTCAGGCTTATGAAATAAAATTAGAAAGGGAAGCAGAAGCTGTTTGGTGCAAAATAGCTTCAGGAAATTCAACATTAACCATTGGATTAGTTTACTGAAGTCCAAACATAAACGACGAAATACAAAACGCTATAAAGGAAGTGAGTAAATTAGAATGTATCGTAATGGGAGATTTTAACCATGGACTCATAATGGAAATCTCTAGAGAGAACAGGGGGTGAGGACCAAACATTTTATTTTTAGTTCAGGAGAGCTTCCTTACTCAGCACGTGCTAGAACCAACAAGGGGAGATAATGTATTAGATATAGTTTTGTCATCACAACAAAAATTAGTGGACAGTGTAAAAATACATGAACCATTGGGTAACAGTGATCATAATCAAATACATTTTGACATCAATGTAAAATCAGAATGCAAAAATAAAAAACGTACAGGAGAAACTTCTACAAAGGTAGATATAAAGATATGAGAAAATACTTAGCAAAGCTGGATTGGAATAACATGCTGATGAATAAGACCGATTGAATGTTGGAACATTATAAAATATGTTATTGAGAGTATCATCGACAAATTTGTTCCCTTGAAAAAAAAACAAGGAAAACAGTCTAGAAAGAAACATTTGTAAAAAGAAGCTATTAGAAATATAGTACTAAAACAAACTATGTGGAGGGTTTATAAGCGTACCAGAAAGGATGAAGACTACGCAAATTACAAAGAGTCATTAAAAGAGAGTGTTGTTCCTTTTGAATGGAAAAAGCAAACATCATACCATTATTTAAAAAAGGTTCGAGAAATAAGTCAGAGAATTACAGACCAGTGAGTCTAACTTCAGTGATTTGTAAATTATTAGAAAGGTTAATTAAATACCATATGGTGGGCTTCCTTGGTAGACATAAATTATTAAATTCATCTCAACATGGATTCCAAAAAGTGAGGTTATGCTTAAATTTTTTTTTTTAAGAAATGATTAAGTGGATAGACGAGTGATCGCCAGTAGACATTAGCTATTTAGATTTTCGGGAAGCTTTTTACAAAGTGCCACATCAAAGATTACTACTTAAATTAAAAGCCCGTGGCATAGGGGATGGCGTAATCGACTGGATAGAACAATGGCTGACTGACAGTAGACAGGGTGTTGTAGTAGATGGAGAGATTTCAAACCTGAAATCTGTTTTGAGTGGGGTACCACAAGGACCAGTATTGGGGCCTTTATTATTCTTAATGTATATCAATGACTTGAACGACAATATATCAAGCAACGTACTGAAATTTGCGGATGACACAAAAGTGTTTAGAAAGGTTAATACTGATGGTGATAAACAACATTTACAACACGATTTAGACAGATTAGTTAAATGGTCTTTAAAAAATGGCAGATGTTATTTTGGGAAATGTAAATGCCTACATACAGGACACAGGAACTTGGATATAAACTATAATATGGCAGACACTGTTCTAGGTACTACTGTAAAAGAAACGTACCTAGGAATGACAATAAGTACTGACATGAAAGTGTCAAAACAGTGTGGTATTGCAGCTTCAAATGGTAATCATATTATTCGGTTGATTAGGAGAAACATAACATACAAGGACAAAAAGCTAATTATACCTCTGCATAAAGCAATAGTTAGACATCATTTAGAATACTGTATACAAGCGTGGAGAAGTATATAGATAAGCTAGAACGCATGCAGAGAAAAGAACTAAAATTAATCCAGAACTGAGAGACCTTAGTTATGAAGAACGCCTGAGAGAATGTGGTTTAACAACTCTAAAGACAAGGGGGTTAAGAGAAGATCAGAGTGAAGTTTTCAAGATATTGAATGGGTATGAAAATATTGATAGACATGTTTTTCTCACTCAAGAAAGATATTAGAACTAGAGGACATTAGGTAAAATTAGTAAAGGATCAATGTAGATTGGATAACAGGAAGTACTCTTTCTCACAGAGGACAATAAATGAATGGAACAAATTATTTACAGGTTGTGTAACTGCTAGCAGCGTGAATATGTTTAAAATCAAGGTTGACACATATATCAGGAGGGCGGGTTACACGTAGATAAATATTGTTGGACTCTCGATAAGCCAATGGCTTCCTTGTCCGGGCCTTTGGCTTGGATGGCAAATCTTGTTAAATACTTGTTAAATATAATTTGCAAAGGATTTGTTGTACAATACATAGAATGCGTGTAGCACTTCTTTTTTAATCAAGTTGCTCTCATTGCTCTGTTTTATGTACCCAGTAAACATTTTAAAAACTCAATTGTACACATTGTAGTACGAATAAATATATGATATATATATATATATATATATATATATATATATATATATATATATATATATATATATATATATATATATATATATATATATATATATATATATATATATATATATATATATATATATATATATATTCTTTCACGTTTCTTTGTTTTCTTGTTCATTTGTCCAACCACCATCCACGAGTGTGGGATTATAGAAATGGGGCATCCCAACTAGACCCGAGCCAATCTAGTCAGCGGAAACCCCGCCAATCCGTGGCACGTGGTATGTGTGACATTTTTAAAATCGTGTGCATGCGTGCGTGTGTGCGGGCGTGCGTGATACTGGTAACTAACATGCGTGGAGTTATTCCGTTTACTCATATTCCTGGTTATTGCTTTGACAAAATCGTTTGCGGGGGCCTTATATATGATATGTATATATATATATATATATATATATATATATATATATATATATATATATATATATATATATATATATATATATATATATATATATATATTATATATCTTACAGCATTAGTTCGTCAATATATCTCCCATTCGCTTTTAGGCATGTCATTCCCCGCTGTGTGAAAGCTATTTCTTTTTCTTCGAGGTAACAATCTCGCTGACCTTCATTTTCGCATCCATCGTTGGAGAGCTCTACTTCATACTGCTGAACAACCGCCGGTTTATGTCTGGCCGATGGAGCGAATCTTACATTGCCATGTCGTTGGCCCTTAACATCGGCTTGGCCCTTCTACTGGAATCCCTCATCAGGTACAAGTTACGTCTGTTGGCTGCATTTCGTTATATCTGTGTTATAAAACAGAGTTTGTGGCTGTCTTTGTTCCATCATATCTCAATCAGTTTCACATAACTGTACGTGACGACTATGTTTGAGCGGAACTCCGGTAAAATCCAAACCGGCTGCAAACAAAACACAACAAACAATTCTAAATGTGTATTGATGTATGTACGTTTTGGCACACGCACGCACGCACGCACACACGCACACGCACAAACTCTCTGGTTTTATATTTATTTTATTTCTCTCCGTCGCCTTAGCGCGCTGCCGTCGATATCGTCCACATCTGACGTGATCGCCGCATGCACCTGGCTCAGCCTCCTGTACTCGGCCATGCGCTTGTACCACGAGCATCAGGCCATCGACTGCCTGCTGAAGGCGATCAGCCGCTTCCCGCTCATCTTCCTCATGCTCATCTCCATGGTGTTGCTCAAGTCGATGGCAGGGTCGACTGCAAGAGGCGAGGACGATGAAGAAGACGAAGAGGATGAGGATGAATCTGTAAGCGGGTCCGCGTCTGCCAGGACAGAGTCGACACTTATGGCGCAATAACGGTCAGCCGATTGCAAGAACGCTACCATGCGGACGTTTCTCGCCTGTAATGGCCGACTGACCGGCCCACTCGCTGAGGAACGCGCGTCTGGTCGCCAGTATCGATGTCGACATGTGTTGAATACGTCATAACATCCTCACACACGCCTGAACGTTTCATGCGGCCATCGTGATTCTAGAAGTACGACAACATAGAACAAAGCGTGCAACAATGTGGTAGTCTACCCAGTCCCTCGATGCCAATATCATCAGGTGCGGCGTGCAGAACCCAAGTTGGAAACAAATAACGAACGCACGAAGCTAGTCTGCTCCATGTACAGCATAAAATAAAAAACAATAAAAAACGTACATTGTTGTACTTGCTTATAACAAATCGATGCCAGCATTATGGTAGCAAATTTCACATATATTTCCTTTCTATATATCCAAACGGAGACTCTCCGAAACAAAATGTGTGATTATGTGTAATTCCATCCATCAATTCCGTTTTCGAGGCATTTAGAACAAATTAACACGTAACAATGAACAGGGGGATCTGACCGTAAGGACTGCGAAATGTGAGCTATGTGCGTGTTGCTTTAGTATGCTGAAATAATTAATAGTTTCGAGAGGTTAAGAAAGGTGAGGTAGTTTGTGAATGTGTGTGAGTGTGTGTGTGTGTGTGTGTGCGTGTGCGTGTGCGTGTGCGTGTGCGTGTGCGTGTGCGTGTGCGTGTCTATTATTGGCACTAATCAACAACGAAATAGGATCATCAGCCATTTTCCAGTTAAACTGCTTGGCAGTGATACATTCCCATCATATACTGTTCGTAATCTTGGTGTTGTCTTTGATAGTGACTTCAACTTTCGCCAGCATATTTCTCAAGTATGTAAATCATGTTTCTATCACATATACATGATTTCCGTCGAATTGGGCGTCACATATCTATATCTTCTGCTAAAACAAAATTAACGGCATTAATTAGCAACTGACTTGACTATTGTAATTCATTAAGTAACATTGCTAAGAGACTTGGTAAAACTCCAACGAGTACAAAATTGTCTGGCACGTGCGGTACTCAGGGCGCCTCGGTTTTCACCGTCACAACCACTACTTAAACAGTTACACTGGCTTCCTGTTACTTATCGAATTAACTTTAAGCTGTTCACTCTTGCATGTCGTGCTCTATCTACACAACAACCACCCTAGTTGGCTAGTCTCCTACATCTTTCAAATATCCCAAGGCAGCTCAGATCATCAATTTCACAACAATTTATTTTGCCGAAAACCAAACTTAACTTGGGCAAACGTGCTTTCTCTGTTGCTGCGCCTAGGGTCTGGAATGAACTCCCTATCACTTTGAAAACATAAATCTTCGGTTGTCTCTCCGCGCGTCCCTGTTCACGATTATGCTTAATGATTCTGTTTTGTTGCGCCTCTGAGCTCAAGTTCCTGAGGATATAGGTTCCATAGAAGTTAACTATATATATATATATATATATATATATATATATATATATATATATATATATATATATATATATATATATATATATATATATATATATATATATATATATATACTATATAACCTATATCTACACACACATATATATATATACACATATATATATATATATATATATATATATATATATATATATATATATATATATATATATATATATATATATATATATATATATATATATATATATATATATATATATATATAATATAATATATAATATATATGTATATATATATATATATATATATATATATATATATAATATAATTATATATTATATTATATATAATATATATATATATATATATATATATATATATATACATTATACATTATACACGAATAAATGAAAAATACACGGGCAATCGTCGGTGCCACTAAATCCCTGGCGAACTTCGCAATGATTTTATGTCAACCGGAAACATGGTTAGAAAGGAGAATGCGCCTCACCTACAGCGTACATTAAAATGACGCGTTCAGTTTATTATTAACCGACGTTGATGGTAACCCAGTCTACAGCTAAAGACGGCCCAGACAAGTAGCATTCTCAAACACTGGTTTCAACTGGCCAAATGTAATTCATCCTACGGTCGCCAGGTGGCTATGCGTGTAGACGTCACAAACATGTAATGGCGTCGGGCTGGCGCGCCATGCTCGCTGCGTGGCAGTGAGCACCTCGGGAAAGATGTTACATCGGTAGGACCCGCGCAAGGGCCTGTACGTACACATAAATCTCGATTCTTTCGAGATCTCCGAGCATCAAGCTCCACGGAATATTGATGTTATATGGCGTTTGGACGACTACCTTTATTTACTAACCACAGTAACCCAAGTAGAACTACTTGATCGTGGATTCTAGGCCCAAATGGAGAAGGTCCTGATTAGTAATACGATGCAGGTGCTACCTGGTGGCGACCGCCATTTTAAAACCTGCTTAAAATTGTTATTTCTATAATATATAATACATTTTAAAGAAATAAATCTATCATATATACATTAAAATAAAAATGCACGCACACACACGCACGCACACACGCACACACGCACACACGCACGCACATGTTGTTCATTATAAGCACATATATAGGCCCGTTTAATGTATTTCACAGTGATGATTGAGAAAATGATGTGAGTGTTTATGATTATGTCTCAGCAAAATGTTTCATGACATAATAATCAGTAGAAAGACACACTATTTATATACATATATATGTCTCTAGGGAGAGGTCTGAAATGTACTCCTATGTTTACTACATTGAACAGTGTTATATTCACCAAACCAGTTGTATGGTCAGCAGATAGTATGAGACTTCTTAAAAGGACAATTAAATAAAAATATTAAATTGTACTAGGTCTAGAGTCAGACTCATCGTCTATACAATTTATTAAAAGTTGACGTCTTCCAAAACTCATATCTCGAAAAGTTCTATATATATTTTGAAACTCTTGTCACATTTAATTTCTCATGGCTTCTGCCATACCGTAGACATCAAAAATCAGTTTTGCAATCTGAATTATTTATTGATATCCATAGACTCCTAATCAATTAGAAACGCGCCATCACCGAGTCGGCTGATTTCCTTAATAATGTTCTGAATATTATATACGCGGCTAGTTTTTACCAAATTGTGTAGGAAACATTAATTCATTTGATTTCTAGAATACAATTTATCACTGCATAATACTATGTTCTGGTTACATTTGCGCAAAATATGCTGTTTTTAATGAGAAAACACGCGCACTGTAGACGTGCCTTTGGCGTTTTCTTCTCTCAATTGGATCACATCCGGTGTTTGAAACGGCCTTGACATTACTTCAACTTCCTTATAAGGCTACATTACAACCTCGTGTATTACTTTGACAAAGAACATAAAATACTTCATATTACACGTTGTAAACTGGTTAGAAATAAAACTAACCTTTTATTAGTAGACACACGTGGTGTTGTACTGCTTATATGCTTTGAGGGTATCATTTGATAACAGTTACGAAGCGAATATCAATTCCCGTTGCTAAAAAATATGGCGACTGCCACTGGAACCATGTCGTGGCTGCTCAAAACGAAAAGCCTAAGGCATTGTCACAGACATACACACCTACGTTGTGTGACTGCTCGCTTCGCCGGCTACGCTGACGTGGCGCTCGCTACTATTTACTTTAAGTAGTGCGTTAATGTGAGATGTTGTTCCAGCTTGTTGCTATTGATGCATGAATGCACCTACGCACACATATGTACATTAGCGTGTGCGTATCGTAACACTGATTCCGGAGTACTAATGAGCACAGATGGTTTTTAGCTTGCGAGTAATAATGTACAAGTAGCTGTTGAGAATTGCTGTTGTTGGTGATGTGATGACTGTGGCAGCAGAATAAGGGAACTCGGATGTTGGTCTAGTTAAGTGTTATTCCATTATGAGATCGTGGTCGACTTCCATTGCATTAGCTTTAAGTTGGCGAGCGAGATAACTTGGTGGTGGAAGCCTCCCACTAACGATGGATGTTTCCTGTCGCAGCCAGCATGGACTTGCGCATCAGATTCAACCAACAGCTGGTCACGTCCATCGTCGTCGGCGAAGTGATCACCCTCATGTGGTTCTACGAGCCGCTGCGACAGCGCCGTCTCTTCACGGTCACATGGGTGCTTACGTCCGTCGTCGCAACCGTCGTCGTAGCTGTCCTGCTGCAACTCATCACCGGGTAACTCCGTCGAATAAGTGTGTCATTCACATATGCTACATATGCGTAAGGCCGGTTTACACAAGCAATGTGTGCTCTAATTGGAAGGGCGACACCGTGCCGCACGACACGTGTCGCTACGTGTTTAGAAACCTAGATCTTGACTAGCGCCACTCCCGATTTGAACTTTGATGAAAGGTCACGGATGGTACACCTGTTGTCGGTCACTGATGGCCACTGCTTCAAAATTGCCGCCGACTTTCGGCTAAATTGGACAAGGCCCAATCGGCCCCGTAAATCGTTATCGCGAGGGTATTTACACGACAGATTCTTCTACCGTGACACCGTGTCGGTCGAACAACAGGACACTTAATCGCTAGTGTATACCTGTATTTCTTTCCCGTTTAGCAGAAGTGCTGACATAATGTGTATAGGATGCCTAATTCGTGGCATAATAGCACCTTCATCTTCAGACAATTTGGAGAATTGGGAATCTTTCGTTCCGACTCTCAGGGAACCATACTAAAACATATTTAGAAAACACCGGCGTGATGGTGTGAAGAGATCGCGTTTGTGTAGGTGTTTTGTATGCAATGCACAGTTAACTATGCATTAATATATAATAACTTATTGCACCAGACAATCCAGTAGCTGCATTGCAGTGACAAAATGTCAGAAGAGTGTATCCTAGATCATGTATGATGTTGTGCTGGCAAGGCATTACCCACATATTGATACGTATATTAACTAAATAGTTCGTATTACCTCTTTTCAAAATGTGTGGGAGCCACCGTTAGATTAACATTCCTGTTCACCAGTATTTACTCGTTGCGGCTCCAGTTAGCGCTGACGCCATGTTACGTATGCGAAAGGCATTCTATGAAGGAGCATCATCGATGTAATTGATTTAACAAGATTTAACAAAATACCAGACCATTTGGTTTATTTGTGTAGATGATCTTGTAATCTGGTTTGTCTCCACAATGAAATGTCAGTACTTTGCTTGTTATATATGTATTAAATTATTAATATATAAATTATTAAGAATAACATGGGTAATAAAACGTATCGTTGTGGCAACCTACACAAAACGTGTATCTAAATAGAAACCAAACCATCTACTACTACTCTTTATCTCCCCTCAGTCAGCCGCTTTTACATCCAGTTCACTAGGCCACATCATATGCCATGTCGTAATCTCTGACGTAAGTGGCAAAGTGGTACTTAATTCGACAGCATTCTGCAAATCTAAGTAGATATTATATATAATCCCTCATCTACCAACTTAGTGATTTCTTCTCAGACATAACACATTTGTTAAGCATGACCTTGCCTTCGGAAACTCATGTTGAGATGGATTTATAAATGTGTGTTTAACAAGGCCACCATATTGCATACATTTAACCGTTTGCAATAATTTTCAAATTATGTATGTCAAATTCGCTGATCTGTAATTTCAAGAATCACTCCTTTCAGTCATAAAGTCAAGTGGTATATTAATTTGTTTTACGGTCTACTTTAATAGTTTTGCCATCCACTCCGGGTAATTTCAGTGTCCTTCGTTGTAGTTACAATTTCCGCAGTTACAATTGCTCATCTGCCCCCATATTCCAGTTAGGAATTCTAGTGACCCTAGAATTCCTGTCAGTGTTCCTCCATTCTGTACGGTTATTGTACTGTTCCGTTCTTATCACATCTCTGAGGCTGGTGTTCTTTCCCTCCAGGTGGCAGTTGATGTTGTTGATCCACCGTAAACTGGGCCTTCCTCTCGGACTCTTTCCCTCCAGGTGGCTGCTGATGTTGTGGATCCATCGTAACCTCGGCCTTCCTCTCGGACTCTTTCCCTCCAGGTGGCTGCTGATGTTGTGGATCCATCGTAACCTCGGCCTTCCTCTCGGACTCTTTCCCTCCAGGTGGCTGCTGATGTTGTGGATCCATCGTAACCTCGGCCTTCCTCTCGGACTCTTTCCCTCCAGGTGACTGCTGATGTTGTTGATCCACCGTAACCTGGGCCTTCCTCTCGGTCTCTGTCCCTCCATGTGGCTGCTGATGTTGTTGATTCGTCGTAACCTTGGCCTTCCTCTCGGTCGCTTTCCCTCCAGGTGGCAGTTGATGTTGTTGATCCACCGTAACCTGGGTCTTCATCTCGGTCTCTTTCTCCCCAGGTGGCTGCTAATGTTGTTGATTCATCGTAACCTTGGCCTTCCGCTCGGTCTATTTCCCTCCATGTGGCCGTTGATGTTGTTGATCCATCGTAAACTGGGCATTCCTCTCGGTCTCTTTCCCTCCATGTGGCTGCTGGTGTTGTAGATCCATCGTAACCTTGGCCTTCCTCTGTGTCTCTTTCCCTCCAGGTGGCAGTTGGTGCTGTAGATCCATCGTAAACTGGGCCTTCCTCTCGGTCTCTTTCTCTCCAGGTGGCTGCTGATGTTGTAGATCCATCGTAACATTGGCCTTCCTCTGTGTCTCTTTCCCTCCAGGTGGCTGCTGATGTTGTTGATCCATCGTAATCTTGGCCTTCCTCTCGGTCGCTTTCCCACCAGGTAGGCAGTTGATGTTGTTGATCCACCGTAACCTTGGCCTTCCTCTCGGTCTCTTTCCCTCCAGGTGGCTACTGATGTTGTTGATCCACCGTAACCTGGGCCTTCCTCTCGGTCTCTTTCCCTCCAGGTGACTGCTGATGTTGTTGATCCACCGTAACCTGGGTCTTCTTCTTGGTCTCTTTCTCCCCAGGTGGCTGCTAATGTTGTTGATCCACCGTTACCTGGGCCTTCCTGTCGGTCTCTTTCCATCCAGGTGACTGCTGATGTTGTAGATCCATCGTAACCTTGGCCTTCCTCTCAGTCTCTTTCCCTCCAGGTGGCAGTTGGTGTTGTAGATCCATCGTAACCTTGGCCTTCCGCTCGGTCGCTTTCCCACCAGGTAGGCAGTTGATGTTGTTGATCCACCGTAACCTTGGCCTTTCTCTCGGTCTCTTTCCCTCCAGGTGGCTGCTGATGTTGTTGATCCACCGTAACCTGGGCCTTCCTCTCGGTCTCTTTCCCTCCAGGTGACTGCTGATGTTGTTGATCGATCTTAACCTTGGCCTTCCTCTCAGTCTCTTTCCCTCCAGGTGACTGCTGATGTTGTTGATCCACCGTGACCCGAGCCTTCCTCTGTGTCTCTTTCCCTCCAGGTGGCTGCTGATGTTGTTGATCTACCGTAACCTGGGCCTTACTCTCGGACTATTTCCCTCCAGGTGGCTGCTGGTGTTGATGATCCATCGTAGCCATGGCCTTCCTCTCTGTCTCTTTCCCGTCTTCTTCATACCTAAACCCACTGTCATTACATAATCATTTTACAATTAACTGCCCTACATAAACTGATGTAGCCCATATGATCTGATTTGCCCACGCAATGTATTTAGTGACATTCACCAAAAAGCATACCGACGTGTCTAACCAAGAGATACGATATTATACACAGCCAGGTGCGTGTGCTGTCGTCATGGAAGCAAGCGGCCTCAACGGCGATGTGGATCGGCATGCTCTTCGCCCTCCTCGAGGCGTCTCAAATCCCAGGACTGTTCACCACGCGGGCCGTGCTGCGTGCCTTCGTACACGGTATGCATAAGTTCACAATCGTATTTGCAATGCTGATCATCAACGTTACTATCGGTGGCGGAGAGGATGAATCCGATGACGAGTCGGACGAGAGCGAGGGTAGCAGCGAGGAAGAATCGGAAGGCGGCACCGTGACGACAGTGAGCAAGTAGCAGCGACGTTGTAACGACGTACAGTTGTCTCCGTGGACGTTCAGCCGGGTGGCGTTCACGGCCGATGTTCTGCTGCTATGTGGGTTAGCGATCGCTGCGTGTGCTAAAGAATGAGAGTCTCCGTTGGTGGCGCCACTCCACAACCGTTGTCGGCTAAGTCATGGATGGTGAACGGCGGCCATGTTGTAGCACCAATAGAACGCCGTTTAGACTGGGTGTAGCGACCAGAGTCGCGCAACGTTGATGAACCTTTGTAAAAAGAGCTGTGATCGTGTTTAATATGAAAGAGGTATTACACACACACACACACACACACACACACACACACACACACACACACACACACACACACACACACACACACACACACACACACACACACACACACACACACACACACACACACACACACACACACACACACACACACACACACACACATACACATATTATTAACAATCGCATACTAATTAACAGGACCGTCAAGTGGCTAACGTGATCAATAGCAAACAAAGAGAAGTAAAATCAGCATATAGTCTTTAGCATCTTTGTAGTCATTGCTATCTTAGAGAGAACGTCGTATAGTTTTAATACTATCCTTCCTGCATAACACAGTTATGGAATTACACACTGAACATAACATTTTCTAAAGCAACATTTGGCCAATTATCAAACAGATTGGCATATTTTCTTTTTGATTAGATTGTTCAGACCCAATCTTCCCGGAACACACAAATCTCACAAATTGCCCCCTTTTTCTCTCCGGCGATCCCAAGTCCCTTGACCTGTCACGGAATGGACGAGATATTGCACTCCCTAATCAGATACCGCAACGAAAAGATTTCCTTCAAATCTTTCCCTGCGAGAGCTTGTTTCCGTATGCATGCACTGACGGTGGTAACATTGAATAAAGCATCAACATAAGCGACGAATTCTATCTTGCCTGTGCTCGCTTTAGTTGACTTCCTATGGTGCTTGCCTCATTCCCGAGCTACTGTAGATACCGCTTTCTTCCGGAAACAGAATACAATACAAACGCCGCTTGGACACATTGTTGGTAGTGTTCAGTTAGTTCCAGCAGTTGAAACATGTTACAACATGAGCATTCGGTAACAATATCTCGGATTAGGCGCTATTTCTGGTACTTAGTGACTATTCACAAATCCGTGTACAGACATAACTTTTGTAGGACATTGTTATACAGAAATATCCCATATCTTGGCGGGTCATATCAGCTTCACACGCGGACACCCTCTTCCTTTTCCTCTACTAATATCCCCAACGGATGCTGCCCTTCGACCTTGTTTTTCTTCACGTCCCATTCTGCACCAATGTTAACAACAGTTTCCACACTTCTAGACAGGCCTAACTGCTGTACTCGTGTAGCCACCTCTTGCTGCTGCCCGCCCGTGGCGTGATCGAACGTCTGCGACCTGCCCTGCTCTAACTTCGCCGCTGCAGCGTCCCGCGCGACCGGCGGTTTGAAATTGACATTTGCCGCGGGTCGCTGCGGCGTCTCCCGGTAGTGGTACTCCATGCGCCGGATGTTGTCGATGTCGTTCATGTACCTGGTGACGGCGTTGTCTTGCTTGCTCTTCTTGATCAGCGACACAATCATCATGATGATGGACATGCCATAGACAAGGATGATGATGACGATGTAGTAGAGCGCGCCCTCGTTGTCGTATTCCGAGCCGGGAGGCGGCTCGTTCAGCCAGTCGCTCGACCCGTTGCCGTCGTCGCGCAGCACGGCGGTTATGAAGGTCCGGTTACCGAGAGGACGCACCTACACGAGTCAAGGGCAGGAGCGTGTTTGTTAGCCACCATCACAGCGAGATCGTGTTCAGCATACATGTATTACATGATACATTTTAAGAATAAGTGATCTAATCGAGAATGTTTCTGTAATGTATTTTACCTTGATAACTGTACATGATTGGTGCCTTTAGCAATATTGGCGTTATTTTCTAACAAGAAAGACGACGACGACGAAGCGTGTCGAGGCCATCGTTCAATGTTTCTTACTTTTTGGTATTACACGTTTTTTGTTCCTAGATTGAAATTGTAAATGTGACACATGCACACACTCTCGCACACGCACACGCACGCACGCACGCACGCACGCACGCACGCACACGTGCAAACTTGCACACATACATACAGGCATACACATACATACAGGCATACATACATGCATGCATGCATACCTGCATGCATACATACATCCATCCCTCCATCCATCCATCCATCCATCCATCCATCCATCCATCCATCCATCCACCCACCCACCCACCCACCCACCCACCCACCCACCCATCCATCCACCCATCCATCCATCCATATATACATACATACATACATACATACATACATACATACATACATACATACATACATACATGTTGTATACACTGGAGCAGATCTGCACTGCACTATGTCTATCTACACTTGTACTACAACCTGACTTGCTTGAATAAACGTTTTGATTGATTGATTTATACATACATACATACATACATACATACATACATACATACATACATACATACATACACATGCATTCACACACAGACATCCGCATGCAGGCATACGTACGCACGCATGCACACACAGACACAGTTACCGTCAGAAATGTGATTGATCAGGGTGGACGTGGAATACAATTTGGTCAGTCGTGCACACGATCGGCTTACATGCCAATTTACTAATTGTTCAGTCAGTGGCGAAGGTCTGCTTTGAGTTGTCGCCCGGACACCTACTGTGTAGCGAGCGCAGCACGCTAGTAACAACCCATCGAGGCTTCATGAACTGGATCCAAAAGCGATAACAATAACTCCGAAAATGAATGAAATGTCGGGAAGCGCATCACCCCTGTTGTTGTTGCAAAATGTAGAGTTGTATAGGCCTACATTACGTCGAAGACCACGCTTTCTGTGGGACGTAGTAATGCAGAGTTAGTGCGACGGATTCTCAATCAAAAGGTTCGCGGTTCGAATCTTCTTGTTGTCATTTCGTTCATTCCACGTTGCCTCAGTTCTCATTGCTGCATACATGAGTATTTGGCTGTTGTGGAATTATGTGAATGAATACCATTCGTACAATAACCACACGGCCGAAACAGGTGTTTCATAAAGGTCATGCAATTGTATAGCTGCTTTGTGAATGCGAGCCATGCACGCGTCAGCCGCGCTGATTAAATTTCTGACAGTTTCTGGCATTTCTGACTCTATTAATAATTCAGTTTCCGGTTTCAGTTGACAGACTGTCCCTCAATTAAAAGCCCAAACCAGACACATGCTGGAGTAGCCAGGGATATGGGCACCAAGAAAGGTCAATGACCTAAAATAACACATTAACCTGTAAGGTAAATGTAAGCGGCAGTGGTGTTTTTTAAACATGCGATGTAGCCTGACTCGGCCAGCATGTATCTAGACGGTTTTAAAACGAGTTAATTGATTTCGCCTGTATCCTGATTCTGGGAGGCTATTCCGTGATTCGGCCACTCTAAGAGGGTGTGCGTTATTGTTTTGTTATTGTTAAAGTTTTTAAGAGAGTCTCCTCTGTGTCCTCTGTTCTGCGTCCTTAGGATTCGTCTCATTTCAAAAGATTTAGTGAAGATTCGTTATTATATATGTTATGCATCATGTTAAGCACTTCAATCATATCCCTTCTTATACGTCTATAGGTAACTGAGTTAATTGTTCAACATTTATTATTGCAACTAATATTATATATTTAATCTTGTATGGCTCTTCAAGCATCCATGCTGAGTTTTTCCTGTTAAGACATCATTTCTGCCCACAAGAAATGGTTACACCAGAAACCAATGTTGTTAGTAATTCACTGAAGCATTGTTACTCGCATTCAAATCGGCGAAAAACCTGAGGGAGCTAAGGACGTGGGTTGTGAGGGAGGGAGCGGTGGAGGGAAGTAGGGAGGAATGGGGGAGGAAGGGAGAGGGAGGTAGGGAGGGAGGGAGAAATGGAGTGAGGGAGGAATTGAGGGAGAGAAGGATGCGACATAATGTCGTGTGAGTTATGCAATTCTCCTCTCGCTTCTATTTGTACCATGATGATATTTACATAATAAAACATTTACCTAAAAACATTGCGAGAGACAGTGTAAAAATGCAAAAAAACATGTATTGTGCTGAAGTAAATAATTCTGAGCATTACCCACATGAAACCTGGTGACGTCTTGCTCGTAGCGACCCATGCAGCCGCGGCGTACGGTGCGCCCAGACGCCGAACGTGAACGTGCTTAGACCGCGTCGACGGGCGAACACGAATGTCGAGTCACTACTTCCGACGACTGTGACGATTAACTGCAATTAGTACGTAGTCGTTAACAACATGTATGCTGCTGCCAGATATCTACCGTTCTCTCACCGCACGATTTCTCCAACCGTTTGGCGTTCGTAGGTGCAACCGCAGCGTAATAAGACCAGCTGCACTACTCGGAAACCTGTAGTGGTTCGTCGGAACTATTTTCTGCGTCCAGCGTAGATATGATTCAAAGTCAACATTTGCTTCCGCCGATGAGTCGAGATGTAACGATTTCGACATGTGAATCAATTCCCATCTACTGCCAGAATGGTCAATCTGTCGCCCGCTGCTTGGTCAACCATCATAAGCTGTTGATGATTGGATGCGCGATAATCATATTGGCGTTTGTACTACTACGCTGCCTGGATGCTTTGTCCAGTCTTAATGATGTCGCATGTAGTTTGAAACACGACAACAGCTCCAGAGTAATCGGATACACGCAGTATATGATTGTCGCGATGGCTTGACAGTTTTAACGAACACCGGATCAAATCAATGGCAGTGTAGCATTCAGATGAGATATTTCCGTAAGATCTGAGCTTTGGGGATTATCGACGACCAGCCTTTCTCGGCCAATGAGTTTTCTAATTTTTAGAAGGCTAATAAAATACACCAATCTATTTACCGTTCAGTGTGTTACTGGAGTTTCTGAATAAACTTTAAGAAACATTGTCCAATACATACAGACAGTCGTAGCGTACCGTCTTCCTCTGTTTGCTAATTATTTGTCCATGCCAATATTTGCTGGGAAACGCGATGCTGGTAGACGGGGATCCAGAGCCAATTTTAATGTGGAAAGCATACCTAGTTTTGTTGTTAGATTGGTGCATCTAGATGAATAATCACGGGACCTGCTCTGTCATATCTCTTGCGAAACCTCAAACGAAACATTTATTTTAAGAAGGTTACCCTAAATTGACAATTTCCGCGTCATGGAACGTATTGACTATTGCACATATTACTTCATGGAAATCTCTGGATATAATATATGTAGACAAATGGACTATCAAATGAAAGCTAAACATCCACTGCATATGTTGACATGTGGTTTGTCAGTATATCTTGAGAACTTGTGAAATAAGAGCTCTATAATGACAATGACCTTATTGTTATACCGAGATTAGTCACACAAATTATAATATTATTTCATATAAGCTGCTAAAAATATTTTGGTGGAAGTATTATAAAGATTAACTACTTTGATGTGAAACAGATGTTTATTAGCTACAGCTTGATACCAACTTTATGTCCATATATTATATATATTAATGTAGTTATAGTGTTGACAACATGACAACCCAAAACAGCCGAATAAGTACGGTTGGTCATTTGCATGATTAAACAGACATGTGAAAACACTCCATTTCTAAAACACAATTTCATCCAACATTTTGGATCCAAATAAGTAGCTATATATTTTAAAACTTATTTTATTGATTACAGAAGAGCATATATGGATGACTCGAATTAAGTCAGCCATTGTGAATTTCCAGATGGCCGACAAAGAAATCACATTTTTACTAATTATTACTAATATAAATAATATTATATGTAGAAACGAACTTTAAAAAATTTCGAATTGCCATATCTTAGTATAATTACATATGCTTCAATAAAAAGGTCCATTTGCATCCAAATAGCACAAGATTGGTATTAAATAAAAGGGATTGGGCAGTGAGCATATGGTATGGAAATGCATTTTCCGTTGGAGGAAGGCACCCGAAGCCCCCATTTGTACCTAGCCGAAATATGGTGCAAACATTCTGAAATGGTCCCTAGAGATGTGCAGCGCTTATACTTGGAGGCTTCTCCAGTGAATCTGTCATCATTCAAGGAAATGGATCACAAGCCCTGCCAGATTTGTCGTGTGAATCTCACGAGGAAGCAGATACACGTATCTTTGCACATCTCGCATTTCTCTGGCTTCATCCAGATTGCCGTCAAAGTTGCCGTATAGCTTCAGGTAGAAGAGACGCGCTGATTTTTTTTACTTAATCAGACAAGGATACACCAGTGTCTCCATACGTGGTCAATGCAGTTATATCTTGTGCAGCAAACATAACTACTTTATATGCCTTTTTCTTGCCGCATCGGAACGGGAAACTCACTGTGTCACCCCCACTCATTACTTGACCACATCGAAGAGCTGATGCAGTTGAAGACAACAACAGATGGTTCTTTTCAGCCAGCTGTCTCGCAATCCAGTGACAAGGTATGTCGTCCTTGCTGCACCCAGAGTTCTTCCAGACCAGGAATACGCACACCGTGGTAGATGGCTATCACCAGAATGTCAGTGTCCGTGGCTTGTATTACAGCATGTGAGTAGCCGCACACAGTATGCTAGTTGTGCAAAGATACGTGTATCTGCTTCCTCGTGAGATTCACACGACAAATCTGCTAGGGCTTGTGATCTATTTCCTTGAATGATGACAGATTCACTGGAGAAGCCTCCAAGTATAAGCGCTGCACATCTCTAGGAACCATTTCAGGATGTTTGCACCACATTTCGGCTAGGTACCTTTGCAACGCTGCTTTGTTCTTAGCGTTACCAATGAAAGACTTCCATGTTGGTATGGAAAGGTAATTCTGAATCTCGTATGTGCGACTTTCATCTTGTGTGTTCTGTCGTCTAACCCTTTCTGGTTCCTTTATGCTCAATTATACACCATACCCATCACCAACCAACTTGACCATGTTGCACCCTGGTGGACGAGACATCTGCAACTTATTCAGAGAACGAGTTGCCATATAGAGAACTTCCTACACCCGGTGTCCTGCTGCCGATGTGTAAATGCCATGGCATCAACCAGCAGCACATTACCATCAGTGGGTGGTAAGTGGTCTTCTTCTACCCAGGAATCTCCAAGTTGAATCTTCATAGCTAAAGCATAATCTGCCTTATTACCCTTCCCCATGACGTAACCTTGATCAACTGGCTCCAAGAGAGAAGCAGGGCATTTAATCCTCTCATAGCTGAAGGATTCACTGTCAACACCACGAAGTGGAGGCTCCGGACAACCTCGTATATCTTTACTTTCAGTGATGTTATTGGCTTCTTTCACTTTCCGTGGAATGTCTGTAGAAGTACCAGAATAACAGTTGTGTTGAGCGTTTCTTCAGCTCTGCTGAGTGCTTCATGTCCCTTCTCTTTAGCTTCTAAAATATATATTGAGGCACATTTCTCTCCAGTGGCGATATTCAAGAGATCAGATGAGGATGAGGTAAATTGATTGACCAGGCCACCAACAAGCAACATCTTTATGTTGTTGACTGCATCTCTGTATTTCGATGCCTGTGTCTTCGTTGGTCATCTAGGAGTACCAGTTCCCCCACTGACATTTACCATTGCCTTAGTCTTCCCCGAAATAGCAGGAAGAGCAGGAAGTACCCTCAGGTACTTCTCTCTGGCAGCTTGTCGAAAACTTGCGTCTTAGCCTCTTTGTTATACGTCTTTTCTAGGGTCATGTCCGTCCATTCTCCATTGAATTTTCCACTCGTCACATGGACTGTGAAATGACCCTGGTTGCAGGCTGTCACCACATCTAGTGGTAGGTGTTTCATAACATGCAAGTAGCGTGGTATACATGCTACATGGTTTGTGTGCCCAGCATATACCATGTATGGTAGCATGCTACCAACTCTCCGCTTCGATGTACCTTTCAAGATAAGTACCACGTGGATATACATTAGCCAAAGTCTGCATATTGGATTACTCTCGAGGGTTGCATCAAATTCAGACAACGTCCGGTTGACATGTATTCCTTAGTCCAGTAAGTTTGCGCGAGCTTGTCTGGCGGAAGACGCCATAGCATTCAGATTTACATTAGGTTGCTCCAATGTCCAATTCTCAAATGTCTCCCAGTAGAACTCCATCGTGTAATTGTACCAAAATACTCCCACTCTAATGAAATGGTAATTCGAAATTTGTTAAATTTCGTTTCTACATATAATATTATAACTATTAGTAATAATTTAATAAAAATGGGAATTTCTTTGTCGGCCATCTGGAAATTCAAAATGGCTGACTTAATTCGAGTTATCCATATTATGTACACGCGTTTTAAAATATATAGCTTATTTGGGTCCAAAATGTAGGATGAAATTGTATTTTAGAGATAATAATTAGTCATACCACAAATTCCAGGAAATTTTGGACTACTCGATTTTCCCATTTTTACGTCAGGAGGAAGTTGGCCCTGCGGGAGGAACCGACGACCTAATGGACATCCTGGACGTTTTCAGTCTCTCCGGGTATCTCCGGAAACAGCACAGGACACCTGGCTGGGCAATAGACAAACCGTATGGAAAACAGCGTGATATAATCTTAGCGTCATGTTCACCTTATTCATAGCCTCTATTACAGGCTGATGACAGTAATTGGTGGATAGTGTTTATTACACATTTCCCATATCGTCGTTGAAGAGTCAGCACAATGAAAGTCTACCACGTGGCTGATTGAATATGTGTCTATTACACTAACTTATAACACCCAAAAATGGACGTTCATTGTTTGATTGTTCAATAACATATATGTTGAGGAATCAAAACAGTGGCCAGTTTCTCGTGTTAGAATTTGTAATATATACATATCCAACAAACCACATGATGCAGATGTACTTTGCATTGATTCTTCAACAGCAATGTTTAAAATATGGAACGTTTTCCGCTTGAGGTTGTCAAGAAATGTTACCGCAAGGCAATACCTGACTCTCTCGAACGTCCGCCGTAAATGTTGCACTGGGAACTTACTTTGCGCCACAACTATTAATGTGGGTCAATTGTCATCGGTGCATCATTGTACTTCTGGTTCCCCTCCATTCCGCTAGGGGCGGGTGTTTCGGAATTTACGAAATATATTGTAAACAAATTAAAATAAACTTTTGCGTTTAGCAATGCTACTCGTAAACTTGAAATACAGAACACACAGCTTTATTATAACATAACATAGTCTAGGTGAATAAAATGCAAACCCCAAAACATGAAATAGTTCTCGTATTATATTCCGGTCGTTGTAATATATAGGTCGGTAATAAAGGCATTAAACATCACATATTCCTACTACCTCCTACGTACTACCTCCTACGTACGCCATGACATCATGTTCCACCACTTTAATTGCCACTTAAGCTAATCTTTTAAGCGACTCGGAACAAACGTAGACGTAAACAGAGATTAAAATGGAAGACATTTAAATGCCGATGATACTTCCGGCACCAATAGCGGGCTAATGGGTCGATAGCGGGCTAATGGGTCGATAGCGGGCTAATGGGTTGATAGCGGGCTAATGGGTCGATAGCGGGCTAATGGGTTGATAGCGGGCTAATGGGTTGATAGCGGGCTAATGGGTCGATAGCGGGCTAATGGGTCGATCGCGGGCTAATGCGCAAGATATTTCCTGTGAATCGATCAGACGTAGAGTTGGCCGCGATGCCCTGTAGTGGCTGGTGCTGCGGCGGGTCTAGCATTGACAACTCGGTGACAGAACGTTATTATAGTTTTGAAACAAAAGTCATAGTTTTAGGCCTATACATAAAAGTAAAGCATAACCATTTGCAACTACATAGTTTACTACAAATACCTTATTGAACACGCAGCATCTTATTTCAAAAGCCATTCTGTTTAGTAACCTTACGTCACTAGTACTTATAGTACTTGTAGTACTTGTTGTCTGGCAATATTCGCTCACCAAATTAAAATCCATTTGTAAACAGTCCTACTCTTGTCAATAGTACATGACCATGCTCTTTGCGCCTAGGCTCAACTTATGCAACATACGTTGGTCTTTCTGACTTGGCAACTCGCTTGGTTAAAAGTTTACGTTGCTTCTGTGTATACCAGCCTGCCCTTAATGCGTCACAGCAGAAGTCCCGCTCCGCCAATTTCTTAGATCTTCACCCTCAACTTCAACCCTTGACCGGGACTGTCCTAGCGGTGCCATTCTCACACAGTCCTCGCCAGCGTTGTCTGTCCTCTGCTGTGTGTAGCAAGGTCAGTAGGTCTCGATGTGTCCATTCTTGTATGTTATCTAGCCAGTTTTTCTCTGATAGCCCCGTCTTCTGTTTCTCTCCAGGGTGTCTTGCACGGTGGTTTTTGCAATGGTGTTGTGTCGAGTGATGTGGCCAAACCAGCAGAGCTTGCATCGTTTCACTGTTACTAACAAGGACTCTTGCTTTCCAGCGAGGGAGTCTACTTGCTGTCTCACATATTCGTTTGTCTTGAGTTCGGTCTACGAAATACGGAGGAGACTCCTGAAGCATTTCGTTTCAAAAGCTTGTACACGTCTCTCTATCTCTGCTGCCAGAGTCCAGCTCTCGCATCCATTGCTGGACGCGAGAGCTGGGTGGATGGATACAGCAAGTGCTCTGTATAGTTTAAGTTTGATTAAAAAGCTGATGTCTCTGCTCTTCCACGTGGTGTTAAGTATTGACATCGCACAGGCTCAATGTCCGATAGCGCTTTATTGTTGAGATCTGTACAATTACCTATCAAGCACTTTCATCCAAGCAACCAGTATATTTACATTCACTGCTCACTGTTGCAAGACAGTCCAGACAGCTCCCATCATATAATTCTAATCTTCTGTTTGTTTCCAGTGTTAAGACAAATGTCGGAACTACAGCTTTTTCAGTTGCTGCACCGACTATGTGGAACTCACTCCCTGTTAGTCTTAGGTCTGTAGGAAACATAGCAACATTTCACCTGCTTAAATTGCTTACCCTCCTCCCAGCGTACCAATCCAACTGTTTACAACTGGAACTGGTGCGCTGCCGAGCGTGGATCTCCCGACGATGTTAGCACAATAGAAGTATTTTATGTATTATATGTATATATGGCCACTGCAATCCTTATTTTGATTTCCTTTGTTAAGGTGCTATCTTTGCTTAAGGTGGACCCAACATATTTGAAAGAGTCTACTTCCTCAATGTTCTGACCGTTCATCATGATGTTAATGGGGGTGTTCTGGTTGGTACTGTTGACAAATACTTTGCTTTTCTCTGAGCTGAATTCCATCCCATAAGCTATTTCCTTTTCTTCTATTCTGGTAGTGAGGTCTTGAAGTTCATTCTCGCTGCCGTGAGGTCAATATCTTCCCCAAACCGAAGATTATAAATTGACCTTCCACCAATAAATGTGGTGGTGTTGAAGTCTTGGAGGGTCTCCTGCATGATGTTCTCGGGGAGTATGTTGAAGTCTTGGAGGGTCTCCTGCATGATGTTCTCGGGGAGTATGTTGAAGTCTTGGAGGATCTCCTGCATGATGTTCTCGGGGAGTATGTTGAAGTCTTGGAGGGTCTCCTGCATGATGTTCTCGGGAGTATGTTGAAGTCTTGGAGGGTCTCCTGCATGAAGTTCTCGGGGTGTATGTTGAAGTCTTGCGTGTATCAGTTGTACGACTTGTATCAGATCTTCGTAGAAGTTGTAGTTTCTCATGACTTGCCATAAGCTTTGTGCCCGATACTATCAAACGCCTTCTTAAAGTCAATGAAATTGTGGCTCAGGTCTTTTTGGTGAAGCAGGTGTTTTTCTATATTGAAAATCAGCTCAGTGGTACTTCTCCCGGCCCTAAATCCTGCGTGTTCTTCAGCCAGTATTTCTTCTGCTTTTGTTCAAGATGCATTGACCCAGAACCATGACTTTTGTTTTGCTTTAATGCTTTACGTTCCACTAGTCCGATTGCCAAAACTGTAATTCACTGTTTAAACTAACAGTGTTCAAATGTTAAATCTTCGAAAGATGCCGTTTTCAGTGTTCCACGAAAGAAAAAGAATGAGACTTGCTTAATTGAAAGGTTGTGGACATGAACCATGACAGAATACATAAGTAGTTTAAATGATCCCATTGTTGTGTCAATACCTAGTGCAGGTAGTAATAATTACTATTGTAAAGATTTCGTAAGACATATTAGTGGTTAAATTTAAATAATGCACATCGAACCACATAAAGCACATCGCCACATCGGTCTGCTTAATTCGATTAATATTAATCATGTAAATACCACTTTCTTGTCAAGTATTATGCAATAGTACGATGCATAGATAGCGTTGAACCAGCCTTTGTTTCACGACGAATTATGGAGGTACGTTCGCATCGTCCCTTGCTGTAAACACAAGATGGCAGGTAATCGATAATTACCGTATGTACTGGCTATTTGGGTTCGTGTTCTCAGCTGCCATTCGTTTTCATATTGAAAACCTTAATGGAAATTTAATTTGAGGCATGTTTTGCGATTTGTCGGGTCATCCCGGGAGGACCGAAAAACGGAACGAATCTCGTGATTTCCTTTTTTTAATATTCCATTTTGCACGATTGCACTCGTCTGCGGTACTGGTTATTGCAAAAAACACTTAACAAAGTCGCGCTGAATATTTCGAAGAATCTGGCGCACGATTTGGACGTGATTGCGGAGTAGCTAAAACGACTGGTTTGTAAATTACGCGTGCGTGTGTGCGTGCGTGCGTGCGTGCGTTCGTGCGTGCGTGTGTGCATGCGTGCGTGCGTGCGTGCGTGCCTGTTAGTAGCAGCACGCCGCTGCGTGAAGTGGCCGTATGTGGATTGCTTTGAGGAATCGGTCGTAGCTCTTTCAGACATGTGGTTTGCAATGCCTGATATGAACAATAAAACAGTTTTGCACAATCGATGTCCCTGCCGTTATCCGGTGCAGTTCTGCGAAAAACTGTCGTGAATCTTGACACTAATAAGTCGATCTGCTGTTGCTTCGCAACTGTCTAATGACGTCAGTGACCGTCAACAAAAATAGAATGAACCGTTGATCGCATCCCTAGTCAGTGTCCTTTGGTGACTGTCTAGGCCGACGCACGACGAGCATTGGCGACCACAGATAGTCATAGGTTATCGTAGATCCAACGAAGGTTAACGATTCTTCCGCAGCGTTCTTCGGGCTTTATGGAGTAAACATGTGACTAGTTTCAACTTTAGACACGTCCAGTTAGAGAGGTAGGGATTAGTGGGTAAAACCATTTTCAGGGGAAAAGTGTAAGCAAAAGTTAACCGACCAGTTTGACCGCAGTCCTGTACACGATCGAAACTGTAAAACCGCCCCTAATGTCAACACCTCCGAAAGAAGACTGAAGAATCACTGGATGAACAAAATGTACATTTGGTAAACGCACGTACAACTATCATCACTAAGGTAAAGGTAAAGTCTTATATATTGCAGTATTTCGTCCATAGGACTGATCACACGTCAAAGCGCCTTGCACGTCATCCCTTCGCTGCCCTGGCCAACACCAACGCGACTTCTCTAGGAAGTATTCAGCCACGTTACTACGCGAAGAATTTTCATTCACATATACCCATCACTGTATCTTGCAAGATAATCATGTATACAGCTGGGTGAATTGGGGCGACGTGGAGTGAACGATATTACCCAACCTTCGAAACGACAGAAAGAAGATTCGAACGCCGGTCCTTTCTATCGGGAGACCGACGTTCTACTCCCTGCGCTACTGCGTTCCACTGATCATACATGCATGGTTAAGATCGAAGTAGTTATAACTTCTGATTTTGTATGCGCATCATTATGTATGCGAATGAAGATGATGATGATGATGGTGACGGTGACGACGACGCGATGACGATTATTATGATATGGTAAAGTGCGACAAACATTCTGTGAAAACCACCGTTATCTACTTGTATTACCGGTATCTACGTTCTATATTATTGTTACGGATGCTTACCTTGCAGCACGTCGATGTCGACCTCAAACTAAGCAAAATAACCAAACTCCAGTCATGCCACATTCCCACGTTCGTCTGTAATAGGAGATGCATGAGACGCGTGGCTTCATGTCCGGAGACACATGTTTACTGGTCTGCCTTTAACGTTGTCGCAGCAACCTGTTGCATATCGCATTGGTCGTCACGTCCCGGCCGTGTCTAGTCTGGTGACTGATTCGTCTTCTCCACAGCATCGCCAAGTCAATAGTCCCTCGAGAAATCCACTCGCCAATGTTGACGTCATAAGTGATAGTTCTTTAACAGCCAGAGTCTACGAATGATACGTAAAATATATACTTGCGTGATAACTACTAGACGTAATCGCGCTACGAACCGTCAAAATTGGCCTCCTTTTCCACTTAAGAGACAATCTTGTACAATCTTGTTAAATATGATGTACTAAAATCGGACCTGTCAATGTTCTATCAAATATCTGTTCTCATCACTAATGTGGGTGTATATTCAAATAACCGCACAGAAGGGATATTACGTATGTGTGTCGTTGAATTATCACAGCAGCGCGCGCGATTTAAATAAACATCATTATAATAATAACATAATAACATGGACTGCAGAATAGCATAGCACTGGATTTTGGTATTTTAATAAAACATTGAATTTTAATAAATGAAGCATTATTCGACGTTTACCACAGTGAAAAGGCTGTCGACCGATCAGTGGCGGGATGGTGTGCCAGAAATGGGCAGCTGTAGCGTACGCGCCTTGGAGCGTTAAGGACTGTATCTATGCTTAGATCTTCGGTGTTAGATAGAGTCCTATTTGTGCGGTGAAAACGTTGTAAATGTTACAGAAGACGTCGGTGAATACTTGCACCGTTGCGCCGTTGATCATTGCCGCGTTGGTATTTCTCACGTACTATACTATCAATGTGAGCCACTCCTTTTCACACCAGGGTTTCCTAGACGATCTTTCATGTTTTCAATGTTAACAAAACTAACAACTAATATACATAGAAAATTGTCTAACCATTGCTCATTCTGGTCACATTACCAGCCCAACGAAGTTAGGACGCAGTGAGAATGCCTTCCACATGCGTTATGTTGATGATGTGGCGACGGTAAGGATAAGGATAAGGATAAGGATAAATTTTATTTGTCCCAACAGCAGAAACACGTAGATAAATTATATTGAGTGGCAATATGAATTATGTAAATTCATTTGATACATACACATACATAACTGTACAATATATAATAACAAATAATAAATCATCAGTAAGAGTAATACATTATGCAACATCCAAAAAAAGAAAAACATTTGCTGTGGGACTGGAGACCCCTACTAAGACCAACACTGGTCGCTATCGTAGGAGCCACCCAAAATAAAAAAATAACAATAAACATATTCCCTATACCTATATTTCTACAGTAAAAAGTAGAATGCATGTTTGGTTTTTTTGTCTGTCTTACATATAATAAATTTTAGTGTGTGATGGTGTGTTGTACTGGTGTGTTTTATGTGTTGTTTTCACATGTACGCGTATAAGCCTGTGTGCAAGTATACAACTTGAAAAGTTTAATTGTGATTGCATGAACTGTGTTATGCTCATTCATAATTTATTTAATTTAGTTGGCATATATAGCAATTAAGGAAAGAGCATGTGTCATTATATTTTTGTAGCATGTAATTTTTGGCATAACTTGAAAAGCCTTTCAAACTATGAGTCACTATCTTGTCTATAACTAAATCAGGGATATTGTTTATAACATGTGGCAAGTTGTATTTAAGAAATTTTTTGGCAAATTCATGTTTAGTTCTGTAGGTATGTAGTTCAGTTTTTCTCTTAGTATTATAGTTGTGAATGTATGTATTTGGGGTTATTTGCCAGTTTAATAAGTAGACAGGTAGATTTTGATGTCTATATTTGTAATAAAATTGAAGTTCTTGTAGTTTTAGTAAGTCTTCTACTTTTAGTGTGTTGAGTTTTTTAAAAAGTGGTTCTGTGTGTGAATTGTATTTGCTTAATGTTATAATTCGTACTGCTTTTTTTTGCATTTTCACTAATCTGTTTCCTTGATATCCCCATGTCGTAATACAGTAATTAATATGAGGTAATATCAATGCATTGTATAACATAATTTTTATTTCTAAAGGTAATACATGTTTTAATCTGTTTAGTATTCCTATAGTTTTGGAACACTTATTTGATATTTTTTCTGTGTGTTTTTTCCAATTTAAGTTAGTATCTATAGTTAAGCCTAGGTAGTTAAATTCTTCCACTTTCTCAATATCTATATTATTTATTTTGAGAGATAATGTCAGTGTAGTTTTATTTGGCATTTGGAATGTCATATATTTAGATTTACTTTTATTTAGTGATAGCTTATTTATATTAAGCCACTCAACTATTTTGAGGAGTTCTTCATTTATTACTGATTCTGTACTTTTATTTTGGACACTATTTCTGAAAGTTTCAATAGTGCTAAATAAAGTGGTATCATCAGCATATATTATAAAGTTAAACATTTCGCTGGCTTGTGAGAAATCATTTATGTATATAGTAAATAATAGTGGTCCAAGGATGGACCCTTGTGGTACTCCAACTTTAATGAGTAAAGTTTCAGATGTGGTATCATCAAATTCGGTGTACTGTTTACGGTTGTTTAAATAGCTTTTAAATAAAAGAAGAGTTTTACCATCTAAGCCATAGTGTCTTAATTTATTTAATAATATTGAATGGTCAATAGTATCAAATGCCTTGGAAAGGTCAAGAAAAATACTAATTGGTAAGTGAGTTCTATCCATTTGAGTAATGATTCTATCTACTAGTTCAAGTGATGCATATTCGGTTGAATGATTAGGTCTAAAACCGTACTGATTATCAAAAAATAGCTTAGAATCAATAAAATAAGCAGATAACTGATTGTGGATGATTTTCTCTAATACTTTAGAAATAGTTGGAAGGAGAGAAATAGGCCTATAATTTTTGAATAATGTTGAGTCATCGTTCTTGAAAATTGGAATTACTTTTGCAATTTTAAGTTTATCAGGAAATATGCCTGTATTTATGACTTGGTTAATTACTAAGGTTAAGGATTTAATGATTGCGGGTTCAATTATTTTCAGCAATTTTGAAGAAATACCGTCGAATCCACTACTGTTTTTTGTAGGAAGATCATTTATTGTTTTCCTTACAGTTTCTTCATTAACATTCTTAAATTTGAGAACAGATTTAACTTGTGTATTTAAATAGTAGTCATAATTTTTATTTCCTTTATATTGAATGCTTTCTGCAATAGATTGACCAATGTTTGTAAAATAGTTATTGAATTTCTTTGCTATATCAGTTTTATCAGTAATACTAGTACCATTTTCTTTAAAAATTGTCGAGGATGTTTTCTCTCCTTTATTTTTTGAAAGAATTTCATTGATGGTTTTCCATGTATTTCTTATGTCATTTTTTAATCGGTAAAATCGTGATTCAAAATAAATTTGTTTAGCTGCACGAATATTTCTTTTTAATATGGAGTTGTACGTTTTAAGGATAGTGTTTGTGGTCTCATAATCTGGTGAATTAGGGTCAGACATTTTTAATTGTTTATAAAGTGTGTCCCGATATCTAATAGATTTTAATAGACCTTGAGTGATCCATGTCGAATTTTTATGTTTGTATTTATTAAATTTCATTGTTTTAATTAGCATGTATTTATTTTTTGCTCGCATGATTTCTTCATGCATTATGTTATAATTTAGATTGGGGTCCTCATTTTGATGTTTATGTAGTTTGTTGTAACAGTTATATGAATCTATTTCAATTTTGACTTTCTGCATGGCTTCTTCACTTTGTGTATTTATTTTTATAAATTTGGGAGGAAATTCTATTTTTGGAGTATTGTCTAGAAATAAAAAATAAGGTTGATGGTCTGAAAAAGTTTTTGTAAAAATCCCAGCAATGCTTTCTAATATGGATTTGTTTAGCTTACAAAAAAAATTATCTATCAGTGTTCCATTGGTTTTAGTGAAACGAGTTGGGAAAGTAATTTGAGGGTAGAGACTGTGTGATATTAAAGTATCAAAAAAATCGCTGTAGATTCTGTTCTCATTTATTTTAAGTAAATTTATGTTAAAATCCCCAGCTATAATGAGATTATTATTGCTATTTTCCAGAGATGATATAACTGATGAAAATTCATCAATGAATTTTTTTATATTTTCATTGCATGTTCTTGGAGGTCTATATATATGTCCAATGGTCATTGTTTTTGATACATTTTTTCCAGTTACTTTAATCATTAGCCCTTCCCAGTGTTCGTACGTGTTTAAATTCATTTTTACTTCAGAATTATATTTATTGTCCACATATATTAGTAACCCTCCTTTGTTGCTACACTTTTTCCCCTGTGTTATACACTCATATCCATCTAGACAAAATTGAGAGAAATCATCATTATCAGCTTTCCACGTCTCTTGTAAGCATATTACGCTAAATTTAAAATTGATACTACGTAAGTCCTCTACGAATATTTCAAGTTCATTAAACTTTGAATTTATAGACTGAATGTTCGAGCTTAAAATACTAAAACTGTTAGTGTTACTGTTTGCTAGAATGGTGAACTTGTCAATGTCATAGTATGAAGAGCATCGTATTACTTGAGGCTCGTGATTTTCATCATTATTTTCATTTGTACATAAAACATTAGTTAGGTTGTTTTGATTTCCTCCTAAGTATGAGAGGAATGCTTCATCGGATTTTAGTGTGTCTGTGCCTTGAAATTGAGAAAATTCTTCAGTAGTTATTGACATAATTTAGATAGATGAGTGACAAATTAATATTTAAATATGCTGATATTACTAATATTTCTAGTACATGTATACAGTTCTGGTGATATAATAGTCCTCACTAGAGAGGATAGTAATTGATGATGTAATGACATTGATGACATAATGATCCTTATTGGATTAATTATTTTAAACATACACTTGTTGTTATTGAGCAACAATTCATCTAAACAATCAAAGTTAGCATTTTGTATTTTCAAAGTATGTTCAAATTTTTCAATGCAAATTGATAAACCATAAAAATAAAATTAAAAATACACTCGATGGAAAAAAATATATAAAAATAAGCAAAACAAAATTCATAACATTATTAGACATTTAGATATGGCATAACCTGTAGTCATAGTTACTGCTGGCAGAGTCACTTCAGTACCTTCAGCCTTCGTCGTGATGCTCACTTTCTTTCCGTTTGTGAGTAAAACAGACTATTTGTCCATCGGACATCCACGTAGCTGTGACGCTTCTCGATGATTTTGCCTTGGATCAAGTGCGTGTTTGACAGTTCATTTTTTGTTAAATGCGTTTGTCTCCAGTGTTTTGGTTTATTTGGTATTTCACACAGAGAACATTTCAGTTTGTTTTCAGCCATAATGAATAGTTAGGGAGTATGTTTCAGATGAGTGCAGTAGTGTTGGACATACAACGTCTTCGTTAACCTTGCGTTGCGTGGAGACTGTTACGCCTTGCTGTAAACATACTCGCTCGCCGAGTCTTCTTCCAGTTAGCACACACAGTTGATACACCACCGTTGAAACACCAACGTTGATACACCAACTTTGCCAACAACCAATATTGAATTGACGGTCTAGTTACGAAAATGTCAAACTGTGTAGGGAAATCTAAATTGGGAATGATAAAGAGACATTAATGAACATCATAGCGTATTGCCCCTCAATCAACCCACTTGTGACAACGCGACCAACAGGTCCGATTTTTTATCTTTCGGTCGAAGGTCGCGCATTGTATTGCTTGTTCGGTACGAGTCCCGAGCTTTATGTGCAAGAATCATAGCGGTTGGCTATTCGTGCCGGTTTATTTGCGAACTTAACTATGCTGTCGCCATTCAATCGACGTTTTTTCCCCGCAACATGATCGAATAATAATAATAATTAACTTCTATGGCGCCTATATCCTCAGGAACCTGAGCTCAGATGCGCAACAAAACAGAATCATTAAGCATAATTGTGAACAAGGACGCACAAACGTCATTATCACAAAGAGGGACAACCGAAGATTTATGGTGAAAATGCAGTTTGGAATAAATATAATCCTAGCATGTCCATTACTTCGTAGACGTTGTTATCCGTTATAGCGGCCATGTAATCATAGTTACAGTGCTTAGAATATCACTTAGCAGCGGACACCTGGTGATAGCGGACACTTGGTGATAGCTGACACCTGGTGATAGCGGACACATGGTGATAGCGGACACCTGGTGATAGCGGACACTTGGTGATAGCGGACACCTGGTCATAGCGGACACTTGGTGATAGCGGACACCTGGTCATAGCGGACACTTGATGATAGCGGACACCTAGTGATAGCGGACACCTGTTCATAGCGGACACTTGGTGATAGCAGACACCTGGTCATAGCGGATACTTGGTGATAGCGGACACCTGGTCATAGCGGACACCTGGTCATAGCGGACACTTGGTGATAGCGGATACGTAGTCATAGTAGACACCTGGTCACAGTGTACAATGTGACAACTGCGGGCACCTAGACACAGTGGACACCTCGTTACAGCGGACATCTGACAATAGCGGACAACTTGATTTATACAAAGAATATTTTTATTTTACATAAGCCTATTACAAACACAAATTGTCGTTCCATTTTCACGCGAACTACAAGCAAAAACACCCTAGTAACTATGTCCTCTTTCCTTTCCAGTTCTTCAACTATGATTACACTTTGCTCACATAGCAAATGCTGGTTCGAAGTTGACAATATTTATGGCTTCCCCGTTGACCAGACACACCTAGTTGGGGTTCAAACTTCTACCACCTTAGGTCGTCACAATATGGAGAAAATACCCAGATTGGAGTGTTCAACAGCTTTATTGTCGCAAATACCACCACCTATGTGGCCCATGTGTGAAGTGTTTCCGTGTTGCTTTGATGGAGGTATTGTTCCATTGTCTCCGAGACCGTCGGGACATCAGTGACCACTCCTGCATTATGGCGCATGTAATGCACCGTAGAAAGACGGACATATGCCTGCTCTTCCTGGTCATCTGTGATGACGTGACTGACCGTTCTGGAGAAACAGTTGCTATCGCCTCGCATACGGGTAATTTTACGGTTTTGGTCGATGGTGACAACCCGAGGTTGCTGAGAGTGTGCATTGTCATTTTTGCGCTTTAGGTTCAAATTTAGTTGACTACATTTTCCTTGCTGCTACTCAGTGCACGGAGGTTTAAAGTCCATGGACTCGGCATGTTTCCTGCCGCTACTCAGTGCACGGAGGTTTATAGTCCATGGACTCGGCATGTTTACTGCCGCTACTCAGTGCACGGAGGTTTAAAGTCCATGGACTCGGCATATTTACTGCCGCCACTCAGTGCACGGAGGTTTATAGTCCATGGACTCGGCATATTTACTGCCGCCGCTTCACTGGTGCGTCATCTTGTGCATCCCTCACTTCACTGGTGCGTCATCTTGTACATCCCTCACTTCACTGGTGCGTCATCTTGTACATTCCTCACTTCACTGGTGCGTCATCTTGTACATCCCTCACTTCACTGGTGCGTCATCTTGTACATCCCTCACGTCACTGGTGCGTCATCTTGTACATCCCTCACTTCACTGTCGCACTAAGACAACTTACGCTTCCTGCTGACGTACGGCTTACTTTGACTGGTGTTTACCTTGTGTTTCACACCTTTTCTCCAAAATGCACAATAGTCCAAAGTCCAGTCCAACGCCCCTCCAATTACCTGTCGACAGTTTGTTTAACAACTGTATCACCAACTCTGTACAGTGGAGTTGTACGTCTATGGTCTATGGTCGCACTGTCTGTTCTGTTCTGTTTGGGCCTTGCTAATGTTATCGTTTGTTGTGTGCAACTTATCATGAAACTGTATGAATGTTGACTTTACAGTGACACTAGTTTCGATGTAGGCCTATATACGTTGTCCTTTACCGTAATATTTGCCACGGAAACAGGGGGATCTAAACTCCCCCTCCATGGCCTAGGGGGTCCCCCAAGATCCACTGCTGGGGAGTCGCGTGTGTCCCCATAAAACTGGGGTACCAACCAGCCCTTGGACTGAGACAAGAATGAGACAGGAATGCCATGGTTTTATTTGTAAAAAATTTTTTATTAAAGTACAGTGGAATCCGCTTAGTAGAATCGCGGATAGAAGCAGCCATTTAATTGTATTAAAATTCAAAGTTTCACTCACATTAAAACGTGTTTTTATGATAATGACTGAATTGTATGGTGATCGCCAACGTCGCTAGATATGACACGAAAGACATATAATATTATTTGTAGGCATTACACAGTTTAGTCATAGTTGCTTCCTCTATTTATGATATCCAAGGGGGTAATATTTATATAGTGGGGTAATTAATATCTAGATAATGATGACGGGGGATACTTATTATCTAGATAATAATGACCCGGGGTATTTACTAATTAAATGTGTTAGCCAGAAAGAGGACTAGTTTAGTCAATACAGGCCAACATATGTTAGAAAACTTGAGTTTGGACACATATAATATGGCCATATCCTATTGGCAAGTAAAGGAATACGATTATACAAATATAGTTTCATTTGGCGAGCGAATATTGCCAGAATACCGCACTCGTGACGTAGGGTTATCTAACAGTATGACGCGACCCATGTACTAAATATGTTGATTGTTTAACAAGGTTTTCATTGTTAACCACTGGCGTGATATTCATAATTGTAGTTACAAATAGTTATGTAATAAATCTTATATGTGCATAGGCCGAAAACCATGATTTTGTTTCGTTTTAAAAAAACATCATAAATACGGGCTTACATGCCCGTATGTGTTTATCTCAAACACAGCACATGCCTCGTCAGCTAACCATGTACTCTTCTGTAAGGTGCGGCCTCTCCTATAAGTTGCGAAGTCTCAGTTGACTTAAACGTGTTCAGTCGAGACTACGACAGCTACCGTTGGCATCTCCTTGGGCAGAACTTGTTGACTTTCACAGAGTTCGAACTTTGAGAAGACAAGTTTGTTGCTCTGGCAATGATGATGTTGTTGCTAGAGATATTGTCACAGCAAGGAGAGGCTGCCGTCATTGTGGTGAGCTCACGTTTTTACATCTGTCCTGAGGCAACTTTGTTACGGATGCTAAGTACACTTGCATTTCGATTACTGCTAATATTGAATAAGGTTTAACCAGATTGAACTAGATTTAATTAGTTAACCAACTGTAACACGATTTAACAAGAGTCATCACAAGCAACAAGCTTCAAATGACAAATGGACAACCAAAGGAAGCCATATAGAGAGTCCAACAATTTCATCTATGTGTATCAGGTATCTGTTCAGGTATCTGTCAATTTTATTTTTAAACATAATACTATTATTTAGGGCCTACAGCGCTAACATAAACGCAATCAGTAGATAATTGTTCCATTTATGTATTGTCCTCTCTGAGAACGAGTACTTTTTTCTATATAATCTTCACTCTTATTTTACCAACGCTAGTTTTTTCCCTCCGGTTCTACAACCTTATTTGCGTGTGAAGATAATATCTATTAAAAATATTTTCATAATAATTCAGTTCATTTGTTTATAGTTCTATTTACCCCATTGCTATTATCATGATACTGTAATTAGTGTTGTGAAACCATATTCTATTAAGCGGTTTTCATTCCTGGCCTGATACACACACACACACACGCGCGCGCGCGCGCGCACACACACACACACACACACACACACACAAACACACAAACACACACACACACACACAGGTTACTAACAGTTGATACGGCATGGCTGAGGTTACTAACAGTTGATACTGCATGGCTGAGTTAACTAACACTTGATACTGCATGGCTGAGGGGTTACTAACAGTTGATGCTGCATGGCTGAGGTTACTAACAGTTGATACTGCATGGCTGAGGTTACTAACAGTTGATACTACATGACTGGGGTTACTAACAGTTGATGCTCCATGGCTGAGGTTACTAACAGTTGATGCTGCATGGCTGAGGTCACTAACAGTTGATACTGCATGGCTGGGGTTATTAACAGTTGATACTGCATGGCTGAGGGATTACTAACAGTTGATACTGCATGTCTGAGGTTACTAACAGTTGATACTGCATGGCTGAGGTTACTAACAGTTGATACTCCATGGCTGAGGTTACTAACAGTTGATACTGCATGGCTGAGGTTACTAACAGTTGATACTGCATGGCTTAGGGATTACTAACAGTTGGTACTGCATGGCTGAGGTTACTAACAGTTGATACTGCATGACTGGGGTTACTAACAGTTGATACTGCATGGCTGAGGTTACTAACAGTTGATACTGCACGGCTGAGATTACTAGCAGTTGATACTGCATGGCTGAGGCTACTAACAGCTGATACTGCATGGCTGAGGTTACTAACAGTTGATACTGCATAGCTGAGTTTACTAACAGTTGATACTGCAAGGCTGAGGTTACTGCATTACTGTCCGTGTTGTACCGCCCTTGCCACCAGGGCTTCCGGTTACGTCAGAACCCCTGGCAGGTTGACCTGATCTTTCAGTTTCTGTGCTAATCAATGGGATTGCTCGTTGGAATTTACGGGGCTCGCATACGAGAACTTAACTTTAATTGGTATTGGACCTGTCGCCGCCGGCCGGGCGGATAATTATGGCCATTTCGTGGAAAAGTTCTTTGAAGTTTGGGCGCGGTTTTCCCGAGTTCCCAGAAACACGTCGACCAAATCAACAAGTGGGACAAAGTACACAATTTAATGATCCAGCGTACATCCGCACATGGCGGAATAATAGCATGGGATAAATTGAAAAATCCATGTCGATCGGCCAGGAGTACTGTAGCACTACTAACACCCCTGGCTAGCGAGGGTGTGTTGATGTGAGTAGAGTGGTGTGTCGCATCATACTGTCTGTGAGTAGAGTGATGTGTTGTATCATACTATGAATAGAGTGACGTGTGGTATCATACTATGAGTAGAGTGATGTGAGGTAATTTGTGATGTTTTCTCCGTGAAGTCATTTGCATCGACATATCCTTCGTTGTTACTTCAATCAGGACGTTTTCCACAACTTAGCATTACGAAAGCTTATTATTTGAGCAGTTTTATAAATATCCCCATACCTCTCTTCTGCCATCGCAGCCAACGGTGGCTTAATGTACACTTTACATTCAGTAATTAATATTTTTAATTGTAAAATGTCGCGACGATGTCTTGCCGTCTAAATATGATAAGTATGAAGTGTGTATTCATTCATGGCTAATCGATTTTTAGAGTTTTTCGGAAGGTAGCCATAGTTCAGGTGATTTGAAAGTGATTGGGAGTTAATTCCAGTCCATAAGCGCAGCGACAGAGGAATCACGTTTGCCCAAGTTAAACTACGTTTTAGTAACAATAAGTGAAATTGATGTAAACATGGCCTCCGAATGAATCTGGAGAAGACAGATGTAATATGGATTAACTAAAACGAAAACTGAAGAAACAACTAAAAGGAAAAGTGAGGTACCAGCCTGTATATACGGGTTGGGACACTGGCGCCGACTGAGAGACAGGAGGAGATGCAGATAGCATAAAACAACTGGGTCCGAAGAATATGCAAAGTAACCCAAGAAGATAGGAGGAAGATGAATGAATTGAGAGAAGAGATTGGCATGAAAAAACAGCTAAAGATGAAAGTAGCCGGAAGCAGAATGAGATGGGCAGGACATGTGCAAAGAATGGGTGAAGACTGTCAAAAAGAACATGGAAAGCAGAAGAGGGTGGTAGAAGAAGAAGGGGAAGACCAAAGCTGCGATGGAAAGACTGTGTCAAACGAGATCTTGAAAGGGCAGGTACGAACTGCCAAGAGTTGAAGACAATCGCAGAAGACAGAGAGAGATAGAGAGCATTAACAAGGAAAGTGGACTTGGACCCCACCCCGCAAGGGAGCAAGGGGGAGAAGAAGAAGTGAAATTGATGATCTGAGCTGCCTAGGGATATGTGAAAGATGCAGGAGACTAGGCAAGTACGGTGGTTATTCTGTAGATAAAGCACGATATGTAAGAGTGGACAGTTTAAATGTGATTTGATAGTTAATACGATACCAGTGTAACTGTATGAGTAGTGGTAGTGATGGTGAAAAACGATCAGATGATTGTTGCACATTGTTAAGTGTTTATGGCAGAGCACCAGGTGAAGATATTGTTGACGAATTGTTGACGAATTGTTGACGTATAACTCCGAAATACAGTGAATCAGCATAACTACGACAACGAATTCTTGAACACACACTACAACAGAAACTTAATATTATATCTTTTGTATGTCCAGAGAAGCACTGCATGGCCGTTTGCGCAAATGGCATTTGCAGCTGTGTAGCTAACCTCGATTATCCAGGCTGCGCGCTGTGGCGCCACCGTTTATCGCACACCTCTTCACCTGGATGCAGAGTGGGGTTTTCATTGTGACGGAAATTATGGATGTACCCAGATTCTGGGCGCATACATAAGTAGCTAATTCAGATTTCATCCGGGAATTTGGCTAACTCATACAATAAGAGTTAACGTTTTGTCAGTTTATGCGATGCAATTCGAATTAACTTTAAACTTGCATTGTATTGACACAACCTTCCGACTGAATAGTTAAATCAGACATAAAAATGTTCGGTGTAGCATCTCGATAATGACGAGGATTGGCTGCTGGTGCTTCACGGGAACGCCTACTACTACTACTACTACTACTACTACTACTACTACTACTACTACTACAACTACTACTACTCTACTACTACTATTACTACTACTACTACTACTACTACTACTACTACTACTACTACTACTCTACTACTACTACTACTACTACTACTACTTCTTCTTCTACTACTACTACTACTACTACTACTACTACTACTACTACTACTACTACTACTACTACTACTACTACTACTACTACAACTGCAAGTGTGGTTGTGAGGACAATGGAGACGTCGTGTGTGGGGCGTACATGATGTGGTATTGCTTTCACCGCGTCTGTATCAGGGAAGAAGCATAACTGACTGTTCTGATATAACGTTTGCTTATGTTCCGTCACAGTGGCTTAATGATTATGTTCCGTCACAGTGGCTTAATGCTTATGTTCCATCTTAGTGGATTAATGCTTATGTTCCGTCACAGTGGCTTAATGCTTATGTTCCGTCACAGTGGCTTAATGCTTATGTTCCGTCACAGTGGATTAATTCTTATGTTCCGTCACAGTGGCTTAATGCATTATAAACCGAGTGGATGTAAACCAATACAATATGTCTATAAACACATGTAACAACGTGCGTCATAGTGTTTGTGTTTGCGTTTGTGTTTGTGCTTGTGTTTCGTAGAGATGTCAGACGTCGTGCGTTAATACGAACGTGGTATGCTTTATGTTTCCGTTTTTAGTGTGTGTATTTAATATGTCATCAAAATAAAGTCATTTGATTAGTTTCGTCGAATGACATTACTGATGTTGTATTGCGGTTGGGAAAGGAGATATTATATGCTTTAACCATTCAGAATGGACATTCTCTGTAACTGTTCACCGCTTACATAGTCCCACAGCAAATTAACAATGAAAACACATGACCATTTATCCCGCAGATGAATACGCTACAACTAAGACATTCATTCTCATTAATTTCCTCATCCCAAAAGTATATCGTACGTCCAACACTGTTTGGTGTACCCACTGCACAAAAGTATATCGTATGTCCAACACTGTTTGATGTAACCACTGGACATGTCCTCCTAAATAAGTGCACTGGTGGCTGATAGGTGTTGGCGACAAATTTGGTGGTCGCTACAGATTACAACAGCCTATGACACCAACGGCTACAACTACACGACCATGGTGACAACTACACGACCATGGTGACAACTACACGACCATGGTGACAAGTATCGCTACCGCAGAGCTACGGTTACAACAGCGACATATACAACACGAGCGACAGAGTGGAAGCTGACTCGGTACGGCACTCATTAGACACGTGAGTTCATGTTAACAAACCGACTCCTGGTCACTAATTGACAACACACACGTCGCTGCTAGTTTGGCTGCGAGATTCCATTTTAATTTGCAACGCCTTGTGCTTTAGCCAGCTGAAGTCATTTCAACTGTTCGATGCACTGTAGCCAATCACAGACGTTGCATTAGAAACTATGAAGTCTTTTATGATATCCTGAACATCTGTATAAGCATTTTGTATTATTACATACATTCATTGTACACATTTTATTATATGTTATTTATGGTAGGACCGTTTATATATATAAAAAAATCGTTCACTATATTTTCGAATAATTATGTTGATATTGTTTTTAATATGATTGTAACATCAAATGTAAGTTGTGTCACTGGTGATATGAGCAATTTCCACGCACCCGCGGAAGTTAATATCAGATTATGCACATCTTTGTTTCATTTGGTAAAATCTTACTTTTTCTCAAGAAACCTCTCAATTTCAATTGCATTCAATTGTGGATAGTGTTTGTACTGAAAATGTAAATAACTTTCATTTTTTGTTTAAAGCTATGTCACGCTACTAAAATGCACAGTTGCAATGACGTCCTAAACAAAAATGCCGTTGGCCACCCAACCAATTGTTTATATCACTCCATCAGCTGTTTATGATTTATAATCAAGTTGTGGCAATGGTGATATGCTGAGTGGCTCCCGAGTCCAGAACGCGATGTATGGTGGCGCCACCTCGCGAATGCTCGCTAATCTAGACTAGCGGAACGATGTTGTACGTAACTTGGCGGTCATCATAAAGTTCTCTTGGATTCTTAGACAGTGTTATATACTATTTTATTTAAACTCAATGAATGCATTCAATTTTAACTCACTAACCTTATTTTCGGTCAAATTCCCCTATTGATTTTTTTGAGAACAAACAACTATAAAACTGACCACCCTCAATTTTCACACAAAACAATGTTACTTCATGCACACAGGCAAAATCAGTGGGGTCACGAGAGGTCACGTTGTTCACTGCGCTTGCGCGTTGCGTCTGCTCATTTATGGCACAGTGATACTTTCGGTCTGTGACACTGGCACGAGCGATGGTGTTAGGTGTATATTTGTACACATGCTTCTATAATTATGAGTTCATTGTCTACGAGTTCGCATAAGTTTAGGCTGCGACATTTCCGTTAGAGTTGCTTCACTAGTAGATAACTATGGCTTACCACACACAAGTTACGTGCCCTTCAGACCACGCATTTAAATGCTCAACATTCAAATGCATTTGTGTTTGTTACCCAACCACCATTAGCCGCCATCTGGAGCAGAAGAACACCCGCCTCAAAGAAGTATGCCTATTAAGAACAGAATGGTACAATAAATTCACAGAATGGACGAAATTGATTTCTTACAACACTGACAGGAGACTAGTGTCTCTTCATTTTCTAACTGGAGAATGGTGAGCGGGTGAGCACCGAGCCTGCTTCTGATGCACACGGTCATTCCCAGAGATACGAATTATTGCGTTCTTGAACGACGTCGTGTATGTACAATTCGAAAATTCGACGTATACAGCTATTTGTACCAAACATTATATGATGGCTTGCCCAGAAATCGTCCAAGGCCAAATATTGCCGGTCCTGGCGAAGGGGTTATCATATTCGCAATATATTTCACTGATCTAACTTGAGAGAAATTAAACCCCTTGTACATTAATGTGGGTCAAGCACTGTTGGTTGTAAAAGTACGTCTGTAATATGGAGTAGATTGATGACACGAAATGTTGGTAGACTCTCTAGCTGTAGGCAGATTTGGTCAGATATTTCGCTGTGCGTGGTAGGTACTGTATTGGGATTCTGAGAAATGTCCTCCTTGTCCTTGGTCTGATTGATATCCTGTCTGATGTCTATACACAAGCGTGTTGCAGCTATAAAATCGCGGCTTTGCGTCAACGAATAGTTATTACATTCTTAACTATCTACGCAAACGAAATAATATTTAACGTCATCGTCGTCAAAACAACACACCAGTGGCCTACGAAATGCCGTTATCATAATACTGGTCACCGGCAAAATAAAGCAATAATAAGAACATCAATGCCACTGCCGGTCATTTCGAGCGACAAATGGCGTATTAATACAGCAGCCGTGTCAATCGCGCGGAGCGGTAAAGCGGCTTCTCAATTCCGAGGAGAGCAGACGACATTCGCACAATCGTTGCCGCGTAAACAAAGCTGCCGCTCCCTAGCACCAGCGGTTCCGTTGTTATATTTACGTCGTAGGGAGGATTGTCCAACGCGTCGCTGTGAGGTGTCGTCTGCCGCGGCTGTAGGGTTGGTCAAGCATCCGGTAAGTGCACGTTTAATTACAGTGTAAATCACTGGATTGTAAACTATTATATCTTGCGAGCATTGTGGGTTAATGTCATTGTTATGGACTCATCAGCTTAAATTCACCCAGAGGCTGGAATACCATTGGAATTAACTCGACCGCAGAAAGATGAATGTCTAACTTCTCAGGGACGGTCGATGAAGACCAGCCGCGTATGTGGTGCCACGTGTCAAACAGTGTGTGGTTCTTTAACCATAGCATTGTTTGCATGTTTACCTACACAGTTATTTCATAGTTTGATATCCAGTCCGTAGGACCACTCCAAACAGTTTACATCTCACCCCCGTTCATTCCAACGCCAACTCGAATTCTCTGGGAAGCATTCAGCCACGCAGCGCGAACACTTTTCGCTCATAATATTATATATCTACCACTGTTTATAGCCAGGTACTCATAAAATGAAATTGACCAGGCTTCGAAACTTATTCGAACGAGGGTTGTGTCGATTGAGATTCCGATGTTTTAACATGCATTAAACCATATAATCTGTCACGATGATTCATAATATATATGTGTCCCCTTCCGGCGCCTGACTACATATGTGTGTGTTATATATATATATATATATATATATATATATATATATATATATATATATATATATATATATATATATATATATATGTGTGTGTGTGTATATATATGTAAATATATATATATATATATATATATATATATATATATATATATATATATATATATATATATATATATATATATATATATATATATATATATATATATATATATATATATATATATATATATATATATATATATATATATATATATATATATATATATATATATATATATATATATATATATATATATATATGTATATATATGTATATATATATATATATATATATATATATGTATATATATATATATATATATATATATATATATATATATATATATGTGTGTGTATATATATGTAAATATATATATATATATATATATATATATATATATATATATATATATATATATATATATATATATATATATATGTATATATATATATATATATATATATATATATATATATATATATATATATATATATATATATATATATATATATATATATGTATATATATATATATGTATATATATATATATATATATATATATATATATATATATATATATATATATATATATATATATATATATATATATATATATATATATATATATATATATATATATATATATATATGTATATATATATATATATATATATATATATATATATATATATGCATAGATGTGTATATAATATATATTATATTAATATATATATATATATATATATATATATATATATATATATATATATATATATATATATATATATAGCCAGTAGCCGGCTCAGTTTCGCAGTTATGTGTGTATTCCCTGCGACACGAACAAACGTGGTGAGAATAAAATCAGTCCACGCCATGCCGTTTATTAGAATGTGTTCGTCTCGGATCTTGGCAGTAACACACGTGTTTATAGTTAATTAGTTATTTTCACTCGCTCGTTGCTTCCGCCCTCGCTCCGGCTGGTCGTGGTCTGTTCTCGAACATTTGTGAAGAAAATGTATTTCCATTGTCAGCAGTCGTAAAATTGGATGAGTTGCCTTCATCGTACTGACGTAGGAGCACCGCGAGAGAGGCTGCGGCGTAGCGGCAGGCACAGTCCCCTGTCACAACAAACGTCCACGAACAGACCAACCAAGGAGCTGATCAACCTCAAGTATTATGCTGCGTTCCAGTGCACTCGTATTTACCAGTTCACGACATTTAAATAGAGTTCACGACCCCGGAGCCCCTGTTGGCGACTCGTATATATACTCACCAGAAGTACGAGCTCATTCGAACACAGCATTTGCCCACGGAGTGGATGTGTGGAATATGCGGACTGAAGACTGAACAATAGACAGGCATCACCCTCGGTGACTTCAAAAACAAACTACATCTTTGTGTTTACATTATATCTAAGAAACTCTTCAAGCTATTTCTTCAAGATTGCGTGATATCTGCATGCGTAGATAGGATGCAATGCAATGACTCTCCAGTGTTTTCACCTGCAGGTCCTACTTTAAAACGTTTTAGTTTGCCGGCTTTTTGAAGGTACACACAAATTACATATTAGGCACTCCTGTTCGGGGGAGTGAGGGTCAGTGAATAAGCCTTTAGTGTGCACGATGGGGACAATAAGAACATGAGAGAATGATTCCAGAGATACCCCCCCGGGTACGTTAATGTGTGTTCTAAAAGTGGTGTCTTTATACAGGCATTTCGTGAAATTCCTTTCCAAGAATTAGTCTGTCATCAACACCACTGGTGGTCTCTGTGGTGTTTGACTTTGTTTGTAAACGTTGTTACAATCATAAATCGATCAGCCATCAGCATTCTAAGTGCGCAGTGGCGCCTCCTATCTGATAGTCAGAGAGACAACAAGAAAGATTGCAAATGTCCGCCGTGTTTTGAGTGTGTCTGTTTTCTAGATGTAAATGAGCAGAGCAACGCTATTTAGTCTACGAAGAAAACAGAACAGTCTCGTTTCACGGAACGCGATCCACCTAACAACGATCACTATAACTAGGTGTCTGCTTTGATCACCTTTCTTGCAATGCTAAGGTAGCCATGGATGTAATCCAAGAGTCAAGTGACTTTTCAATAAAATATTTATATTTAAAGGGTCCCGGTCTCCTCGTTTCTCTCACCCATTGCCACTTCTTAAACCATTGCATTGACCCCCCTGTCCAATATCGCATTATTTTTAAGATCTGCACAATACCTTTCATCTAAGCAACAAGCATATTTACATTCACTGCTCACACCTGCAAGACAGCCCAGACAACTTGGATCATCTTATTCTAATCCATTTTCCGTCCCCAGTGTTAAAACAAATGTCGGAACTACAGGTTTCTCGGTTGCAGCACTAACTATGTGAAACTCATTCCCTATTGGCGCTAACCCGGCAGGAAATGTAATAATATTTCGCCGTCAACTAAAAGCTCACCTGTTTAAACTCACATTTCCTGTTGTTAACCCGACTAGAAACTGCTCAGCCGTTTTATTTTGGTGCACTACTGAGCTTGGATTTTTCCGAGGATTAAAAAAAATGTGTTCTTGTATTATATAAATTATGCAGGTGTTCAAAATGCACACGTTGGCATGGAGTACGCGTGATTATTGCGGGCCGGCCAGGGTGAATGAATACAGTGCTTTCTCTAAAGGTTACCCCTGTCATCTATGATTGATTAAACTCCCTGCAACTCCAATACCATATGCAAATAGGTTTTGCTAGTATGGTTATTAAAACGCTCCGTTATGCACATCCACCATAAGTGAAATAGCCAGATCGTGTCGCTTTCTCCGTGCAGTAATTAGTGACATATATACATACATGTATACGTACGTATATACAAATATATAAATATATATATATATAATATATAAATAGATATATACACACACATAATATATATCCATACTTACATATATATATATATATATATATATATATATATATATATATATATATATATATATATATATATATATATATATATATATATATATATATATATATATAATACATATATATGTTATATACATATATATATATATATATATATATATATATATATATATATATATATATATATATATATACGTATATGTGTGTATGTGTGCGTGTGCGTGTGTGCGCGTGCGTGTGTGTGTTTGACTTGAAAGTGTGTACGCTAGTTTTCGGGAGGGGGGTGAAATTACATTAATTTCAAGAGGATGAAATTACCTTAATTATAAGTAAACTCCAATTAGCAAAATCAAATCCTTTTTTTAATTTAGTCACCAAAATCAATTATTTATGTTTCAAATTATAGGTATGCAGTTTTGGCTCCATTATGATGATCAAGCTGCGACTTTCTGTGCAATTTGTATGAATAATGTGAAACAATAT
>BSQZ01000007.1:8732500-8935000 GCA_033239005.1 Lamellibrachia satsuma | reverse complement strand
TATATATATATATATATGTATATATATATATATATATATATATATATATATATATATTGTATTGTGATTAGAGAATATCGTACGAAACTCTCCATCTTCAACGGACTTTGGGTATAACGGCCGATGAAATCATCAGCGCAATAATAAGTTAGTATGATGTTGACAAGAATACCAGAATTCACCGACAAAAAACAAATTATGATGTAGGAAATGGGGAAATGCTGCTGTCAACGAGGGTTGATCCGAGTCTTAAAGGTTGGATAGCAAGTAGAGCATGCGTCATTTTATGAAGTCCTGTGGACATTATTGCGAAAACACTAAAATACATGACCATCGGTTTATGGGGACGTTACAACGACCATCTCAGTAATTCTCACGACGGACAAACGTCATTATCCTATTTCGTACGATGCACATTCGGATACTGGGTCGTACAATTAGCAATAACATCATCGAGTAATCCTTTCTAGCTAGATTATTTTTAAAGTGCGCTGCCACTTGCCTTATTTAGAGGACAACCTGGCTTAAATTGAGGTTACCGTTCTTCAACATAGAAATATAGAAAGGAATAGAGAAACATATTTAACAAGACAAGATTTAACAAGATTTGCCATCCAAGCCAAAGGCCCAGATGGCAAGTGGACAAGGAAGCCATTGGCTTATCGAGAGTCCAACAATGTTCACCTACTTATAACCCGCCCTCCTGATATATATGTCAACCTTGTTTTTAAACATATTCACGCTGCTAGCAGTTACACAATCTGTAGAAAATTTGTTCCATTCATTTATTGTCTTCTGTGAGAATGAGTGCTTCCTGATGTCCAATCTACATTGATCCTTTACTAATTTTACCCCATGTCCTCTAGTTCTGCTATCCTTCTTGAGTGAGAAAAACATATTTCTATCAATATTTTCATACCCATTCAATATCTTAAAAACTTCAATCTGATCTCCTCTTAACCTCCTTGTCTCTAGAGTTGTTAAACCACATTCTTTCAGGCGTTCTTCATAACTAAGGTCTCTAAGTTCTGGAATCATTTTAGTTGCTCTCCTTTGTATGCGTTCAAGCGTATCTATATCCTTCTTACGATATGGTCTCCATGCTTGTATACAGTATTCTAAATGAGGTCTAACTATTGCTTTATAAAGAGGTATAATTAACTTTTTTCCCTTGTATGTTATGTTTCTTCTAATCAATCCAAGAATTTTATTACCCTTTGAAGCTGCAATACCACACTGCTCTGAAACTTTCATATCAGCGCTTATTGTAACTCCTAAGTCCTTTTCTTTGACAGTAGTACCCAGAACAGTATCTCCCATTTTATAGTTTACATTCAAGTTCCCATGTCCTGTATGTAGGCATTTACATTTCCCAAAATTGAACAGCATTTGCCATTTCTCAGACCATTTCACTAATCTGTCTAGATCGTTTTGTAAATGTTGTTTATCACCATCAGTATTAACCTATCTAAACAGTTTTGTGTCATCCGCAAATTTCAGTACGTTACTTGTTATACTGTCGTCCAAGTCATTGATATAAATTAAGAATAATATAGGTCCTAATATTGATCCTTGAGGTACCCCACTCAAAACCGATTTCCAATTTGAAACTTCTCCATCTACTACAACTCGTTGTCTTCTGTCAGTCAGCCATTGTTCTATCCAGTCAGTTATGCTATCCCCGATACCATGGGCTTTTAATTTAAGTAGCAATCTTTGATGTGGCACTTTGTCAAAAGCTTTCTGAAAATCTAAGTAGATAATATCTACTGGCGATCCCACGTCTATCCACTTAGTGATTTCTTCCAAAAAACATAACATATTTGTTAAGCATGACCTCGCTTTAAGGAATCCATGTTGAGATGAGTTTAATAATTTATGCTTAACGAGGAAGTCCTCCATATGGTCTTTAATTAACCTTTCTAATAATTTACAAATAACTGACGTTAAACTCACTGGTTTGTAATTCTCTGACTTATTTCTCGAACCCTTTTTAAATAATGGTATGATGTTTGCTTCTTTCCATTCAAACGGAACAACTCCCTCTTTTAATGACAAGTTGAATACTCTTGCAAGTGGTATACTGATTTGATCTACTGTTTCCATTAGTAATTTTGGAGGAATCCCATCCACTCCCGGTGATTTGTTATCCTTCACTGCCTTTATTTTCTTAGCTACCAATTCTGGAGTTACAACTAACGGACCTAAATATTCAGATTTAGCCCCCTGAAATTTAGCATCAGCAACTGGTAATGAACTAATATCTTCTTTGGTAAACACTGAACTGAAGTAACCATTTAGGTCTTCCGCCATTAAAAACCCCTGTGATAATGAGAAGTAGCGTAGCTCAGAGACAACTCTGACATAATCACTCATAAAAGCGCTTGTTTAGTAAAGTCGTCTCTGGTGTATTTTAATATTAGATAGTTAAAACCGCTCTCTTCATCAGTGACATTTGCTAACTAGCATCGTGTTCAAAACAGTGTACCTGGTTTCCGACACGTGTAACATATTGCCACAGTGTGGTGCTCAACTGAAAGGTAATTGCCTCCAGACAGTCGCTGTCCTGATTAGTGGAGCCCATTCTGGTTATAAAAGATGTAACTGTGTGTTTTCTTTGTCTACGCGAAGGAGTTCCATCTCAGTGCCCTTGGTTCAACGCGTACCCCGGGTGTCAATAGCGAAGAGACTGTGTGAACAGCATCAAGATGGCGAAGTGAAATCTAAACGATTTTTTTGCGAACGACATCAGATGATTTGTATGAAAACTGTATTAGTTCTGTATATCTGTATGAGTTCGATCCCGTTGCGTCGTACAGGGCATATATCTGCGGCATTACAAAAAAACCGGATTAGTGCACAGTGAAAGAGCTTCTCAGTGGACAGAAGACGCAACGTTCCACGCACGATTTGTCACAGGCGAGTAAAGTATAGGAGATTGCAGCCGCATCGCTTTAACAGAACAGTAAGTAGAAGAACGTAGCATCAATAGGAATAGATGTGCGGTTCATTATTCTACAGAAATGACACAAGCCATTGTAGCCGTATCACCTGACGACATTTTCACCGTATCAGACACCAGACCTAAACAAACCCATCCATACTCAACTGTGGTCGCGTGTAAGCATGCAGGAAGTGTGCAAACCGTGTTGGGTGTAATATTTAAAAAAAAAGTCGCTGAGTGGGTTGCGCATAACTAAACAGTCCATGAGCCAAGCCAAAAATATTGAAGCTGAGTCTCAAATGGCAGAATGCAGATGCCGGATAACTCCATGTGGTGCGCTATCTACGTATCGGCGACATTATGTTTAGGTCGTAATAGGCCCTACCTATGGCCTAACTGCTGGTTGTTTGCCAACGCATTGCGGTTGGTAACATTTTGCTGAAATGTATTTACGGAATGACCATAGACATTGTAAACTTCCAGTGCGCTGTAAATGAGTGGGTTCTGGAGCGCGACGTTTCTCGAAACAGGAACATGATTCGCTGTATATGGATTCATCCCTGTCGAAAGGACATTTCCGCTACGTCAGGAAAACAATATGATCCGAAGTTTGACAAAACAGCTATATTTAGCAACAACGGCCTTTCTGTGGGCGTTTACGTTGGCGTAACAGCATTGTTGGCAGACGTTGTGCTGACGTCGAATCGTTAACGCGTGTTAAGTCGGGTAGGAGTTGCCTGCGTTGTTGACGGAACCACGCTGTGTGGACGAGTTACGGACTGCGACGTGTATGCGTCCTCGCAACGAATACAAAGCACACTGTACATATTGGTTTTACTTTTGCACTCACCAGCGGAGCATAGGCCACGTTTCCACCGGATGCGGTTTTGGGTTTGCGCTTCCAGTTCCTATTATTAGGTTTTGTTTTTTGACATATCTGCTTCTACTCACATATGCCAGGTGTTTCTTGGCCTCCCCCTTTTTCGTTTCCTCCGAGGGTTCCATGCTAACGCCTGTCTTGTGATGCGTTGTGTTGGCTTCCTGAGAATACTCTACTCCTTCTTTAAAATATGTTCGATTGGTCATTGGTTCGTTCTTTCCCATGGTGTTTCACTGCTAATTGTTTCAGGCCACTATATCTTTAAAAAGACCAAATTTCAAAACCATGTTTGGAGTACAAATTAAGATGCAAAGAATAAGCACGTCAGTTCATAGGGCTGTTTACGTCACTCCTGATAGACCTGTTAATCCAACACCAACTCGTCTTCTCTGGGAAGCATTCAGCCGCACTGCAATTACTGCGCGAAGATTATCCGTTCACATACGTCTACTGCTGCCTATAACTAGGTACTCATTTGTACAGCTGAGTGAACCGAGGCAATGTGGAGTGGTAGAAATTGTCCTGGGTACAAGAGGATTACAACCCACTTCATATCGATCAAGGCTCCGACGTTCTGTCCGCTCTGACCACTGCGCTGCTGCGCCTCACAAAGACGAATGCCGGTCCTGCGCTAGCGACAACATCACTCCTGCCCGACTGCGTACACGTCAGACGAGCAAACCGGATCATATCGATGAAGCAATTTGCCGTTTTGCCATCGGCCGTCACAGATAATCTCGAAAAGATGGAAAGTAAATCACGTTGAATGATGAGACTTACGTCAACCTTAACGTAGGCTGTTTGATAATTATTCCTACCCCAGCCATAATCTACCTATCACAATCTGGAATACCAAAGGGCGCCGTTTTCGATATTTAGGAAATGCTATCAGAAGCATTTAAATTTAAGTAGTTCTTGTATTTTCAGCAAGCCTATGAGGTTACACTTTGGCCGAAGATCATAAATCAATGCCTGTGTGTGCTCTCCCGAGCTGGGCTGTGGGGGGTGTCCTTAGTCTCCTTTTGTTTAATTGGTTCCCAGTGTTCATTTTCAATTTGAAATTTTGCGTTTCAAAGACTTAATTTCTCGGTTGCTTGAAATGTTACTCATTTTGTTCTTGGAGCTCTTGTTACCGGTGTGCGGATCATCGCTCCCGACTCGCTTGCACTGACAGCAGCGTCACCATATTTAACAAGATTGCCACCGAAGGCAAAAGGTCCAGATCGAAAATGGATAAGAAAGACATCGAGGGTCCAACCATTTTTCATCTATGTGCAACTAGCTCTTCTGTGATATTTGTCAGTTTTGTTCTTGAACATGTTCACACTGCTAGCATTTACACAATCTGCAAACAATATGTTCCATTCATGTAATGTCCTCTGTGAGAACGAGTACGTTTTGATATCCAATCTACACTGATCCTCCACTAATGTTACTTCGTGTCCTCTAGTTTTACTATCTTTCTTGAGTAAGAAAATGATAGTTCTATAAATATTTTCACTACAGTTATATTCTCTCCTTCAGTGCATAGCCTACGTCGTCGCCGCGTCACCGACGATGTCGGCGATACATCGCGAGCAGGCGGCCCTGACGTTCACGGTGAAGCAGACAGACAACGGCACGCTGGTTGCAACAGTCGTCGAGTCGACAGCGATGGGCCGGGAGAAGGACGACCTCGGAGCGCTCTATTACGTCATCGCCGTCATCCTCATTTACGGCTTCTCCATCCTCATGATGATTGCCTCGTACACCCGCAAGAACAGCGCCGACCATAAACTCAACCGCTACCTCAAGGTCGGTACTCGCGTTGCGGAACTCGGCGTCGTCTCGTGGTTTATTAGACTTAGCAAGGTTTCGCAAGATTTAGCAAGATTGCCATCCAAAGCACACATAAAAACAGATGGCAAGCGGACAAGCAAGTCGTCGGCTTATCGAGTGTCCAACGTTGTTATTCATCTCTGTGAGAATTAATACTTTCTTATGTCTAGTATACATTCCTTCACTAATTATTCTATCTTCCTAAAGTTTCTTTGTACTGCCACACGATTATTGGTCGCCCGATAAACATGTCAGCCGCCAAAAAAACACAGAATTGGCCAGAATCTCCCACTTTTAGAACACATTTTGAGAAAACCACTGGCGTGATATTCTTTATTGTAGTTGCAAATGGTTAGTTTTTGTTAACTCTTTTAGGTGCATTGTCCATGACGTTTGCTTCGCTTTAATCCAATAATCGTAGGGCTTACGCGCCCGTCCGCACATGTAATACTTTTTTTAGCGCGGGAAGCACTGCGGTGTTTAATTAATGGCAATCCTTTAGTCTGGTTTCAAAAAGTCACTAGAACAAACGCAGTTACTGTCGTGTTGCGTTCACAGGACATGGCGATCGTGCGGAAGAAGGCCCAGCTGCAAGTAATCAACGCATCCGCTAAGCTCGCCTCGGCCAATACGGGCCTGCAGCGGATTCCCTCGGAACCCGAGTTCCCTACGGATGCCGCCGACCATTGCCGAGTCGCACTCGATGGACCGCACGCGCATTGCCGGGCAACCGGCGCTTTGCCGGGTAACGAACGAGTTGCCACTTCCGCAGTGTTCCCGTGTGAATCGGTGGCTCGACCTTCCCCGGATGCTTCGGAATCGTCCTGTCTGCTTGTCGAAACTCACGACTGCTACAAAAACTGCGATCCGGCGAGCACTGGTTCCAGTGCACAGCGTCACGGCTTTGCAGTCGAGATGACGCCAGTAACACTCGCTGTCCAGCCACGAACGGTCGTCTGCGTGGAGAACGACGCTCATTTCATGCGGGCAATCAGTGAAACTGTCGTTTTCGACGACATAACTCCAGGCAACAGCAGCAGCGACAACAACAACAGCAACACCATCAGCAATAGCAGCAGGAGCAGGAACAACGTCAGAAACAACAACAGGAACAGCAGCAGCAGTAGCAGCAATAGTAGCAGCAGCAGCAGCAGCAGCAGCAGCAGCAGCAGCAGTTGTGATGGTAATGCATGGGCCGGCAATGGTTGTGCCAGCAACGGTCGTGACAGCAACGGCTGTGACAGTATTGGCGTGACGACAGGAGCCAGCAGCTGTGACGACGAAGACGGAAGAGGATTGACGATTGACGAGCTGAAGGAGGGGGACTCCATGGTCTAATTCTGTGGTTCCAGGGTCTGACTCACTGATTCCATGGTCTAACTAACCGATTCCAAGATCTAACTCAGTGGTGCCGCCTTCGGTCATTTGCTGTGCATTATGGGACGTTAAGCTCCCTAAATATTGGATAACAGAGAGTATCGTTGCGCGCGTGGATGCATGTCTAGCTGTCTGCGTATTCGGTTTGCTTGTATGTACACACTAAAACACTTTATGAAACGTTCGATGCCAATCAGCAGAAAGAGGGAAAGTGCTCTTGAAAACGGGAAACACTCTCCTTAACTGAACCGTCGTCGTTGTTTGCCGTGTCTCTTTGTTTTTAGCGTATTTTTTACGGGTCGCCATTTTGACTACGAGCTCGAAGTTCACGTTCTTCACGAAGACACTCATTAAGTTCTTCACGAAGACACTCATTAGGTTCTTCACGAAGACACTCAATAGGTTCTTCACGAAGACACTCATTACGTTCTTCACGAAGACACTCATTACGTTCTTCACGAAGACACTCATTACGTTCTTCACGAAGACACTCATTACGTTCTTCACGAAGGCACTCATTACGTTCTTCACGAAGACACTCATTACGTTCTTCACGAAGACACACATTACGTTCTTCACGAAGACACTCATTACGTTCTTCACGAAGACACTCATTACGTTCTTCACGAAGACACTCATTACGTTCTTCACGAAGATACTCATTACGTTCTTCACGAAGATACTCATTACGTTCTTCACGAAGATACTCATTACGTTGTTCACGAAGATATTCATTACGTTTTTCACGAAGACATTCATTACGTTCTTCACGAAGACATTCATTACGTTCTTCACGAAGGCACTCGTTACGTTCTTCATGAAGACATTCATTACGTTCTTTACGAAGATACTCATTACGTTCTTTACGAAGATACTCATTACGTTCTTCACGAAGATACTCATTACGTTCTTCACGAAGACACTTATTACGTTCTTCACGAAGATATTCATTACGTTTTTCACGAAGACATTCATTACGTTCTTCACGAAGACATTCATTACGTTCTTCACGAAGGCACTCGTTACGTTCTTCACGAAGACATTCATTACGTTCTTTACGAATACATTCATTACGTTCTTCGCGAAGGCACTCATTACGTTCTTCACGAAGGCAGTCGTTACGTTCTTCACGAAGACATTCATTACGTTCTTCATGAAGACATTCATTACGTTCCTCACGAAGACACTCGTTACGTTCTTCGCGAAGGCATTCATTACGTTCTTCACGAAGACATTCATTACGTTCTTTACGAAGACATTCATTACGTTCTTCACGAAGGCACTAATTACGTTCTGCATTTTCACTGATTCAACCTTTGAAAATGCAGTGTTTGACACAGAGCGTTTTACCTGATGAATGATACAGTGGGCACTGGAGAGCTTGGCACCTGCATCTTCTCGAACATATTCCATCAGTGAGACAACTGCATGGACTCTTCCAACCACGGAAAGTCCACTAACTGTTGCCATCCCACACAACTCTTATTGAACACATGGCATTCCTCACCGAACATTACTTTCATTATTATTAACAAGAAGTAAGCGTAATAAACATATGTTGTCATCCCACACAACTCTTATTGAACACAATGTATTCCTCATCAAACATTAGTTTCATTATTATTAACATGAAGTAAGCGTATTAAACATGTGAAAACAATTAATATGTTCGTCGCGAATAAATTGTATAATCGAGTTGCAATGCGTGCGTGCGTGCGTGCGTGCGTGCCAAGTCTAAAGCGTTCAACATTTTCACCAAGTAAGTATACAGCTCGTACTGCAGTTGAGAACCGACGTTTCTACGAACACTGTCATTGCGACACAACGTGATTTCATTTGCATTCGATTCACACAAAAACATGTTTGATGTGTCGGTCTGGTACGTCAGTTGGTGAGGCGCATGCTAAATTTTTTTGTTGCACGATGGCCAATGGATGCTATACTCGTCCAAATGTCGTGCCTATGCATATCAATTCGCGTGCCGTGTACGTGATATGAGCACGTAATCAACGATTCGCTGTTACGTCTTATTTCACCGCTTCAATATGTCGGTTCCCAACTGTTGGTGAATGACCGCGTCTTTTGAAGTATACCCTACACTTCTATGACAGGAATCGCACAGTTTTCTGAATAGGTAGACACATTACGACTAATAGGAAACCCTGATTAAAATGAAAACCTGTGAATATTCTTTCTGAGCATTAAATCCTATCGAAATGAGAATTGATTAGATAGACAATTACGTTTATTCATTAATTTGTTTAAGAGAAAAACATTTCTAGAACAGGTTTCACATTTAGGTGTTTGAATCTTCATATGCATAACTTCCCAACCGTCCACATGCCAATATATATTTGGTAATACTATACTTACTGACGCCAGTGTAGTTGCTTGCTGAATTTGACCTGGTAAGTGATTATTCTGAAACGTGTTGTTTAAACAATACAAACACCATTCTCAGCCAAGCAGATGTGATGGCCAAAATGTTAGGATATTTTGTTCGTAGAAAAGAGTGTTGTTTAAACAATACAATCACCATTCCCAGCCAAACAGGTGTTATGGCCAAAATGTGAGGATATTTTGTTCGTAGAAAAGAGTGCTGTTTAAGCAATACAAGCACCATTCTCAGCCAAGCAGGTGTGATGGCCAAAATGTAAGGGTATTTTGTTCGTAGAAAAGAGTGCTGTTTAAACAATACAAGCACCATTTTCAGCCAAGCAGGTATGATGGCCAAAATGTAAGGGTATTTTGTTCGTAGAATAGAGTGCTGTTTAAACAATACAAGCACCATTCTCAGCCAAGCAGGTGTGATGGCCAAAATGTAAGAGTATTTTGTTCGTAGAAAAGAGTGTTGTTTAATTAAGCAATACAATCACCATTCTCAGCCAAACAGGTGTTATGGCCAAAATGTGAGGATATTTTGTTCGTATAAAAGAATGCTGTTTAAGCAATACAAGCACCATTCTCAGCCAACCAGGTGTGATGGCCAAAATGTAAGGGTATTTTGTTCATAGAAAAGAGTTTTGTGATGTTGTTTACATTATGCAGAGATTGTTCCTAACTGAGCTACGTATGTCCGTGCCAAGTCTAAGGGTGTTTTGTACAACACTTGTCTACCAAAACGACGCTATGCTTCCGCGCGCAAGTTGTCTAACATCGTCTAACATGTAACACACAACACAAACGTGATGTGACCAATATTCCCGTCGTTACAGTAGTGCACTTGTAGCGTGACAGAGACATTGATGTGATATCCCTGGGCATTTTACATTAGGGAGAGTGCCCATAGTTCTTGCAGTATCCGACGCTGTGTGAGACGATGTCAAACGTAAATAGGATATAGGATATAGGATAGACAACACATTAATGAACATTAGCTTACACCTGTCCACGGAACATCACACCATTATCATTCTCAGCAGGTGTTCTCGCGTTGCCTAAGCAACAATGACGTCCTCGGGAGAATGGCACACCACTCAATCCGCCCACTGTTTACATGTTTCTCCAACATGTAGAAAAGCATATCGGGTGAGCAGCAAACACGTCAATAAATAACTCTAAATAACTTTCCTTGTGAGTTTTTTAAAACATCGCCAATCGGTAGATCAGAGGCCACTGGTCCAACGAGGAAAAGGAACACAGAAAGACGGTGGGCCTCGGCGGCTCGGAGAAGATACTGTCAGACTGCCCCCAAAGTTAACGCATTAATAAACGCTCTCTGTTTATTTTGTAGCCTATGTTACCCAAAACGTCCCCGGTATTCCCAGTTGACATCGTGGCCTAATTAGAACGAACCAGTGTTTACTGGTCGTATCGTACGGCTGACAAATTGAGAAACATGGCGCCTTCTTCCTACGTCTGTGTCGCTGAGTTCGAAGAGACCGAACCTTCGTGCCAGGACGTCCCTCTCCTGGTTGTTTCTAATGTGGTAATATATATATATATATATATATATACATTTACATAAAGACATTATTTCATTCGTCCAGCGACATCATTAAAACCTCTTTACGGCTTCGCTCCAGTTGCTTACATAGACAGCAATGAACCTTTCGGTCGCGCGGAGACGTATTAGTTGTCATGGATACGGCAACAAAATTGATATAGACGGATACGCCGCAATACACCCTAGAATAATAGCCAAGATAATGGGTTTTACTAGAACGTATTATTGGCCAGCCAGTGCTGCACTGCCTGACGTTCCACTGGCCTTCTATACAGCTTATGTCACTGGGTCGGGAATGAATGGAAACGTGTCAAAATGTAATGTTGTCATCATGGACAAAACACTGGCAAAATGCTTCGTTATTCAAGTACATATCTTTATTAAACCCCGATTGTACGACCAAAGAGGAATATCTTACTATAATCCAGCTAGCGTATGTATGTTATGCTGCTCCTCTTAGAGACTTTGCATCTTTGGCAAAATTTCAGGGGTTCATCTATATCCCCATGAAGGAGTTGTTCCAAATTACGTAAACATTACATTGCACAGTTGCAATGACGTAGCAAGTCGTATGCAAGCATTACCCAGCCAACAAATCGCTTATACCACTTCGCCACATACGTCATCCCGTCAGGAGGATGGATTTTTGCTAGTAATAACAATGAGGGATAGCGTGCGTGCGTGCGTGCGTGCGTGCGTGCGTGCGTGCGTGCGCGTGCGTGCGTGTAGGGTTGTTTTGTCCAAAAGTTACTCCGCACTATGACCGTACGTAGTTTCCCTGCTCCAGTCCTTCCCATGAATCAAGTCACTGGAACCACGCCCTCACGAATCCCGAACTAAACAATGTGTTACCATTTGCAAAACAAACTTTGCTATGCTTTGGTCGCATTATGCCTGTACAAGACGACAGATGAAAGATACAACAAAGCTGACGATGGACGAGTTGAGAGAAGCAACAAGAGACAGGATTGGTTAAAGACAGGTCATCGTGGACGTCACCAGAGGTAAAACGACTCAACGGGATAATCATCATACCGTCAGCCTTGCACACAGAATCGCACATACGCCTTTAAGTAATTTTATTTCGAATACAATTTTATACAAAAGTAATGCATTACCTAATTCGTCTAATTAAACGTTACATTTACAACAGAGCAGGATTCCCCCGTCAGACGCCTGCCGCCTTTTATACCGACAGTTATTTTTTTTACATGGCCTGAAGTAGTGGTTTGCAATGTTTTCGCGACAACATCTGGAAACTGTACTCAATCTATTTCTTGATTGGTGTCGCTGCTGTACACTTTATCAGAAACAACGCTTGCAATGGATTGCTTATGATTCACGTCTGTGCCGGATTACATATAATTGTTGCAGCTTATGACATAATGGAAACGTTCTATACCCGGTACATGTGCGCAGAACTCAAAAATAACTTATATGTATCATGAAACATTTCAAGAGTCCCGTGCCAGCATATGCAACTTATATGTAAGTTAGTGAAATTTGGCCACATAAAAATATGTATACACATTATAGATTTATGAGGAGACATTTGATGCAGAAATGCTGTTGTCTGTATTATATAAGTTCGTTGAATATTATCTGGTCATCGGTACACCGATCGCACTCTAGAAAAGTGCCCTGACCTACAGCAGACACATCTACTTCATCGTGTCGTTGAATCCGCCTGCAGACACTTTGGGCGAGATGGCTTCTATTTCTTCGTGCCACTGAGTCCGCCTGCAAACACTTTGAGTTAGATGGGAGATGGCTTCTACTTCTTCGTGTCGTTGAGACCTACCGCAGACACTTTGGGCGCGATAACTTCTACTTCTTCGTGTCGTTGAGTCCTGCCGCAGAGACTTTGGGCGCGATAGCTTCTACTTCTTCGTGTCGTTGAGTCCGGCCGCAGAAACTTTGGGCGCGATGGCCGGTATCCGCTGCACGCTCCAACACGTCGGACAAGCCACACTGAGCGGTGTGTCCTACAGTTACATTGTCGTAGGTATGATCATTGTTGTAATATATTTTTTCAACTAAGCCATTGTCAAAAATACTTTTATGTGTTTATTTGGCTATATACCAAGCGTGCACGCATTATACGAACGAATAAAATATCTTCCCGTACTATACTGTCATTTACAGCAAATTATACGTCACTGTTTATCAATATATTCCTTTGGTTCATTTGGTCCCATCGCACTAACGAACCGACTCTCAAACCGGATGTCACGAACCTGTATAAGGTAAACATGGCGCTCAGCGTTCGGACAGTAGCCGGAAGGATAGAGGTCGAGTGGAATGCGCGTCCGCAGACCGCCAGTGTAGAGACGGGCGTTCTCCGATTTGATGAGGAAGCTGGAGTTGTTTCGCCACCGCGTCCTCTCACTGATGGAAGCCGAGCCGCTTGAACGAATCACCTGCAACCGCGACACAGTGCAAGCTGACGTGTGTTGGCCATAGGGTGTTATTAGGCCTATATCTTGCGTTTGGCGTTCGTGAGCGCGCGTTTGTGGATCAGCTGTGTGCTTTTCACATAAACAAAGAGCTTGTATTGACAGCATAGGATCTGAATGTCTTCAAGATTGCACTATACTTGATAAATGATGTAGCATTTTTTGAGATTTGCTCCAACAAAAATAATGTTTCCAATATGCTACTTCGCCCTACATAATCTCGATAGCGCGTGACATTGTGCATTCTTCTCGAATCTTGAGCAATATGTAGATCTTTAACTGTTAATGATTTCGAAGGTATTATCAAATAATTGTGTTTATTTGTGGGCAAGAAATAAGTTGCTTTCAGCATATTACCACTAATAAGATAGTATGTATTCTTGAAAAATATAGAATTCCTGTTTACGGTTCGATTATGATGTGTAAACATTGCAATTCCATTTCCTGTGGTATAGAGCTTTTACGTAAACTGACGAATAGCACAGCCTACTTGTTGTTTGGGCATCGACATTAAAATAAACGCTGTTCTTTTGCAGAATACCCTTGAACGAAATGTAAATAATATATCACATAATTCAGTGTGTATTACCTAATAAAATTGTGTCGTAAATTTGGGTGACAACATTCAACAGAATTGTCAGAATCAAACCTGTTCGTTGTTCTTCCGGCAAAGTTGTGCACTGAAGCGCATGCTTTCCAGTTCCGCTTCAGATAGATCGCCTTCGTATATGTTAGGTTTCCGTACCGTCTGCTTTGCTCGACAGATAAACTGACCGCAAACGTACTGATCTCCCATTTATAGTGTTCCGGTAAACCTGGCGGCTTCGTTTTGTAAGGATTTCTGGTGCGTTGTATGGTTGTCGTCCTTCAGCGGCGCGAAGACGTTATTTTGTTTTTAAACGTTGCCGAGTTCTGTTTCACAAAAGCACGACTGTGGTGTTGCTGAGCACTGTTCAACAGACGCTGGAAAATCGTTGATGCACGCACCTAACCAACACTTGCAAGTTTTCAAGAGCTCGTGGAAGTCGTTGACGCCACTTGCACGAGGATGCGTTTTCGAGACAGCGTCTTCATACGTCACGCGTTTTATTGGCGCGAAATCGGTCTTGTCCGTGTGCTTTCAAGATAACTGCGTCTTCTTAAATAGTCTATATATTCGTCAGGCGTGTAACGCACAGAGTTGATCTGGAGAACGTGTTTTTACAGACGTGCTAAGGTTTGATTTGCCCAAAGTGGCATTTTTTATATGACTACATTTTACATAATTATTATGTAGTAATATAATAAATAAAACTGATCAAAACTATGTAACTATTCAGGTAAAGGTAAAGTCATTCCCCAGGCATTACACCTTAGGAAGCCATGAAGGCTTATATGGCCAGTGCTTAAACCTGGTTTCTGTAGTGCGAAGCAACTTAGAGTGCAGTAATACTGACTCTCCTGGACGGGACACTAGTCCATCGCAGGTACCTTCCAAACAGTGTTTGTACTCATTTGCAGCTGAGTAGACTGAGGCAAAGTGTGGTAAACGAAATTGCCTAAACTTCGAAAACGAACCGTACCCACTGTGGGTCTTGAACTCACAACCCTTGAATTTAGAGTCCAACACCTTAACCACTAGACCACGGCTGCTGTAACTATTCAGCGATTAATAACCGTTCATCTACACAAATTTGTTCGTAATCTATGATTTACTGTAGCTTTCTTTTTTATTGTTTACCCTACTTAGGTCATTTGCATACACTTTATTATATGTATGTACTTGTACATCTAAATAGAGTGATATTCTCCTTTGTAACGCGCTGTGTATCTAGTAAAAATTGCTCAAAGGGGCTGACGAGGTTAACATAAGTAAAATAAGTTAAGTTATTCGGTTACTCTAATGATCGGTTGTTGTAATTGTAACTTCATGTCTACGAATTATTATTGTCAAGCTGGTTAACCGTCTCCGCAACTTGTTGCTTGAAAACCTACCACTTGAGGTTTACTATTTTAATTATTTTGGCAGTACGTTATGTTGTATTTCAACGATTTATTTGCAAGATTGAAATTATTCTAAACCATGGGTCGTCGTCCACAACGACTGAAGACACAGCGGTTTCTCGCAGTCAATTCCAGTTCTGCATAGTTATTTTATTAAAGCTGTTGGCATAATCCAATGGCATGGATATGAATATGTTTGCTCGCATTAAGATGATACGGCAAATGATGAGCTACGAGATTCTCCAATGACTTCTAAAACGTCACCAGGCGACCGGTCTCCCTGTGGCGCTGCGAGGATTCCCACTCAAGTTTCTTCAGCATTTGCTCGAGTTACCGTGGCTTCCCGGCTGTTGTCGTTCTTCACAAATCTGGTGTTATTAAAAATGTTTTCGCGACCACTTCATGGACTTTCGAGTTGAAGCTGTGAACTAATTTGATACACATTTATTGTCTGTCCCCACGGGTTCCGATCGGACCCCAACTTTCATATATAAAGCTACATTCAGATACACAAAACAAGACTGAGCAATATTGCCATCCAAAGGAACAACCCCAGATGACCAGTGGACAAGTATGTAAGCCTTGGAGAGAGGGTCGACTCGTGCCCGGTAGAAACAGAAGACAAGGCAGCCGTTGATCGACTGGTCCAGTCATTTTACGCCCCAAAAAGGTCAACAGCGAGAGTCCAACAATTGTTCATATGTGTGTAAGCCGCCTTTATGTGATAATTTTCCTTTAGCTGTCGTCATTTGTGAAAATTAATTTAAGTTTTTTTCGGCCTAGCAAAAAAACTAGTTTCTCGTCCTCGCCCGCTTCCTTTTTTGCCGCCGCCTTTTTTATTATTTACTTTTGAAAAAAAAAATATTTAAACAAGTTTTTTGGTTCTGTGAAGAAACCTCTTTCCAAAATTGGCCTGTTCAGTGGCGCTTAAGTTATAACATTTGTAAAACATAAATCTATGAATAATCTTCAAATGCTGTCTTAAAAAGATGTGTCTTAAGTTGGGACTTAAACAATTCGAGTGAAAAAAACATGTTCAAATGCGTACTGTTCGATTCATTCAGATCACTAATAATGCATCATACATGGTGTAGGACTGTATGTGCGTTCTAAAATAAAGTCTAAAATAAGAAGGATGAATTTTAGGTACTCTACGCAGACCCGTTTACACAATACCACTCTCAATCCGTATAGATGACATTCAGTCGTAAGCCTGTGATACAAACTAATGAAATCATGACCAAATTAACCTACACATGACATTCAAATTACATTCAACATTGTGTTTGCTTCTTTTTTTCTAGTCAATTTAAGTATTTTTCTTCTGAATTTAAGTATTTTTCTACTAAATTTAAGTTATTTTTTCCGGAGGAACACGTATGTGTCATATACTATTGTTGTAAATGTTTCTATTCATCTACCATTCCCGCTAAAACGTATTGTATTTGCTAATTGGCAAATAGAATGGCAGGCTTTATGGTAATATGCATCGATGAAACTACAGCTTGTCTTTAAATCAACCACAGTGAACATCTGAGACATACCGGCCATCTTGGAAACTAATAGCAAAAAATCCATAAATAGTAAATAATAAGGGCCTCCCTCTTCCTTTAAAAAAGTCCGGACGAGAAACTATTTTCTTTTTCTGCTAAGTTTTACATCCAATCTACACTCACTGTTTGATTTAGGTCTCTCATTTCTGGAATCAACTTAACTATTGTTGCAAACCCTACGCATAATCTGAAAGAATAAAGAAGAAGGTTCCAGTGATTCTAAGTTATGTCATACATTTGCATTACAAATTTAACTATTATTAGTGTCAGCAAACACAAAACTGCAACTACCATAATAACGTAGCATTTTACTATTAGAACTAAACAGTTACTTCGCGAACGCGAGATCTGCGATTACCCACAATTCACAGCGAAAATTCCAATGTGGTGGATCTTGTCGAGCGATTTGTTGATGTTGACGACGCTTATTTATCGTGTTACTTGCTGCCGTTTCTAGATAACTTAGCCGGATTTTATCATGTAAGCAACAGTATTAGGGTATGAAGTTAAAGCAGTTAAATTAACATATTTGCTTGCAATAATGATGGTGAAATATGTGAACGGAAAGTGCCAAGTGAAGTCACTGCAATCTGACGGGCAAGCCTACTCGCTTTGTTTGACATATTATTTGTTTGTTGCTCGTGTAAATCCACAAACGTCTACATTATATATCTACCAACACTTGACGTCAATATTTATTCTATTAATGGGGTATCTTTGAGACGGCACTTCTATTAAAGTGTGATTAGTTTTAACTTTTATGTACAAAGCTATTTGCCATTCCATTGCCATGGCATTGCCATTGAGATTGACATTGTGGCAGTGCCAGTGCTACTCACTGCTAGTGGGTACTGGTCAGAACGACGACGACAACTTTGATTAAAACGGCAACATATAAAGTCAAAACGGCGGCACCCATTGGTCAAAACGGCGACAATTGTCAGTCGTTTTGGAGGATTGTCACCGTTCTGACCAGTAGTATTACCCAGGATCCCAGTACAGTATACTGTATGGTACTGGTCAGAACGGTGACAACCAAAACAGCAACATCATAAATAATAACATTGTATATAAAATACAAAGATTTGATCTTAGCAGAAATGGTAAAATATAGCTTCGTATTTAATAGAAATCTATATTATTTTTCTGCAGACTTGATTAATATTTTAGCAAAAAAAAGTTGTTGTTTTCAAAATTTAAAACGTTTAATTTTCCCACTCACCATTGACATTTTGATGTTGACCAGGTGGAAATTATTCATGGTAAATAATATTGAAATTTTTTTTTATAACACTTGTAGGAGTTACCGGCCGCCATCTAGCAGTGGCGCTCGAATGGGCACAGCTTCCCGGCCTCAGAGTGGCATGAGGCCCATGGGCACAGGTAGGTCATTAGTTTGCCTACTCTGTATGTCATCACACACCTGACAACATAGTATATAACACTGCAAACTGGGACCAGAAGCTCCCAACGTTCATTAAAAGGTGAAAATATTTATAGAGTAGTTTCCTTTCAAACAACAGAGATTATGCTGTAGTTATGTCTTATGGCTGATGCATAATAAATATATATATATATATATATATATCAAGTAGCCTGATCATTGGTTGATGGGATTTAATTTAGAATAATATTGTTACTGTGTAATTTATTAGTTTTAAACAATTACACCATAAAAAAAATTGTCAGCACAAATTGACATTTTTCGGAGGTCGCACAAAATGTGCTATGAATAGTAGGAAGTTATATAATAGTCATTTAATAAAATGCATGAATGTCAAGTCTTCCTGCATTTCAAACCTTTACTGTTAGCCCGAAAGATGTAATGTTTTCATGTAGTGTGTGTTCTGTTCCAGCTGCTGGTCGCCCCCCTGGCACTGCGTCCCGCCTTGCCACTGGCATGGTAGGTATACAGTCCTTCCATGCTGTTATATCAAACAGAGCAGACTGGGTTCCAGACCCAGGGTCATACCTTGCTCATCAGCCATGGGGCATTTGACTTGAAAAGTTAATGAATTAAATTCCAGTTAACTCATAAATTCTCCAATTAACCTTACACATTTCTGAGGTAAATTAAATTAACCTCCAAAATTCTTAAATTTAATTAAATTAACAGTTAATTGTAATTCAATTAACAATTAAATCGTGTTGTTAGAATGTTTACACATTTAAAGCGGTTTTAAAATCACAAGATTTGTAACAGAAACTTTGTTGGAAAGCGATTTGCTTATACGGTATTTACATGCCAAGACATTTCTTGATGGGGCATTTCATCACATATTAACATTTTATAGATACTTTTAAAAAAAGTTTTTGAAAGGATTGAAAAGTTGTGGCTGAAGATTTGCAGATGTGGGGTTTCCTCCTATATCTGGCCACAAAATAATTTTTTTTTACTTTTATGCTAAATGATTAGTTTTCCACTTCACACACTAGCATTTAAGTATGTGTGTGTGTGTGTGCGTGCGTGCGTGCGTGCGTGCGCGCGTGCGCGTGTGTGTATATATGTTTAATTTAATTGACCTGAGAAATGTGAGTTTAATTTAATTTGAAAATTTATAATTAGTTAATCGTATTTTAATTAATTAACTTTTCAGGTTAATTACCCCATGCCTGAATTGCTCAGTTTGCTGTTAGACCAAATAAAATAAATATGTTGAGTTTTGATAACCCAAATCTACCCAAGTATAGACCCAGACCTTATAAGATTTGTCATAAGACTTTTTTCATGTTCCAAGAATGTGTGATCAGACAATTGTGATTCCATGAAATCAAATCTCTACATGAAAATTGGACAGTATTTTCAGCATTATTAATTAGTATTATGTTAGTGGGATGTATCTTCTTGCCGCTTCCATCTGAATAAATGAAGCGGGTCTTCGAGTGTATGAATTTTGAAGTGATGGTTCAGGCATGCATCATGCATATAATAATACTATTTGGTTTATAGCAGTTGTTAATTGATTCCATGTCAGATCGATAACTTATAAATTCTAGATGCAGAAGATTTGTAGTAACTACAAATCCTCTCCATCTTGAATTTACCTGAACAGGTGGCACAAACAACCACACCGATTGTTAGAAATTTTTTTTTATTTGTGAAGTTACCGAAAAAAATTCATCAATAACTCATTTAAATTTTCAACCCATAACTTCAGTAATAATTGTACCAGAACATTAAATGTAACATTAAATGTAACATTATTGGAAATGTCTCATTTAACTGCATCTAATGTAAAAGAAATCTGGTAACTGAGTATTTAAATGAATTTTGTCCTAAATATATGCAACATGTTTCGTATATATTAATAATATTCTGTCTTTGCCTTAGACACAAGGCAGCATGACAGGTGGAGGCATAGGTAAGTGTGAGATGTTTATATGTACACTTACTACATTTACCGTATTCGAACTATTAAGCATATATGCCCTAATTAGCGTACCCCCTTTTTTAACCAGAGGGATCCATAATTATTGTTATTTGACCAGTGTGGAATAACTGAAAAGTTTCGCCATCTGGTGTTAAACAGTTAGCACCGCGTTTCGGTTGTTCTATACTAAATGACACCACAGGTGTTAAGCAGTTACAATTGTCCAGAGAAAAATGTTTTAGTGTACACTTATAAGAACAGATTCCTAGACATTTTTCATGGCCCAATTTTTTTCAAGCATGTATGCTTACTACGTCGAATACAGTACTTTATGAACTACACTACACCATTTTGATATAGGGTGTAATAGATACCCAATTATATAGTCAACTTATGCATGCTTGTAGGAATTAAAGTAGATGATGATGTAGACAAAGTTGAACATTCAGCATTATGTTTGGCTTTGTTTGCATAAACACACATTGCAAGCAAACTTTCAACCTTAATAAAGGTTCCTGTTCAGTTTTATCATCACCGTTGTGTTCAGTCGTTCAGTAGTAAAAGCACAATGAAATGTGATATAATAAAATGTTGCCATCACCTAAAAACTTACTGGAATTGCTTACCAATTACAAACGGTCTAACCCTTTTGTTTTGGCATGCTGCTGCTGGTTTTGGCGCGCTGCTGAGCTTGGTTTTGGCGCGCTGCTGGGCTTGGTTTTGGCGTGCTGCTGGGCTTGGTTTTGGCGCGCTGGGCTTGGTTTTGGCGCGCTGCTGGGCTTGGTTTTCCCAAGGAATTTAATGCAATAGGAGTTCCTTAATTTGTTGTATTGTAATAACGACAGTGAACAAGACCTAGGGATTCTTACCCCATTGTTTGCTGACCAGACTTAGGGATTCTTACTCCATTGTTTGCTGACCAGGCTTAGGGATTCTTAGTATTTCTTACCCCATTGTTTGTTGCAGCACTACAAGCTGTTGTGAAGGTTGGTGACCGGCCCATCACCCGCGAAGGTCTCACAATGAAGACGGGGATGTTCAGGGGTAAGACATTCTCAGATACTGTCTGTTACAGTGTATGTGTGTGACTTCTGTCAGTTACAGTGTATGTGTGTGACTTCTGTCACAGTGTATGTGTGTGACTTCTGTCTGTTACAGTATATGTATGTGACTTCTGTCGGTTACAGTGTAAGTGTGTGACTTCTGTCTGTTACAGTGTAAGTGTGTGACTTCTGTCTGTTACAGTGTAAGTGTGTGACTTCTGTCTGTTACAGTGTAAGTGTGTGACTTCTGTCTGTTACAGTGTAAGTGTGTGACTTCTGTCTGTTACAGTGTATGTGTGTGACTTCTGTCTGTTACAGTGTAAATGTGTGACTTCTGTCTGTTACAGTGTAGGTGTGTGACTTCTCTCTGTTACAGTGTAGGTGTGTGACTTCTGTATGTTACAGTGTAGGTGTGTGACTTCTGTCTGTTACAGTGTAGGTGTGTGACTTCTGTCTGTTACAGTGTAGGTGTGTGACTTCTGTCTGTTACAGTGTAGGTGTGTGACTTCTGTCTGTTACAGTATATGTATGTGACTTCTGTCTGTTACAGTGTAAGTGTGTGACTTCTGTCTGTTACAGTGTAAGTGTGTGACTTCTGTCTGTTACAGTGTAGGTGTGTGACTTATGTCTGTTACAGTGTAGGTGTGTGACTTCTGTCTGTTACAGTGTAAGTGTGTGACTTCTGTCTGTTACAGTGTAAGTGTGTGACTTCTGTCTGTTACAGTGTAGGTGTGTGACTTCTGTCTGTTACAGTGTAAGTGTGTGACTTCTGTCTGTTACAGTGTAGGTGTGTGACTTCTGTCTGTTACAGTGTAGGTGTGTGACTTCTGTCATGCTTGTGGCTGAATTCAACTATAATGTTCTTGCTATTGGAATGAGCAGAGTTTTTGTGAGAGATATTTAAATCACTGCTATTGATATAGGTGCCTTCACAACTGTAGAAGTGGCAGTGTCTGTGGCAGGTTTGGCATGTTGGTAGCCTACCTACAAATGTCTCTTACGTCGTGACTAGGACATTACAAGACATTATATTCAGAATTGTCATATCTGACTTGATGTATTCATTGTTATGCTTACTAGGTTTAGAACTTTGCGTGCGGCTTCTTGTGTTTTGGTTGAATGACCAAATTCAGCTACTGCATGGCATTCCTAATTCACAAATTGTGGACTAACAACAACCTGAACAATGTGTCAGTCTTGTGTGTTTTCCTTCTGTCAGTTCTTCAAGTATCATAATTTCTGTGATGGTTTCCAAATGTTTCAGGGCCACAGAGACAGGTACAGGATAAGACATACTTCCTTGGTCTTTTACGGTAAGCAAAGGAAAGACAAGAAAAGTTTTATTAATCACTTTGTATCCGTTCACTGTGAGGATTCACACAGGCAATATGTTGCATGTTCATAACTAATCAAGTTGCCATTGATAAAAAAAGTTCTATTAGTGTTGTGTGGAAATTGTATAGACATTGAGGCAGCACCTTGGAGAAACTCCCTCGTGCTCCATCCGAAATGTCTACTTGAGAAGTGTGATAGTGTAGTGGTTAGCACACCCGCTTTATATGTTGAGTTCTGGGGTCAACGTCAAGATCCGAACCAGACACAGAACGGTTGATGCAATAACCTGGCTTTCAACATTGGAGATTGTGTATCCCTCGTGACTCGGATGGTAATGTTAATGTCAGTCCTGTCTAGTTAATTGGGAATGTAAAACAACCATTTAGGTAGTTGCCACCCTCAGTGTCAGCATGTAAAGGTGGACTTGGTGCGATGATCTGAACAAGGCTGACTAGTTGAATGAGGCCTCACAAGATCATCATATTCTAGTAACCACAACATACACAGACTAGTCAGTTATAACAGAACACTGCCAAGTGCTAGAAACACACTTCAACCCCTGTTCTGCCTACTTGTGTCACATACATTGGCTGAATCATCCACCAGGGTATTTCTGTCGTATCACAAACTGCACAACTTGTACTTGATACCACCAGGGGGAAGATCAACGAACTGAATGCGGAGATAGTTCGGCTACGAAAGGAAGTGGACACAATCACTGAGGACCAATCAAGCTACCTGTCATATGAGAAACGGTCAGTGTTACTTTTTTCCACAGAATCTGTATTATGATTAACACATTCAAGTTTATTTCTCTTTAAAAGGGGTGATTATAGAAGTCCCAATTACACTAGCCTCTGTGTATGGTACAGCTGTCTTATGTAATTAACATATATTCATTTGACCATGATTAATAACTTGGGTTAACTACAGTGCTTTTAGAATGTGATTATAATTATACAATTGGTGTAATCTTTGGTTACAGCATATAATGTAATTGACAACTATTATAATTACAATCATGTTGTATATATTACAAACAAATCATCATTTGCTCGATTATTACAAACAATTCATCTTTATTATCCAAATGTTTATTGAAGACATTAGTGATATGGAGTACGTTAATACATTGGATGGGAACTTTTTCAAAGACATACAAACTTGTTGGGGGGTTTTAACAGTATGAATTGAATTAAGTTTGCTGAATATAATTTATTTAGTGAATGAGAATCTCTACTGTTTCAGAGCTGAATCTTTGGCGTCTGAGATCCGTGATCTGCAGGGAGAGCTGGCTGACTATAACACTGTGAGTTATACCAATCATATTGACATCAACATCTGTTTGCAATGCTTTATTTATGATGTCATAAATCAATATGTCGTGTGGTTGATAAAATTAATGAAAGCTGGTTTAGTTATCAGTTATTTTGATCATATGCCATGTTTTTTGTAGATACTAATGAACTGACAAATTTTTTTTCTTTTAACAAACTCATAATTCTCATATGTTCTACATAATTTAACTATTTGTACAACATAATATACTGAAGGCACAGTGTAATGTAAAAAAATATAACATGTTAAATTAAAACAAATATATTGTACATACGTAATCTGTACAATTTCCACTTTACAGCTTGTCGACAAACTGAATACCGACGAAAGTATCAATGACATTCGCATGGATTGCAGCGAGGTGAGTTGGAGGCATGTAAGCCGAGATATTTATACATGTCAGTACGTAAGTTGTTACCAGACTTTTAATTCATATTAAAGGTAGTTTAGATACATTTAAGAGTGCTTGGTGAACCTGCACCTTGGAGACAGGTTACAGCTGTAATAATAACAACACAAACATTTTGAAAGCTGAAGCTCAGGGGTGAGTCAAAGCAAAAGGATTAATCGATGAGGATAAATACACAATAGGGAGCTAAGGAGGGTAAGGAAGGTTAAAAAGACAAGTCTTCCTGTAATTCCTGTGTGTGGGGAGCCGTTCAGTTTAATGCTGACGAAGGGATCGAGGCACTCTTGAAAGCTCTTTCAAGCATATATCGTGACTGAAAGGTGACTAAATTTCCTTTAATATTTACACGTTTGATGAATGGTCAATAAGGTTGTTAAGTTTCTGTGCAGCAGCGAAAACAAATATGAAAACAAATATTTACATTTTAAACTTTTTTACTTATATAAAAAAATTTTTATGCATATTTGTATGTATGTGGTTTTTGCCTGAAATAAAAGTATTCTTATTGGTAAAAAAAATGTTGTAAACAAACACCAGTTCTCTTATAAACATTAATGATTCATTACGTTATTCATTGATGTGATCCTGTGCTTCATTCCCAGATGAAGGTTCAGAATGACCGGGAGAGCAAGTCACTTGATACGTTGTTTGAGGCGAAGAAAGAGTGAGTGCTATGGACTCCACAGAAGTTCACACAACATTCTCTGTCAAAATCATGACACACAATATCTGTGGTTAACACTGGGATCTGCTTAGCCAGAGGCTGTGTGTGGTACTTATGCCTCACTGTCTTGGTTGTTTTGATGGTAGTGTGAGGAGATGTAAAGTTGTCAACTATAATAATATTTTTTTAATATAAATTATTTCCCTTTACAATCATCAGACTGAAAGTAAAGGGAAATAAGTTAAATTACAAAACAGTTATAAATTATTATAGATGACACATCTCCTCGCACTACCATTAGGAATTCACCCAATGGATTTACCTGAACATACTTGGAATTTAACTTTCTGGTTCAGCAAATGTAGATTGTTTTGACTATTTAAATGCATGAAGTATCTGTCTGTCTGGAGAGAACCGGTGGGAGCCAGCAGTGTTCAACTCCAGTAGCTGACGTCAGTGAATGGGTGATCTGTCTCACTCCTGTGTTATCAGGCACTGAAACCAAAAAACAATCGATGTAGTCCGTTTCTATCTTCTAGAGCTGTCTAATATCAACATATTTCACATTACTGACACTCTTTCGTTGAACTACACTGTGTGTTTGTGATAGGAAGGAGGGTCTGATCCGGCAGTGTGAGGTGGAACTGCAGCAGGAAAAGAGTATGACAGATACGCTGGTGGAACACATGGTGAGTCATCTCACCATTCTCCACATTTCACCCATCTCACCATTCTCCATATCTCGCCCATCTCACCATTCTCCACATCTCACCCATCTAATCATTCTCTACATCTCACCCATTTCACCATTCTCCACATCTCACTCATCTCACCATTCTCTACATCTCACCATTCTCCACATCTCACCCTTCTCACCATTCTCCACATCTCACCATTCTCCACATCTCACTCATCTCACCATTCTCCACATCTCACTCATCAGTTGGAATTGGTATTTTTAGGTGTAATTGATATGTGCAATTGGTGTGTACAGTAATTGGAAATGATATGTAATTGACCAAGTCTGATCATGTATAGATAAGACTAGAGAGTGAGATTGATGTTCATGCTGGGCACCCACAACAAGGGTCTAGCAAATTGCACTAACTACGCAAACTATCGATGCATCGCAATACTGTCAATAGTAAATTGAACTATCAATAGGTATCATCGATAGTACACTGAACTATTAGTAGTAATGATAGCTGGCAAAACAATTCAGAAGGGCTATTTGTGTCACAGTAATAACATAAATAAACATGTCTTTTCAACTATAGTGGATAAATTTTCTTTAGATTTAACATCAACAGTCATCGATTAGAGCAGTGTCATTCACAGATTCAGTATTTTTAATCAACTGCCTCCAAGGCTACGTGCCACCCGTCAGTTATAGTTTTGGACTGTTTTCCTGGCTATTCGCTATTCCGTGATAATATTGAAATACTATCATGATAATTACGAAACTATCACAGTAGTATTGAAATAGTTGTACAGCTAGCTATCACAGTATTATTGCAGCAGTGAAACTATCCCTGATAGTCGCCCCTAGCCCACAATGTTGTGCTGTATGCCAGGATGCGTCGATGCGTCAGAAGTACCTGCAGTTGAAGGACACAAACGAACACCTGCTGCGGCAGCTGGAGAATGGGCAGCAGCAGCTGGACCAGCTGAACGTCAAGAAAGAGATGCTGGAAGAGGTCAGTCGGTGAACAGGCAGACGGTTGTGTCCACACCCCCATGCCACATTCAAGCCCCTTTTCTTCACATCCCAAGTTCTAACCCTAGACTGTGTCATTGATCAAAGTAATACATTTTAGAATGTTTTACTTTGATACACCCTTTGTTCATTATGTACTCTGTCACTGTGTTGATATTGCTGTACACTTGCAGTTGGCGAGACATTATTTAGCATTATGAAGACATACCGGATAATTAACAAACAGTTGACTTGTTGAATTATGATAATGTTTGTTAATTTTATGCCATTATGGGTGACATATTGTTGATATGGTTGAAATACGTACTGCCAATACAACATGCACTGTGATGTATTGATACTTTGACATGCCTTTGACAGTGATACCTTAATACTGTGCTGAAATACTATCAGTGTGGATATACACTACTGACACTGTGTTGTGTTTCATGTCATACCCACTCTAACACCCTTGTGACGACACTCTAGCATCAGGTGACATGTCAGTGATCCTTGTAGGACCTGGCAGTGTCGCCAGTCAAGCAGGAGGCGGTGCGGCTCTACGAGCAGCTCCACGAGCTGGAGGAGAAGCGTGACCAGCTCCTGGAGGAGACCCAGTCCCGTGGCACTCCGCAGCAGGAGAGGGAGAAACTCCTGAAGCAAGTGAAGGAGGACAACAGCGAGATGGCGAGCATGGAGAAACAGTGCGTGGAGCAAAGAACAGACAGTCACTCACTTGTTGTCATTGGGGTTCTGGGCCATTCGTTGTTTCAAACTCCCCACCACTGGCGTCACTCATTATTTCACCCAAATTCCCCACCAGTGGTGCCACTCACCATTTCACCCAAATTCCCGATCAGTTGCACTACTCATCATTTCACCCAAATTCCCAATCATTGGCAAAACTCACCATTTCACCCAAATTCCCTACCAGTGGCACCACTCACCATTTCACCCAAACTCCCAATCATTGGCACTACTCACCATTTCACCCAAATTCCACACCAGTGGCACCACTCATCATTTCACCCAAATTCTCAATCAGTGGGACCACTCACCATTTCACCCAAATTCCCCATCACTGGCACCACTCACAATTTCACCCACATTTCCTACCACTGGCACCACTCACAATTTCACCTACATTCCCTACCACTGGCACCAATCACCATTTCACCCTAATTCCCCACCACTGGCACCACTCACCATTTCACCCACATTCCCTACCACTGGCACCACTCACAATTTCACCCAAATTCCCCACCACTGGCACCACTCACCATTTCACCCACATTCCCTACCACTGGCACCACTCACCATTTCACCCACATTCCCTACCACTGGCACCACTCACCATTTCACCCACATTCCCCACCATTGGCACCACTCACCATTTCACCCACATTCCCTACCACTGGCACCACTCACCATTTCACCCACATTCCCCACCACTGGCACCACTCACTATTTCACCCACATTCCCTATCACTGGCACCACTCACTATTTCACCCACATTCCCTACCACTGGCACCACTCACCATTTCACCCACATTCCCCACCACTGGCACCACTCACAATTTCACCCACATTCCCTACCACTGGCACCACTCACCATTTCACCCACATTCCCTACCACTGGCACCACTCACCATTTCACCCACATTCCCTACCACTGGCACCACTCACCATTTCACCCACATTCCCCACCATTGGCACCACTCACCATTTCACCCACATTCCCTACCACTGGCACAACTTCTATTATTTCATTTAGCAAACTCCTATTTTTTTCAGCAAATGTATCAATTTCAGTTGCATACAATTGTGGACAGTGTTTGCATTGGAAATGTGTCCAGAAACTCACTATTGTTTGTCTTTGTTGGAAACTGTTACGCAGTCAGTTGCACAGTTGCAGTGACACAACAAGTCATATACAACAATTACATTACCCAGCCAACCAGTCATTTATACCACTGTGTCTATTTTGAATTTCACTTGGGGGCACCATTTGATTGAGAAATATCTTCACTTTGGGGGACCATTTGGTTGAGAAATATTGTATATCGTTTCGGGACATCACTTGACACTTATGTTTCTTCCTGAGGAGACTGAGGCACCTTCAGATAGTAAATAGTCGCTTGGGATACAACGGTTTTTATTACATATTTATTTGTGTCTTTCTGACGAAACTCTGATTTACTCATGTATTGTTGTCATTGTACAATTAAAATATTGTCGGATCTTTAGAATTAACAGGACAATTTGTGGAGGCATAACCTTTACTCGATGGAATATTATATAAATAACTGTTGTGTTCTCTATGTTTACTGTATATATTTTTATTAATGATGGACATTTAAACATCAGTGTGATTTCAAAGCTTTCATGATGTATTTCAGAGTGAAGATGCTGACCGATCGGATTGCAGGGATATCAGATGAAATACGACAGCTGGACATAGGCATCGAAGAAAACCAGGGTAGACAAGTTAATTTTGTTACCAAGACGAAAATTGAGGGGAAAAGCAGCACATATTTACAAAAATTAAGTGAGAACATCAGGCTGTTTGTGCAATACTCGAGGTTGTAGTTGCCATTACCTCCACATTGCTCTTGCTACTCCGGCTGACACCAGGTGGCTAACTTTGTCATCGATGTTTAGATTCTTTCTGATATTTACATCCGACTTTCGGCTGATACTGAATTCTGCATTAGTGCATCAGCCAAATCTGTTGAAATTATGTAAAGTTGAAACACTGTTTAAAATTTTATAATCACTAATTGATAATTAATAAATTACCACAATTTTATGAATACTTGATTTCGGAATGTCCTTACCTTAGGTATCAATGAAGTAAGACAGTTGATGAGTTTAATAACTCTCGACAATGTCCAACTTTAAGTATGACAAAAAGACAATTGAATATACAGTCTGTATCTCATCTGTGAAGATATAAAATATAGAATTTCACAATCGTGAAATGGCCTGAAAACATTTGATTATTGACTCGTTGCAGTTGCTGCCATCTGGTGGCATCCAGAGAGAGCCATGGCTTGTCATTTCTAACCATCCCACCAGGGTGATGAGTTCTCACATGGGTTTTCGACACTGAGCGCATTTGGGCCTTTTCTATTGTACATACATGCTTGCGATAAGACATCCATCGTTTCCTGTTTGTACTAAATACTTGTTGTCTTTCTGTCATAATCTTTCTAAAAGTCAAGAATTCATATATCTTGACAAAACACTGAGACTGTCTGTATACCACATCTTGACTAACGCTTCTATTAGTTACTACTTAAACAGGGTTCCCAAAATGTGAACAGTGACACTTTTAAAATGTTCTCAAGAAGTTTAATTTTTTTTATTGTTGTTGCTGTCCTCTCTATCCCTGTAATCCGGGGTGAGGCTGGCATCATTAATTAACAATAAACCTAATGTCTTCTAGGAGATGAGAATTAATGAATGAATGTATTGGTGTGTGAAATTGCCATGTAATAGTTTGTCGTGATTCCTGACTTTAGCAGTTGTCTTTTTATGACGTTTCCCACCAACCATGTAGTAAAGGATGGATTTTTTTTAAATGCACATTTTATAATTGCGACGATGAGGCAAAAAACACAAATTTTTTTATTGTTGATCAGGGTTTGTATTTCAATAATAGGGCCAACAATTGATTAATTGAGAATGTACATGGTAAAATGATCTTAAGGCACTGTTAGCAACTCTAAAATGGCAAAAATTTATTCATTAAGGGTCAAATTCCATTAAGAATTGGGAACCCTGTATTTGTGTGCATGCTTTATAAATAGTTTACTGACCACATACGGCATTGCATGCTTGGTACACCTTGCTTTAATAGGTTCATTTTGATAAGTTCTTTGTGTTGGATTTGTTTAATTTTGAAATGTCTGTGTGTATTTGACACCCATGACTAAAAAACAAATTAGAGAGTTCATAGTTTTACAGTTTATAAAACTTAGAGTTCAAGTTTGTGAAAAATAACTGGAGGAGACGATTTGTGAGAGTGAAGAGAGTAGACAAGGGAAGAACGGAGGAGCTGAGGGAGGAGGTGGATGGGAAAGAGAGTTTCAGGAGGAAGTTGGTGAAGAGGCAGGAAAGAATGGAAGGGGAATGGTTGACAAAGGGAACAGATATGCTCTGAGGAGCGGAGGATAGAAGGAAAAGAGAGATGGGGAGGTGGGACCGGTATCGGTGCCAGTCTCACCCCGGACTTGAGGGATAAACAACACAGAGTTTATAGTTTTGTTTGCATGCAAATATTGTTTGTTCACTCTCAGTTATTTTAAGTTCCACATCCCGTGACTGAGACCACATTCTGTGTGGGTCTGTGATTGCTACACATGTCCACTTACTGTGTGTGTCAAGTCATCAATGCCGACCTTCACTGCTGTCTCTGTGGTGTTTGCAGGGGAGAGAAACCAGAAGTATAAAGACCTGAAGAGAAGGGAAGAAACTATGGATGGTGAGTGGTCAGCTTGCTGCATCACTGTAGACTCGGTGTAGAGCTTTACCAGGTTAAACGTTGGTTAAAAATCTCAAGCCCGAGATAATTATCTTGTCAGCCTTAATATTATACACCTGTCTATACATGTCTTTTGCATAGTGATACATCAGGTTTGTCATAATTTTCACATTGATTCTTGATGTATATACTGATTTATTTTTAGCAAACGTCTAAATATGGCATAGGCATAATTTAAATAGGTTTTTGGGTAAGGAAAACAATATTGTTGACAACTGGTAGTAGTAGATTTAGCAATGTACCCTAGAAGCCTGTTTTATTTTTAATGATACTTCATGTGAACAGAATGGGTCAGTGTTTGCATGAGACTGGCAGTGCAAAAATGTTGTTCGTATTGTAGTGGTCTGTTACAATGTTAACCTTTTTCCACTTTCAGAGTTCCTCACTTCATTTGATGAAACCAAAGCGCAAGAAATGGTGGGTAGTTTTGTATTGTTAGATGTCTGAACCATTCTGTGAACAAGAAATGGTGGGTAGTTTTGTATTGTTAGATGTCTGAACCATTCTGTGAACAAGAAATGGTGGGTAGTTTTGTACTGTTAGATGTCTGAACCATTCTGAGAAAACAAGAAAGTGACTGTTATAGAATAGAAGAGGCATGACTCGTAGTTATGGCAACACATTTTTAGGCCAACTATTTATCTAAATTTTCACATATTTTATTCTGATTTTTTTAGTTTGTTAATTGATTTTGCTTCATGAATTATGTAAGTCAGATGTAACTTCATTAGTCAGTTTCTGATTTTGCCACAAATCATTTTACAAGTTTCATTGTTCTCATAGATTGGCAGTAGCCAGTGCAACATGTTTTTCGGTATTTCTAGATAGTACTTTTTTAAACGTTATCGTCCTCATGGTAATGTAACGTAAGTATAGACATAACTTATCTTTCTAACTTTTATTGTGATGTGTGATGAGTGAAAAATATACTTTTCTTGTTTCTTGTAAAATTATTTTTGTTTTCCTTGTGGTTTCAGGACAAGATTGAACAGCTCGAGTCAAATGTTGTTCTTATCCTGGAACACATGAGTCGGGTGAGTTAAATCTCGAGTGAAACGTTGTTCTTATCCTGGAACACATGAGTCAGGTGAGTTAAAGCTCGAGTCAAACATTGTTCTGACCCTGGAACACATGAGTCGGGTGAGTTTAAAGCTCAAGTCAAACGTTGTTCTTACCCTGGAACACATGAGTCGGGTGAGTTAAAGCTCGAGTCAAACATTGTTCTGACCCTGGAACACATGAGTCAGGTGACTTTAAAGCTCAAGTCAAACATTGTTTTTACCCTGGAACACATGAGTTGGGTGAGTTAAAGCTCAAATTAAACATTGTTGTTATCCTTGAACACATGAGTCGGGTGAGTTATGCTGAATTAAGGTCTTCTCACATATACACCTGTATATTTTATTTTTACAATTGTTACAACTGTTCATAATGAAGTTCTATGAAGGGAGATGCCGTGACACAGTGGTAGAAAACAGGACTCTCAACTGGGAGGACCGGGGTTTGGTGACTGAGAGGACCGGGGTTCTGTGACACGGTGGTAGAACACTGGACTCTCGACTGGGAGGACCGGGGTTTGGTGACTGAGAGGACCGGGGTTTGGTGACTGAGAGGACCGGGGTTCTGTGACACAGTGGTAGAACATCGGAGTCTCGACTGGGAAGACCGGGGTTCCGTGACACAGTGGTAGAACACCAGACTCTCGACTGAGAGGACCAGAGTTCGAGTCCACTTGCTACCATTCGAAGCTTGGACAATTTCATTCAGTCCACAGTTGCCTCAGTTCGCTCAGCTGTATCAATGAGTACCTGGCAATAGACAGTTCACTCAGCTGTATCAATGAGTACCTGGCAATAGACAGTTCACTCAGCTGTATCAATGAGTACCTGGCAATAGACAGTTCGCTCAGCTGTATCAATGAGTACCTGGCAATAGACAGTTCGCTCAGCTGTATCAATGAGTACCTGGCAATAGACAGTTCGCTCAGCTGTATCAATGAGTACCTGGCAATAGACAGTTCACTCAGCTGTATCAATGAGTACCTGGCAATAGACAGTTCACTCAGCTGTATCAATGAGTACCTGGCAATAGACAGTTCGCTCAGCTGTATCAATGAGTACCTGGCAATAGACAGTTCACTCAGCTGTATCAATGAGTACCTGGCAATAGACAGTTTGCTCAGCTGTATCAATGAGTACCTGGCAATAGACAGTTTGCTCAGCTGTATCAATGAGTACCTGGCAATAGACAGTTTGCTCAGCTGTATCAATGAGTACTAACATTGTGTGGTTCAATATTTCAATTAATTATCATCACACAAATAACTTTATGATGACACAAAACAAGTCAAACATTGACATTGGAATATGGTTTATCAGAACATGGCCCGATTCACGCATCTTCCGACCCCCAGCGAGTTGGAGTCGATGAAGGACGACCTTGCCTTCAAGGAAGGGGAGATGCAGAAAGCACAAGCCACGGGGGTCGGTCTTGCTGGGGGTAAGTCACCTTATTTAAAGGTCTTTCTTCAGTTCAGTTTTGTCGTTCATCTTGTTTCATATTTATTTCGCGAAAAATTTATTTAGTATTGACTATGACATGCTAGTTTTTACTTAGTTTCGGTGAAATCATCGGACAAACCATTAAATAATTTTTTACTAGATCTGGTCAGAGTTCAGTGAAGAAAGGCAAAGGTTGTCTGGCTGGATGTTTGTCTGGCTGGATGTACTGTGGCATAAGGTTACTGACATTTTAAAAAGTACACACTGACTGCGCACATTACTTAAACTATTTAGAAACTACAAATTTGAACATCAACAAACTGGATTCAAGATGGGCTAAATCAGTTGACGGGGGAGATTTAATTTTCTTCCAGGAATATATTATTCTTCTGTCAGTGTCAGGGATTTTTCCCTTGGAATGTATAATTAAAATGTCCAGGAACCGTCGTCATTTTATGTTGACAACCCTGCATCTAAGTATTCAACGTTATATAAATTGCTATTATTATTATAGAGACGGCCAAGCTTCACCAGGACCTGCAGAAGGTAGAACAGCTGGACACCAAAATCAGCACTGAGCTGGACATGTTGAAGAAGAAGATTTCGATGATGACGTCTGAACTTGAAACATACTCTGACCTTGAAAAACTGCGGGCAGACGCCGAGATGAAAAAACAGGCATGTGTTTAATAGCATTAGTCCATTTTCATTTCCTTGCAGTTACGCAGCTCTAAGTGGTATTTTTCTTGTGCAGACTTCCTTACCCTAAAATATGCCTATATCCAATAAATTACTATAATATACTGAAATAGTTTTTGTATGGTTTACAATATTGAGATTTTTCTGTTAATTCATAATTATGCATGCAGAGTGTTATGTGAACTCATGTAAGAATACCAGATATTCCTGGATTTATTCCAAACCTAATACTTAGGCATTCAAAATACCCAAGCATGTTTAACTGTGATATCCTAGTTAGAGTGTTATCAATGAAGGTTTTGTTCAGAAATTGGCCGAGGACAAAGTGACGCTACACAAACGACACGAGACATTCAAGAAGGTGTTGAAAGAGTTGACGCGACACTATGAGTCCATCAAAGCTCACCTCAATGAGAACGAGACATATACACAGGTGAACTATACACAAACACTTAAAGTGTTGTGGCCTGATCAAGCTTAAATTGGCCAACCAAATAAAGTAGACCAGAACAACACGAACACACACACACTCTCTCTTGCTCTCTCACGTTGGTCTGGTCCAAGTGTAGCACAAATTCCTCACTGCAGTTTCAGCCTAATTTTTTTGATCATTTTATAACTCTGCCTTTGATGCACACCCACGTAATGTTCTTTGAATAATTGCTATAAATTGTCTTTCTGTAGTTTACACAGTTGCCTAGTTTACACATTGTTGTTTTCAACCCCCCGCCTCATTAATCACATCTTGAAGAAAATACCTCAAAGGAACATATTGTACGTCAAATAATTCACAGGCTGGTGTTGAGGTTGTTGATTTTACATTTCAGTTGGGCAACTTGGAGAAGAAATGGCAACACCACGAACAGAACAACTTTGTGCTCAAAGAATGTATCCTTGCAAATTCACTTGAGATTTCACTACATGTTTATTCATGCTTTAAATGCAGTATTCAAGCACATGTGCACACATGTAGTTACTAGTTCTGTATAGATTCACACACTAAGCAATCTGCAATGATAGCTGCAGGTACTTTCTAAATATAAGCTGTGTCATCTATATGTCGGTTTTCTTAAAAATGTTGTAATTTTTTTTATATAGCATGCAAAATCTGAGCATTTCCGAGCTGCGTTGCCAACAGCAACATGAGGAGCTGTATTGTTACAATTGCCACCAACCCAAGCTTCAATACACAACAGTCTTATTAATGTCACCAGTCACTGGTTTTTTATAATTATGTACTTTAACGGTCCATCCTGATTTAAATTTTTTCACTCATCTCATTTTAGACTCATTTCATAAAAAATCAAACTTACTAGAATCGACTACAACATCCTAGCTCTAGTATCCACTGTGACATTTATGACTATTATCCGCTATAATATGCAAGCTCTAGTATCCACTGTGACATTTATGACTATTATCCAATATAATATGCTAGCTCTAGTATCCACTGTGACATTTATGACTATTATCCAATATAACATCCTAGCTCTAGTATCCACTGTGACATTTATGACTATTATCCACTATAATATGCTAGCTCTAGTATCCACTGTGACATTTATGACTATTATCCACTATAATATGCAAGCTCTAGTATCCACTGTGACATTTATGACTATTATCTGCTATAATATGCAAGCTCTAGTATCCACTGTGACATTTATGACTATTATCTGCTATAATATCCTAGCTCTAGTATCCACTGTGACATTTATGACTATTATCCACTATAATATGCTAGCTCTAGTATCCACTGTGACATTTATGACTATTATCCGCTATAATATGCAAGCTCTAGTATCCACTGTGACATTTATGACTATTATCCACTATAATATGCAAGCTCTAGTATCCACTGTGACATTTATGACTATTATCTGCTATAATATGCAAGCTCTAGTATCCACTATGACATGCTAGCTCTTGTATCCACTGTGACATGCTGGCTGTAGTATCCACTGTAATATACTAGCTCTAGTATCCATTGCGACATGCTAGCTTTAGTATCCACTGCAACATGCTAGCTCTAGTATCCACTATGACATGCTAGCTCTAGTATCCACTATGGCATGCAAGCTCTAGTATCCACTATGACATGCTAGCTCTAGTATCCACTATGACATGCTAGCTCTAGTATCCACTATGACATGCTAGCTCTAGTATCCACTGTGACATGCTGGCTGTAGTATCCACTGTAATATACTAGCTCTAGTATCCACTGCGACATGCTAGCTGTAGTATCCACTGTAATATACTAGCTCTAGTATCCACTGCGACATGCTAGCTCTAGTATCCACTATGACATGCTAGCTCTAGTATCCACTGCGACATGCTAGCTCTAGTATCCACTGCGACATGCTAGCTCTAGTATCCACTATGACATGCAAGCTCTAGTATCCACTGCGACATGCTAGCTCTAGTATCCACTATGACATGCTAGCTCTAGTATCCACTACGACATGCAAGCTCTAGTATCCACTATGACATGCTAGCTCTAGTATCCACTATGACATGCTAGCTCTAGTATCCACTATGACATGCTAGCTCTAGTATCCACTATGACATGCTAGCTCTAGTATCCACTGCGACATGCTGGCTGTAGTATCCACTGTGACATGCTGGCTGTAGTATCCACTGTAATATACTAGCTCTAGTATCCACTGCGACATGCTAGCTCTAGTATCCACTGCGACATGCTAGCTCTAGTATCCACTGCGACATGCTAGCTCTAGTATCCACTACGACATGCTAGCTCTAGTATCCACTATGACATACAAGCTCTAGTATCCACTATGACATGCTAGCTCTAGTATCCACTATGACATGCTAGCTCTAGTATCCACTGCGACATGCTGGCTCTAGTATCCACTGTGACATGCTGGCTGTGGTATCCACTGTAATATACTAGCTCTAGTATCCACTGTGACATGCTAGCTCTAGTATCCACTACGACATGCTAGCTCTAGTATCCACTGCGACATGCTAGCTCTAGTATCCACTATGACATGCTAGCTCTAGTATCCACTGCAACATGCTAGCTCTAGTATCCACTATGACATGCTAGCTCTAGTATCCACTACGACATGCAAGCTCTAGTATCCACTATGACATGCTAGCTCTAGTATCCACTATGACATTCTAGCTCTAGTATCCACTATGACATGCTAGCTCTAGTATCCACTGTGACATGCTGGCTCTAGTATCCACTGTGACATGCTGGCTGTAGTATCCACTGTAATATACTAGCTCTAGTATCCACTGCGACATGCTAGCTTTAGTATCCACTGCGACATACTGGCTCTAGTATCCACTATGATATGCTAGCTCTAGTATCCACTATGATATGCTAGCTCTAGTATCCACTGCGACGTGCTAGCTAGCGAAGGCAAAATCAATTAAGGAAGGAGTTTAATGCTATCATGTCTCTCTGATTGGACTGTGAATCTCCTTGACCACTGGTCAGTTATAGCCACCAAGACAATGGAGAGCGACTACAGCGTGATTGCAAAGAAAGTCTCCAGTATGATCGGCAGCTTCAACAAAACTCTACAGGACCAACTCCTCAACAAACCCAGCATTGCCTGACTCAACAACGGGACACCCTGACACAAGTCACCCTGCGAGTATACAGACAACAATGGGGCACCCTGACCCCAGCCACCCTGCGAGTACACAGACAACAATGGGACACCCTGACACCAGTCACCCTGCAAGTACACAGACAACAATGGGACACCCTGACACCAGCCACCCTGCAAGTACACAGACAACACTGAGAACAGGAATAATGCCAGTCACCCTGCGAGTACACAGACAACAATGGGACACCCTGACACCAGCCACCCTGCGAGTACACAGACAACAATGGGACACCCTGATACCAGCCACCCTGCAAGTACACAGACAACAATGGGACACCCTGACACCAGCCACCCTGCAAGTACACAGACAACAATGGGACACCCTGACACCAGCCACCCTGCAAGTACACAGACAACAATGGGACACCCTGACACCAGTCACCCTGCAAGTACACAGACAACAGTGGGACACCCTGACACCAGTCACCCTGCGAACACACCAACAATGCATCCTTCATTTTTGTCACCGACACGGAAACGGCAATAACTTTTCTGAGGTCATCACAACTTTACCATTTGACTTTTCCACACCTGTCAAATATCACTCATAAGCCTTGAGACTCACAGTTTTGCATTAAATGTCACTGACTCGTGGTCTCATGGCAAAGGTCTAAAATCTCATGCTTATTTTCATAATGTTTAACAAAGAAAATTATAAAATAAAATTTCCTTTTTTGGCAAAAATTAAAAACAAAATTTATTTGTGTGCATCACAAGCGAAAGCCTCAGTTAATTTACTGAATAACATGTCTTCAGATGTCTCCAAATGATCTTGACATTCACTGAGGTCCATGGACAGGAACATTTGTCATGCCTAAGAACCCTCCAGAGGTTGACGGCTGTGCTCTTCTTATCTGCTGAGCATCCAAAGATCTCTCTGATTTCTCTGCTGCTGTGTATGCTGATGACATTCCGTACATTTAGTTGAGAATTCTCTCGATGTCACTGGTTATTAGTTGCCGACCCCTGTACATCACTGAACGTGTAACGTCACTTCATAGTGACATACAGGAGACTCGGATGATAGAAAACAAAATCGGTTTGAACTTTGAACAATTGGTGGTCATTTTACAATGTTAATTCAGAAGAAGCCTTTCTGTGAAGAAGCAATACTTTAATATGATAAACGGACTTGGGTTCATTTACATTGTAATTGAAACGCCAATTCCAATTATGGAATCCGTTTTTAAAAGTAATCAGATCTGGTGAAAATGTAATTGGCATTTTCAGTTACACTTGTTGAACTTTTCATTTTCAACTATTTGCTACAAAAAATAATCAGTAAAATATATTTTTTGCCATTAAGCACGTCTATGATTGCTCTGTTCACAAACTGTTATTGTCGCATAGATAATTGGTATTTTTATGTGAAATTGATATGATGTAATTGACCTCAAGTCTGGTGATGAATAGATAAAACGTATATAATATTATGTCACCGAACTATTGTATTCTGATGACATTTTCTGTATAATTAATTTGTTAAAAGTTTTTTTTAACCAAAGAATCCCATAAAAACAAGAGAGTGGGTGACCTTTAGAATTTAAAACAAAGTTGTTGCGAAGTGGACTTAGTATTTATTTGTTAGATGTTATTGTTTGGTGTAGAATGTATGCTACACTTTATATTAAACTGATATGAACAACTGTTACACTGAGTTACTTGTTCGTAGTTTCACTTTATCATAATACTTTTAAACTAAACTTGTCGAGTTAAAATTGAGAATCTGTACAGTTACTGTATTTTAATAACGTGTTTGATTTTGTTTTGAATAACATTGGTGACAATGATAACATGAGGGTTTTTATTTATTTCATTGTGTCAGTTATATTATTAAATGTAATCAAGATTACATGCAAAGGTAATCAATACATTACTCATTTTCTGTACTGTACTCATAAATTTAAGTAATCGTAATTTATTACACTTGTAATCAATTACAGTAATGTTCCATCTCGGTTCACGTTGAAGCTCGATTCTTAGAATGGCACCTTACTGTCATCTTGTCAAAGGCCTGGATGGCTAGCACAAGGAAATAGACCATGTATACATGTTTAAAAGTGGGGGGACCCAATAGTCTGGAGCATATAGCATCCGACCATGGAGATGATGGTCCACAACGGTTTGTGGTTCAAAAGCACGTGAGAAAACAAAACTATTTTATGAGCACATCTTGCTTTGTAAAAACGTCAAACAATTTTATGACAACTTACATGTTCTTTTATATTTTTTCTTTCCATTTTTGCCTTATGGCACTTGTAAAATTAATGGTACATGCTAGTGAGAGATCCTTGTTTGAAGAAGAACTCCTTGTTTATGGAAGAGATCGTTGTCATGAGAGTTTTCATAATAAACTTTGTACTGCAACAGTGTAAACATGTCACATCTATTCTAAACCCTTAACTCGGAATAATAAAGAAAACATGCATATTAAATAAGTAGTCTTGAGTTGTTTTTACTTCCCTGCGAAAGTGTAAACAAGGTGCTCATGAATGCATTTATGCATAATGAATTAGCAGCTCATCGAGATGCAGAATGGATTTGTAGGACAAGACTTTGTACGCAGTACTCAAATGTCCCAACACAGAAATTACACATTTGTCTGGCAGTCTTCTTACATCAACAACATCATGCAAATACTTGCTAGTGCATTAGAAAAAAATACAGCATATGACGTTTGCTGAAGTGAGATAGCTGGATGTCTTGCATGTAACTTGAGGTGGTACATAGCATTTGAGCTTAAAACGTAATGTTTTTGATGCAGATCTTTTCCAAAGAACTTGGTCATTTTAACAGGGTTTGAGGTTATGACAACAAAGTTCTACAAATGGTGACAAGTGGTGTGCGCGTGTGCGTGCATACATGTGTGTAGACTAATCAACGTGAGCATCGTCAAAAAGAATTCACCAGACACAACATAACAATGAAGATGCAAATATTAAATGTTGTCCACCTCAAATTTATATTTGAGAAGCATTTACATATTAACAATTCAACATCATACTTATTTCCAAAGTATATGATTTCCAGTGCAATCTCACACTGCGATGCTGTATACCTGGAAACAGCCACACATAAGTTCACTGCAACCAGCCACGAGAGGCATACATGAAGAGGAAAACATTCTGTGACAGCTTGGCGAGATAATTGTTGCCAATAGCCAACAGTTACCGATGCGGGTCACCTCGATTGCTGAGAATGTTGCGCATACGAGCAACATTGCACATGGCAGCGTTGTAATCTGGTTTAATTGTCAGTGCTATCTCAAATGCCTTCAGTGCCTGCACATGGCAGTCGAGCATTGCATATGCGTAGCCGAGCAGAGAGAAACAGAGTGCCTTCATGCGGTCAAGTCCATAATTCTCAACAAAGTAGGATTCATATTTACAGTGGTTTGTTTCATAGCCTAGTTGCTCAACCGTATGGTTAGCGTCGACAACATTGCCCATCCGCGCCTCACAGAGCGACTTCAGGTAGAGGGCGATGATAGTTGACGGCATGCGGATGTCCTCTCGTCCGTCCAACTCGAACCGTAGGTCATCGATGAGGATGGGGTCTTCGGTGTGGTCAAACTCAACCGTGTCTTTGTCGATGACACCATTCAGATAGCCCTGTTGCAGCGTCGTGACAGCCTGGGCATAGCGATTGCGGCACAATAGGTAGTAGCCATAGTTGATAAACGGGAAAGACTTCCACGAGTAGCGCAGTGCCTTGGCAAACGATGCCTCAGCGAGACTGTAACAAGTCGCAGCGGTTGTCATGGATCCGTGGTTTTCTGCATTAGTTGCCTTCACGTGGTACAGACTGCCGATGTTTGTCTCAATCAGTTCAAGGTCCTCGGCTGCAAGACGACTCTCTAGTTGCAGGGCGCGTTCATAATACACCAGCATGCTGTCAAAGTCACGCAGTCGTGAATATGTGAACCCCAGCGACGCGCAGCACTCTGCGACTTGAGACAGCTTGCATACATTCGGCTGCTGGTTGTTCTCGAGGGAATGCAAACACTCGAGGTACGACTGTGCTGCCTGGTGGAAATCACGGCAGTTGTAGCTGCTGATTCCTACGAAGCGGAGCAGCCGCTCAATCTCAAAGCGTGTAGTGTCCATCTGCGGTAGGTTGCGGTACAAGGTAAGTGCCTGCTTAAAGAACGACAGTGCCTTCTTCTCGCTGTCCTTATGGAAGGCCACATTGCCAAGGTAGGTGAACGCGTCAGCGACCAGCGTGAACGGTGCAGTAGTGTCCGTTGAACCAAACATACGGTGCAGGCGTAGCATTTCATCACAGATGCTGCCATCAAACTCTGTTTTATCACGCAGGTGTGCTTCAACATAATACTTTACAGAGCTCACAATCATTTCACATTCTTCTGGCGGCCACTGCAGGTGGCGCCATATTTGTACAGCCTCGTCGAGGTATTCTGTTGCTCGGTCATCACTATTGCACATGTAGCAGTATCCGAGAGCACCAAGCAGCTTTGCAAGACTCGGGCTACAGAAACTATCATCTTCAGCATGCAGCTGCAGTAGGTGTGTGCGTGCTTTCTCAAGCAGATCCACAGCGCCGCTACACATCGAGTTCTGTAACTGCGCCAGTCCCAGCTCAAGCAGAACATTTGCAAGAGTGCGCTGCACATCTGCAAGGTGCGTGAACTCGAGCAGCCACCGTCGGTAGTTGTTGACAATAGCAACAGCATCATCCAGCTCATGACTGTGGATATAGCTGTGAATGAGCAGTTCGAATGCTGCACACAGACCAGGAACCTTGCGCTGGCTGCGGCTTGGACACGTTACGAGCAGACACAATGCTGTGTTGAAGCACTGGGCTGCCTTCCTCGTGTCCATCATCGTGTTGAGCAGACGTCCCGCTTCCACCAGCATCTCAACCATCTGTACGGTCACACCGACGTCTGTCATGTGGCTGCCAATGAGCTGGTGCGTGTAGACGAGAACCTGCAGACAGCATTGCTGCGACTCTTGCCAGCGGCCGCTCCGACATAGACGTGCTGCGTCTTCAATCTTGATCTTGGCCAGGAACACGATCCCATCGTGTTCCCTGTTCATCTCCCTGCAAGCACAGCTTCTGTTTCAAACCAATCACTGTGTGTACTCTAGCTTGTATGTTTAATAATAAATAACTATTATTACGATATGGCTTAACTTAAATACAATTTGCAAGAAAGGAAAACTGTATATTTTGTTTTATCATTATTACACATTGGAATTTTTGCACATGGCCAACCCACACTACACTGCAACGACGCCTCAGCATAAGCGTGATTTTTACTGGAGCCGTGGAACTTGACCTAAGTGATGGCAAAATTATGTTTTGCGTCGCTGTAGTGAAGAGATATTTTCTTATTACGTGACATGTGTATACAATAATTATAATAGCCAAAAATTAGGTATGACAGATCAGATGAGCAAGATAGATGTAATAATAAGTTTGCCGGCTCTAGTCCTAAGACTAAGTGGTCATTTTCATGGTTAGGTCAGAAAGTAAACTATCGCCAAGTTAGGTATGTGAAATGCTGTTTTGCAGTGAAAATCGTCACCGCCCACCCCTACAGCTACGTTCGGTGTCCGTGACGGTGGCTCATAAATTTAATGGAGACAAACTCAGTAACAAGATAGCCAGTCGGATAGATACGAAATGCGAGCTTCACTGAGGTGTATGCGCATCAGAAGTTTCTGTTTAAAAACACTGAATCATGACGAAATATATGACGTAGACTTTGTTGACGTCGCATTACCTCATTAGCTTACCCTGGAGTTGTTTTGTTGGAGCAACTCTTCTGAAAATCTTCCCCCACTAGAAACATCATAACCGGAAATTAAGAGAAACATTGATACTATTAGCAGCCAACCCGTTGATACGCTAGTTTATTGTTGGTCGCTAGACGTCACTATTTATACAGATTGAACACCGCACTATACCTTAGCATGCCGTCTTTGCCAAAGACGCTAGATGGGAATTGGGAACCCACTGCGAATGTCCAAATTGATTCTGTTATGTGGCTGTATATATAAGTGAAGAAAGGCTTAGTAAAGGCAAGGTGGCGGCTGGTATGTTGATAAATGTTTGCTTTATTTATAATAATTGTTATGTATCGATGTAGAGTAGTGCCACCTAACGGAACATATGGGTCTATTTTAGGCAACGCCCAAAGATACTATCTTTGATTGAGTCATAGACCTTCACATTCTCCAATCCCATAACCGTGGGTGGTCGTTGGGGCACCTCTCACGATCTGACAAATAATATGTATCCTCCTTTGCCGTTCCCCTGCTGCCTCTTGCGTGTCACGTTCTATCCATTCTTTGATGTTTCCACTCCAAATCTTTCTCTGCCAGCCTCAGTTGTTTTTTTGCCTTGAGGATGCCTTTCATTAATTCCGATGGTGTGTTTGACAGCTGCGTTATGCACTTCCTCTCGTAGAATGGAAAGGTCACATCCCTCTTTTGTCTGGATTAGTACAGAATGATTGGATTTCCGTTAGAAGGTTAGAACAGTATTCCGTCCATCTATTGATGCCATTGTATATCTTTCTTATGTTAGCATGGAGATGTCTAGTCTTCCAGGACCCGCAAGTTGCACAAGGGACCGGCGGAGGTGGAGACGGTTTGTGGAGACAGGTTGTCAGATCGTCAGAGATAACCAGTACCCCAACGACCACCTTACTTACTTACTTACTTAATCCTCTTGGCCCCTTCAGGAGCATAGGGCGTCAACCATGTTTCTCCACCTCACTCTCTTCTGGGCTATAGCTTTGGCCTCTTGCCAGGTGACCCCCACTTTTTCAAGATCTTGTAGTGTTGAGCGTCTCCAGTTGATTTTTGGCCTTCCTTGTCCTCTCTTTCCTTGTGGGTTATAGTCCAGTGCTTGTTTGGTTGTATTTGTTGGATCTTTTCTGAGTGTGTGGCCAATCCAGCTCCATTTTCTCCTCTTGATTGTAGTGCTTATTTCTTCCTGTTTGGTTTTCTTCCAGAGCTCTTTATTTGATATTTTGTTAGGCCACCATACCTTAAGGATGTATCGGAGGCGACTGTTGATGAAGACTTGGAGTTTGTTGTTGAGAGACTGAGTAGTTTTCCACGTTTCACAGCCATAGAGAAGAACTGGTTTAACGTTGGTGTTGAAAATGCGGATCTTAGTGTTTATGGATAGTTGGGAAGAGAGCCATACAGGGCGTAGGGTTCTGAAGGCATGGCGAGCTCCACATCTTTGTCAGCTCCACCATTTGTACTGATGTTGCTCCCGAGGTAGATGAAGTCTTGTACTTTCTCAACAATACCACTTTCTAGTGAGATGGGTTCGGAGGATCTGCTGTTGACTTTCATCACCTTTGTCTTTCCCACATTGATCTTAAGACCCAGTTGGCTGCTTTTTTCTTGAAGCCTTTCTGTTTTTTGTTGCATGTGTTTATGGGTTTCTGAGAGTAGTGCTAGATCATCTGCAAAATCCAAGTCTTCTAGTTGTGAGAACAAGTTCCACTGGATCCCAGTACGATGGTGTTCTGTGGATCTTTTCATTGTCCAGTCTATGGCTATCAGAAAGAGCAGTGGAGATAGCAAGCAGCCCTGTCGTACTCCAGTTCCAATCTGGAAGCCTTCTGAAACTTGTCCATTAAAGATGACATGACCAGTGAAACCTTCGTACATGTTCTTTATTAGGGTTACAAATTTTGTAGGTAAACCATAGTGCCTCAGGAGCTTCCACAGAACTGTCCTATCTATACTATCAAATGCTTTTTCGAAGTCCACAAAGTTTATGTAAAGGGAGCTCTGCCATTCAATGCATTGTTCAACGATAATCCTGAGTGTAGCAATGTGATCTGTGCAGGATTTATCCTTTCTAAAGCCAGCTTGTTCCTTTCTTAGCTTCTTGTCAACTGTTTCTTGTATCCTATCCAGGATGATACGGCAGAGAATTTTACTGGGCACTGATAGAAGCATGATCCCTCTCCAGTTCTTACATTCACTGAGGTTCCCTTTCTTGGGGATTGTAACTAGCATACCTGTCTTCCATTCAGTTGGTATTTCCTCTTTATCCCAGATCTCATTTAGCACGCTGTATAAAACGTCTGTGGTGGCCCCAATATCAGCTTTTAAGACATCAGATGGTATATTGTCAATTCCAGGTGCTTTGCCTAGCTTCAGCTTTTTGATGGCTCTCTTGATCTCCTGCTGCAGTTTTTTTTCTTGTGTCATCTGCTTCCTTGTTGAGTTTCATTTTAGTCTCCCTCCTTGCCTCAATAGCTTCCCAGGTGTCGTCTGTAATCCAGTCCTTCCTCCTAGCTTCCCAGCAGCCTAGGACTTGTTCACAGGTGTCTGTAATTGCATTCTTGCATCTTGCCCACTTTTCATCAATGTTTTTTCCCTCTTCCAATGCTTGGAACCTGTTCCGTAGTGTGATTCCCAGTTCCTGTCGTATTTTAGTATTTTGAAGTTTTCTTATCTCAAACCTTCTTTGTACCTTGTTATCCGTCTTCTTCTTTGCTGCTAGCTTCATCCTAAATTCACCCACAAGTAGGTGGTGGTCGGAGTTAATGTCAGCTCCTCTTTTCACTCTGACGTCTAGAAGCACTCTCCTCCATTTCTTGGGGATTGTTATGTGGTCAATTTGGTTTTCCGTCTTTAGATCTGGGGATATCCATGTGGCTTTGTGTGTAGGCTTGTGTGGAAAGAGAGTTCCTCCGATTATCAGTTCATTGAGAGTACAGAAATCTGCAAACAGGAGACCATTCTCATTCATCTGTCCCAGACCTTCTTTCCCCATTGTGCCTTTCCAATTGTCATTATCCTTTCCAATCTTGGCATTCATATCCCCCATAACAACTTGGATATCCCTCTTCGGTAGTTTTTGGGTGACTGTTTGTAGATGTTGGTAGAAGGTCTCTTTCTCTTCAAATTCAGCAGAGTTGGTTGGTGCATAGCAATGTATAATGGTGATGTTCCGACCTTTTGATGTAAATCTGGCTGTGATGATTCTCTCTGAGACTGGTTCCCATTCGATGAGGCTTTTTGCTGCATCCTTTGAGAGGAGCAGCCCTACTCCATGTGTGTGCGCATCTTCTTCTCTCTCATTCCCAGAGTACAAGTAAGTTTCTCCAGAGCTAGTTGTAACCTTCCCAAAGGTGTTCCATCTGCTTTCACAGACTCCAATGATGCTCAGCTTGTATCTTCTCATTTCTTTGGCGAGCTGTGCCAGTTTTCCTGCCTGGTACAGTGTCCTGACATTCCAACATCCAATTCTAATTTTTGACTTGAGCTGTAGCAGACTCTTCCTCCCTTGGGCTTCCTGTCGGCTTTCACCCAAGGGATTCATACGCACCCTTTCAGGACAGCCTGCTTTGCTCAGATCGCGGTGTGGTTGAGTATTCATGGTTTCGGTTTCTGTAATCGATTTCAATAACAACTGAGTGGGTGATTAGCCCAAGCCGCTGTGCCAACAAGTTTTCCGCAGTGGTCGTAGACCATTTTCCTCCCGGGCTCCATGATCAAGAGATGTGGCTGGACTGTGCTTTGTCTGACCACTCGCCCCAGACCTGCCCGGTATGGTTGGACCTGCCAGGAGTTGCCTCCCACCGGTATAGCTCAGAGGGTCATAGGGGTACACAAGCCTCCTTACCACGACAAGATAACAGTCCACAAGGAAGCCAACGACCACCTACAGTGTTCGAAATGAGGGGGTCTGGTCCCATAAGAAAGGAAAGTGTAAGCTTAGGGGCCCCACATTTTATGATGTCTGTTCACAAAATAGGCGCTAATAGCAATTACAGTGCCCAAAAAGAAGATTTAAAAAACAAATGTCGGGGGGTTACCAATATTTTAGGGGACCCCCCAAGAGTCAGTGGTCATTTCGAACCCTGACCACCCCACGTTTGTGGTCATGGAATAAGTGAGGGGAGAACCTGAATCGCGATGGACTAAATCAGCGAGGAGAGTCTTAAGTGTTAAACCTACAACGAGAAAGAAGAGGGGAATTTAACGACGGGAGGAAGTCTCGGGTCGGTAAACGCGTCCCGCAAAAGTCGTGTGCCTGGAGGTAGACCAAATATCGAGTTATGCGTCTCGCCATAGCCTGGAGGAGGGCGGAGGGCTGCCTTGGGTGTTCCGGAAAATGCGTAAGTGAACTATATTCTGAAATTGCATCATTGGATGACGCGTATGCGATTCTTTTCCATTTATGAAGATAAAAATATCATGGAATGCAAACATATAAATTTCTTTTTGGTGGTTATTGTGATGTTTCGCGATTAATGTTGACTTTTAAGACTCTATGACTGAGCTATTCCTGTTCGTGGCACCCAATGTCTGTCAACTGGACATCATGCGGGTAACTGGTAACAGTTGGTTAAAAGACAATAGGCACTAAATGGGCAGGACAATGTGGAAAAAAGGTAAAGGTATGTTCTTATATAGCGCGGTGTACAGTCCGTAGGACCGCTCAAAGCGCTTTACACTTCACCCCCTGGCAGACCTGCTCATTCCAAGGCCATCTCAGCTTCCCTGGGAAGCATTCAGCCACGCTGCAATTGCGCGAAGACTATTCGTTCACATTTCCACCACTGTCTGCATTGCCAGGTACTCATTTATACAACTGAGTGAACTGTGGCAACGTGGTGTGACCAAACTTGCCAAAGGTTCGAAGCAGTGGGATTTGAAACCGGGTTCTCTGGACTGAGAGTTCGGCCTTCTAACCGGTATGTCATCGCGCCCCACGAAATGTGGGCTGAGTTGTTATATTCTGTGCGACATCGATGGATACGCCGAGTAGGTGCGCCACTCGACCGCCTTTGCCTGAAACAGACTGCAAATTTTGACCATGTTCCCCAGGAATAGTTTACTCTTTCTTGTATCAGTCGTTAACGTCAATACCCCTGGCACATCTACCTAGTTAAGTTCCAAGACTGTTAAGCCGGGGTGGGTGTGTGAGGATAAGCTCTCACTACTTATAAAATGCCCCAACGGCGTGCGCCTCGTAAAGCCTCTGACAGTCCAGTCCAGCTCCTGGCCTTCTTGCGGCAGAACTGTTTTTACTGACAGGAGAAGGGGCAAAGGCGGATATATGGCGCCTTAAAACCAGAAGCTTCGGGCAGATGGGGCTCGTTAACATTTACTGTTCGCCCGTCTAAGAGAAGGTAAACTCTTATTTCAAACCTCCGCTGCCTTGTGGCTATACCCTCTCATGGGGAAGGCTAGGGGAGTAAACCATACACAAATCCGGAGTGGAGCCCCGAAGACGGTCTGGTGATCACGTTGTCACTTTTCCGGCAGCTCCTGCAGCCAAGCTGGTGCCAAACGTCATGCTTCGCATTCCTTTGGATCCCATCGGTAAGGCCGAGAGCGGGATCCTGATGACTGGGCAACCCAGGATCTCGTACACTCTTGCCCAGGCTTGCGCCCTGGAGAGGCTACTCCAGCCTCACTTCACAGTGCCTACTGTCTACCTATTGAAACGAGCCCGTTCACACGAACACTTAGTTGCTAATTGCTCGTGTAAACGGGCCTGTAATATCCCAATTGTCTGTAAACTACGGCCATGAAAGGGTGATGTTGCTAAATATTAAAGTGTTGACCCATAATTCAAATAGTAACTTTGTTCGATCACTAATCCGATAAGACGAATTGTAAATAAATGTTCCTCATATATAAAGGACCCATTATAAAACATAACTAGACCTATCATAACGAAATATATATGTGGACACCGGCCCACATCCGCAAAGGCATGCTTAAACACGACATCCCTTTGACGTTACAATTATACGGTGCGGACCGTGACGATATTATCCGATTACTTGCAGATAGTCGCATATTATCGTCAACATCGAAATCACGAGGTTTGTTAAACACATGTCGCACTAGCGCAATGTAAAACTAAACTATTGATAGTTATCGACAACGGTATGTTGATGTATCAATAGGAACGATTGTCACAAAAAAGGCAGTTGGCTAATTACAGGACTGTAAAACAGTACGCCAGTATATTGGTGCGCACTAGATATTCAAAGAGATATCGTTACAGACGTGTCTATATTTGCCTTCACATATACTATTTAAGATTATAAAGACATGTTGTTTATTTACGAGCGTACTATCAAATAGTGTAACAACGCGGTCAGAACAAGCTCGATGTCTGCCACCACAAACATATACAACCCATCAACATACTGCAACATGTGCAATACATTTCCGCCGTCCGTGAAAGTGGCATCCAATAAAGATGGTCCAATTTCAACCACGTGCTACGGATGCCAGACGATCTCCTACACAGAAAGCTTCGGAATTCGCTGTAGGCCTACTTGGTGCTAACCAATGGGGTATGTTGAGCCTAGAAAGGACCCAACTGCACAAACCAGTTAAGTGTGCTGCGAGTGACCTCAAAGAAGTGGGACCATATGTACACTCAGATCGAGGAAAAATCTGACGGACGCTGAGGATGACACACAGCGGTGAAAGGTGACGAAGGACTGGTTGCAGCTGTATGGTGTATTCGTACTATAGCCGAAGAATAAAATAGGAAATAGAGACAAATAAGCCTGTCACATTGTTGATCAAGCCAATCATAAAGTAGCATATCGTTAACTGGTGTTTCGCTAGGAGTGACAATGGTCAACGTGCTGGACGCCAACTATTTGTAAATCGTCATGTAGACACGTGCTTTTTACAAATCTGTGTAAGTAATACCAGTAAGTCAGCTTATGGAGCTTTTGTGACACTACGAAGCTATCGCAGTGGTACTGCGATAGTAATAGAGCCACAACTATAATAAAACTGCCCTCTATAGTCACCCTTACCATACGACAGAGAGGCTGTGGGAGTCTAGCCGTGTCGTTTCATCAAAACTTCCCGACTCGCTAGACACCAGGCGGCAAGTTAGCGATACATATCTTTCCAACCAGATATACCACGCATATGATATTACACCTGCAGACTGCTCTGCACACACAAAATGTTGGTTTCTACCTCCAAAATATTGGTGAGTCTGGTTTCCATTGCATAAAACACGTTGTGTCATTAATTTTCTACCGAAATTAAGCCAAACTTCGCCTTTGGGTGGAGTCACCTCGCCCGCCGCCATACAGAAATTGCTTATCGGTCTGTAATAGTTAAATAAGGCTGTACGCCATGGGTATTGTTTCCGTCAAAGTTCCGATTAAGTGCACTCTACGGTCACCTTTGATGCCGGGATCGACCGCGCCATCTGCGAGCAGCTGGCAGCCGTGGCTCGCGCCTCGGGGAAGGACCGACCATAGAAATGGAGTTGTTAAGAACTACACGAGTCGGGGCGGAGCTCAATAACGCACCAGTGGACACGAATGATCGTTATCGACCCGTTCACGGTTGTGCAATTACACAGACAATCGGGAACATTACCGTGAAATCAAAGAATAGCCTTACCGGGAAGTTGACACACGCTCGAGGTGATCACAAGTGACACAGGTCGTGTCCAGGCATGTTGCAACTACGTTCTGGCCACGCATGTCACATGTGAGGACAGTTCCACAGCGATGACAACAACGAAGAGAAGCAACGAACGACACGGGAAGGATGGGACTCAGATCCCACTGGAGATCAAGTTGGAGGTCAGGCAGCTCCACGAGGCGGAAGAATTGAGTGTCAGGTATGGTGTACGTGTGTACGTGTAGGTGCGCGCGTTCGTGACCGGGTTTCCAACCAGAAAGAGCTCAACGTTTGTGAGATTTGATAAAATATGCAGACATTGTCCCGTGATTATGTTTTCATCTGACTTGAATTTAAAGAAGTTATTGTATTAATACTGTTGTTAAATACTCGCGTAAGATTCAGTGGTGCGTGGTTATAACTTAATTCTGTCACAACGAAGCATACTCTTAAACTTGTCAACTGTGTCGTGACATCGAGCGCACACGTAGGCTACACTGTACCGCACACAACCTAGCTCGCGCCAGGCGTTAGTGAGTTGCTCGGGTGACTGGCAGACTACAGAAATGACAAATGCTCTTCCAGAAGAATACATTATATGTTTAAAAGTGTTTAAAATGTAATGGTTTTGGGGTTATATGCACCTAAGATATAATAAAAACGAACCATTAAATTAAGAATATCACGCCAGTGGTTGACTCAGAATGTGTTCTAAAAGTTGGAGATTCCGGTCAGTTGAGAGAGAGAGAGAGAGAGAGAGAGAGAGAGAGAGAGAGAGAGAGAGAGAGAGAGAGAGAGAGAGAGAGAGAGAGAGAGAGAGAGAGAGAGAGAGAGAGAGAGAGAGAGAGAGAGAGAGAGAGAGAGAGAGAGAGAGAGAGAGAGAGAGAGAGAGAGAGAGAGAGGAGAGAGAGAGAGAGAGAGAGGCGCATGCGCAGTTCTATGAAAATCGTGTAACCTAAACTATTGTGACGTATTAGGGAAGGCCGGCCTACACAGAACCAACGCAGTCTCAAGGGGTAAGACCACTGTTGACCTTCCTGTTTATTGTTTCACACGAATGTAGGGCGTATTAAATTGCGATATGTGAATTTAAACAATTCATATGATGTGACATAAGTGCAATCGAGCAGGCATATTCACAGGTTTGTTCGTCTAAGCTACTGGCTGTGAAATGGTGCATTTTTAGAGTTTAACAAGCGGAGTGATTTATGGGAATTTTTCTGCTATGGGCCACGTGGGCGCATGAATACATAGCTATTTTTGTAAAAACTGACGGGCATCGCACGTCGGGGCGTTTTAAGAGCTGGAGGTATGTGATTTTGTAAACATTTGGTCAGCATGTCAATGAGATGATGGCAGTTGCTGTGACAATTTTTCAGAATTTCAAAACGTTAACATGGCCACCAATGCAACTCTCAACAGTGGTCTGACTCCTCAAAGGCCAAAATATGTTACATAAGTTGAGTATGGACGCAAATAGCATAGCCATATCATATATGAAATATATCAATAGGTGTATACAAACATATTTTTATTTGGCGAGCGAATTTTGCTAGACTTTGACACTCGTGACGTAGGGTTATCCAACAATATGGCGCGGCCCATGAAATTAAGATGTGTGTTCAACAAGGTTTTCCTAGTAAACCACAGGCGTGATATTCTTAATTATAGTTGCAAATGGTTATGTTTTAATAAATCTAATTGGTGCATAGGCCCCAAAACCACGAATTGTTTTCCCTTTAAGGATTTGCACAAAGTTACTTGACCCCTCGCTGTCCTCCAGGAACTTTTACTCCTCCGTCCAATTAGATTACGGTACGCCACTCCGGTCGCATTACGTCTCCAGGCCTTCCTCTCTGCCGCTGTCCTTTTAAGTCTTGTTTATATGCTTGCCTAACGATGTTATCTCTTTGCATACGGCAAACGTGCCCAAACCACCGGGATGTTCTGTGTCTGATTACAGATGTGATTCATTGGTTGATTCAGGGGTGAAGGTGTCCTCTCTGATTTTGATATTGTGTAATATGTCTGCCCTGGTAACACATCGGTAGCCCGCAGGCAACGCATCACAAAAACCTCAGAAGCCTCAAAAGATACTGTTTCTCATGTAATCGTAACGTTCAAGTATCCGCACCATAGATTGCTATTGACAGTATAAGGGCTGAAATGTATGTGTGCCAAATGTATGGACACACAGTAGCTAAGCTGGAGAATAGTGACGGAAACCAATTGCATATTTGCTTTGTTTCTTTTCAATATCTAAAGGCAATTTGCAGTATTTAAACGCATTCATGGTCGTAAATAATTATTCAACTGGTTGTTATCTTCAGACACATCAAGCCAAAGACGAGACTGCCCGCAGCGTTGCTCGTCGAGAACCCCAAACAGCAGCGAGAACTGGACGTGGAACTATCGCGCCTGCGCAAATACAAAGACAGGATCGCGCATGCGCTGGAAAGACGTCGGCGTGCTTTCGTCGAGAAGCAGAACATTAAGCAGAGCCAATGGAAAAGGAAAGACGCCAACCAACTCGACAACATGAACTTTCCCTATCTACCTATCAGTGCCCACCAGTTAAGCCGTGTTGATGTCATTTACAAAACCCCCAAGTACAATGGCAAAGAAGGCGGCAACGTCGTTGAGCACCAGACGGTGTTGCCGCCATATTTGAAAATACGACCGGAGATGACGGCGTTCGTTAAGGGTCAGTCCGACGATAAGACGTACATAACAAAGCTACCGAAGGTGGTAGAGGTGGACAGTACAATGTTGAAACGGTACACAAAATTTTGTGGCGTCAACAAACATTCGAAACCTTTACTCGACCAAAGATTTTGCAATCTTGCGACATCGCTGGTTCGGTTCGGCACAGCGCCAGGAGCTCGTTCGAGCGACCGCCGAAAACGGCAAGGTACCGGATCGGACGATTCTTGCTCGAGTATGTCTGCAATAACATCAGGAACCAACACAAGCGAGCTCGGAAGTAAGGAAGGGCTCTCACTGCCGCCCAGCCGCAGTGCTACGTTCTCTACAAACACTAGCAGCAGCCGTCGGCAAGCGTCCGGCGAAGGTGCTGGACAGCGCGGGTCGAAAGAGCCCGCTGATTCCTTGCTCGCGGAATTTTGTTTGAATCCAAAACGCGGTTTTGTGTTTTAGGCGGCTACGCCTCAATCGCTACATCGCATGACAAGACCATATGCGTAATCAGGATTCCATTATATTATGTTGTGATGTTGTAAAAATAATATGTTGATCACATAGACGAAAAATTTTCCACCTGCCATATGGGCCTTTGCCTTGGATGCAATCTTGTTAAATCTTGTTACCGCTAGGCACCTCCTTCTAATCAGTAAACGGTGACAAGTTCCTCTTAAAATTATCGGTTGCGTGCCAGATGTACATGCAGACAGAATTTCCCCATGGCCTTGGCCTACATATAACTATATATATATATATAATATCCAAAGCAACACGCCCCATATGTCATGTGGAAAAAATGTGGAGTCTTAACACATTTTCATCTATATCCCAGCCGTATGTCTGTCAACTGTTTCAAAACACATTTAGTCTGCCAGCATTTACTACAGTCTGCAGATAATAATCGTTCCATTCATGTATAAGAACAATACCCTGCTCTGTATGAACGCATCTACAGTTTCCTGTCAATGACGTCGTGACTTCTGATTCGTGCACATGTGCAAACATTGTTCTCCGAACATTTTTTTATTATAATTTTAATGTGTCTCTAAGTGTGACCAAGAACGTTGTCAAAACCAAAAGTATAATATTATCATTAACGCGTGGTTCGTTCAGACCCGCAGCTGGCACGGAGGCGGCTTGGAGTGGCTTTATCTAGATTACACCAGTCTATTCCAAAATAACTATGAGTGAGAACTAGAGAAAACAGCTGCTTACGTTCGCCTCTTCACTACGTCTCCTGCTACGACGAATCACCGCTTTACTGTGGACTGCATGAAGTGGCGCCGCCTATTGGACTCTCTTGTCCCACAATGACGAAGACTCCAAATGTGACCAAACATTGACCTTCAATCGACCTGAGATACAACTCTTGACCTAGGCAGAGCCTACTCTTGACCGACTAATTAATGATGATAAGGCCAGAAAATCAGGGTGCATTTAAACACATTGTGATATCTTACATGGTGCATAATAAAACGCCGAGTTTTGTAAATATTAATAATTATATTATTAATTATATATTGTACTAGTTGTGTTTCAATAAGCATAATGTATGTATAAATGTAATCTTTTTCAACTTACAGTGTCTCCCACGTTAGCGACATCCTGTGTCAACGTGACTCCCTGTGACCTTCATGTTAATGTATTATCTCTTACAAGCATGACTATTATCTAGTGATAATAAATCTGATTCTGACCAACAATATCGTTTCTTTGAACTGTGGATCCATTGTAATACCCAACATTTTATTGAACTGCTTACATGAGGAAACTCTGTCAAAATAAGGGAGTTGTTCAACTTGGGTCAAAGTGCGTTTTTATACACGAGCCAGGACAAGTTGAGAGCCCAATTTGTAGGACACTGTCCTGGGAGGGGCACTTAATACATTTCCAGTATACTATCCTCGAGACCAATCCCACGTTTTATGGATAATTTATGTTTACTGTGTCCAATGCATATTAATGCCCTCTTAGGGTACCAAATTATACTTGTGTAAAGGAGGGTATATATATATATATATATATTTGACATCTCATACTTTTTAATTAACACTAATCTACAAAATACTTTTTTTTTATTAATCTATATCACGAAATAGTGCATAGCTTACAACGTTAAGGGTGTATATTTGGTTTTATTCAATCGACTTGAAAAGGGCATAATTTGGCTTAACTTGTGGCATGCGACTCATGTCCAATGAAAAGGGTGTATAGTTCAATCCACGCAACATGGTAGCAGTCCAAAACCTGTTCAGGGGGTTTCAGTGGTGAGAGAGCCATGTTACTTGGTAACCAAAGCATGGACAGATAAGACCCGGGAGACTATGCCTAACTTATCCAACGCTACGTGTCTCAATTTAGGATAACGGTTACCAAGATTGAAAAATGATGCAGGACAGATATCAATGAGAGGCTTTTATGGGGCTCAACTTCCGGACGACTTTGCTTATAAGCTGAGATGTAAGTGTTCATGGTAACCATAGTCAAATGCTGTTTTACTCCAATCTAAACTTGTCTGTATTTTATTTAAAGACAGAAGACAAACAAGAACATGTTCACACTGAAAACAAGTTAGGTTTTATTGCCTTAAGGACGTGGTTACAGCAGAAAGTAAACATTTGGCACCTAGACGTATACATAAAATAAATTATGTACAACTTTCTATTCATCTGATATACATGTTCAACTTCTATATACATGGCAATCTAACACGGTAAGACTACCACCATCAATTACTCTCATCGGACAGTTTCCACGATTGATGGCTAATTACTCAGATATTCAGCCGATAAATGAAGACATATTACTAGATCATTACTTTGCCAGTGTATTATAGAAATACACGATAGTAAGAAGATGACTTCTGCAAGTCACATAATTCCAACCTGCTCACAATGTGATACCCGTTCCAGCAGTCTATCTTGGCAAAGTTTACTCCTCAAACATACAATGAAATAATACATATTACATGTACACTATGCATACAAATTAAACAAGTGAAACTCAGTAGTTTAAAAAAATTAAACACAGCTACTGAAATATACATCAATAGTTCTAACAATTACAGTTTGTATGGTCTGAATTCCAACTTTCCTCACACCAGCATTTCCAAGAAATTCTTGTGACGTTACAGAGATCACTATGTGACGGGATCATCAACTCCAACAAATGTCTCTAGTTTCTTTTGTGGCCAAAAATGTCACCAGTAAGTGTTGCTCATCACAAAGAAACCATTAATACGAAGTGGGCATAGAGCTGGTTCTGCCCACCTGAAGTTCCATAGTATCAAGTAGAGCTGTGCATCGCACCGATATATAACCTGTGTTCAATTTTGATCCCTAATTTTACCCGACTTGGCCTTGCTTACAACAAGTTATCCGCCAGTCTGTTCCCCACACTTGTGAGGACCCGTTGTGCAATGCAATGCCATCTTGTTACAGACAAATAACTATATTTGCTATGTACACATTCACACTTTGCCACTCTCCATAATATTCTATTGACTTCAGTCCTAAACATTGCTGGCAATTTGCACCAAGACTGCTATGTATCTGGCAGTCTACTGAACTCTGGGTTTTCTGCAAAAACCCACCTGCTTGTAAATAACAGTTATTATTATTACAAAGGCAATAATATTTCATTCAAAGATAGCATTTTACTCATTTGATATTTATATTCCTGATACAGCCTCCCGCTGATGGACATGCGTGAAGTGTCGAATTTTGACAGAAGTTCCTGGCAGTGTGCACACATCTGGCTCGTTCTAGAGCCGCACTCGCACCCACACATCCGTACACGCACTCGTTCATGCAAACCATCCACAAGCTCGTATAAATAGTCATCATTTATTTACAAACAAATAACTTAATCAACTCGTAACAACAATTCCGCTAGACTGGAATGCGACGAAGAGAAATAACACTATCTGGTCCTCGGTAAAACAACAGAGTGTATAAAACTGGAAAACAACGCTGTTAATACTGTCACTCTCATATAACAAAACAAGCGACCCGTCTGACGTCACCCTGGACATTCTCATTTTGCACTAGCAATACTGTCTTCGAGGTATGCCTGCAGCTGGGTCATTCCAGCACGTGAACTTCCTCCCATCACTAGCGGATTTGTTGGAGGCATCACTGCCATGGCGACATCAGTACTTATGTGTGTGTTCGCTACAGCACAGGTCCAATGACCTTGTTGTGACCTACAGCAAAGAACCATTCACATATTTTATACACCCGTTAATGCCAACGAAGGCAAGGTCACATTAAATCTAGCGATTATATGAAGTGGGACCTTGCTGTGCCACTAACAAGAGGCAACATGTCTTTATTTGTTCATCCGGTTTACATAATTTATGTGTTTATCACTTCAACAAATTACTCCTACAAAGGTTACTGTGCCTAAAAGGGTATTCCTTTTTATGGTATATGGGAGATGAGCGAATCTTGAAATGTCAAAGTGAAATTAATATTCAAAATATCACCACAGATGATATATGCTTTCAATGTTAATTCACCTATGGTTGTAAGCAACAGAAAATGCATCATCCAGTTTCATGGACGAGGAATAAACCTTGGCATTGTAAATGTTAGAATGAGCATAAAGTGGGGACAATTGTGATGCTGAGAAATGCTTCAAGAGACCCACCTGGTACGGTGGAGTCTAGGTCCGTCACACTGTTTCGCAATTTGGTGTTACAGCAGCAGTCTGTTGTGTTTTCCACGATAGTCCGATCAAGACAGTTCGCCTGCACATTGTTTGACAGTGCACCACACTTGTGGTTCACAGGGCGCAGCACTTGCGATGACACAGCGTTCGCTGTCGGCATCCTGCTCATGTCGCAAACATTCCCAGACACTCCCGTCTTCAACATGCCATTGCTATGGGTCCCTAGCGACACACAGATACTTGGGCGGAATGTCTGCGTCGTTGCCGTGCCGTTCAACGGCCAACTTTCTGACAGCCTGTCCGACGTTATCTTTAGAAGGAGCGGTGTGGCGTCACAGTCGGCTGCAATGTATGGCTCGGAGACATATGGCCGTTGTGAGCCGCTTGGCACAAGTCCATGTGCGTTTGTCTGTTTGCTCGCCTCCAGTTGGAAGCACTCGAGACAACTCTCATCTGTGCTCATACTGAGACTGGTCAACTTCGGCTGCAGTCGCTCGTATTCGCACAGTCGACTTCCGTTCTGCGGCAACTGCTCAAGCACTGATGAGAGCTTCTCACACAGCCGGTCGAACGATGACGTCATTTTGATCGATTCAAGGATGTTCGCGTGAGGCAGGCTGTGTCGACGTGACTGTGCATTACAGCACCGCCGTGGCAACATCAAGTGGCGCACGGCAATTTGCGTCGGCATGCTATGCCGGCGCCGGCATGGGAACACCACCGGTGACGAGCACTGCTCTGGCAGCGGTGCCAATGGTATCTGGTCGTCGTCATCAGACAACAACTCCTCGGGGTTCTCGTTCTCTTTACTCTCGTCCGTCTCGCTCTTGCTGTCCTCACTCAACCCATCCGCTGCCGTCGTCTCAGAGCTCTGCTCCTCCTCATCCAGTGGCTCCAATCGTTCCTCCTCCTCCTCATCCTCACTTGTCTCTTCCGCAATGATCTCATCCCACTTGATCTTGTTGATGTCGATGTTGTCCAGCAGGGTGCGACTCTGTCTCGTTGGACTGAAGCGGTACCACTCGACGAAGAGCGGCCGCACGACGTACTGCATGAAACCTGCAAGTACAGACGAGTTCTTGGTAAATACACTTGTCAATGTCAACATTATTGCAAAGACTCACACAGCAATACAATTACATACAATGAATAAATGTTAATCTTTAATTTTATTTTCGTTTCAACATTTTACAAGGTTCACTCCCCTCTCTGTGTATCATAAAGAGAAATACCCTTTTAGGCGCAATAACTTTTGCAGAAATAATTTGTGAAAGTGATGAATACATAAATTATGTAAACCAGGTGATAAAATAAATAAGCTCCTACTGCTGGGAATCTATTGGCTAATGGCCTCAGATTAGGAGATATTAATTACATTTCCTGTTCCAAGCATTAGGTCTCCCTATAACAGTTCAAAATGGAGTGTAAATGATTTATGCACCTGACTGTATCTTGGCGATGCTTGTGCCGTATCTATCGCAGAGGGGCGTCACTGGAAGCTGTAGTTGTCTTTCACAGTCTCCTTGTTTGAAAAACTCGTCGCAGACGTGTTGACTCCATCGCCGACTGACCTCCCAAGGTCGACATGGGTTACATATATCTGCACACTTCAAGGCAATCTGAAACAGGGACGAGATCTAGGCTTATGAACAGCACCACAAACAGTCTGGCACAGAAATGAAAAGCAAAAGATTAGCAAAAGATATCACCTAGCAACTGTCTGGCTGAATTGATTTGGTGCTCACCTCTTAACAGAAGGTACTGGGTTCGACGTCATAAGTCATAAGCAACTAGCTGATATACATGTTGCTTGTGCATTTCTAATTCAGCTACCAGGTGACACCACCATCTGTTGTGAATTACCACTGGCTTACCGCCAGTGATAGCTCGTGTCAGGCAGCAACTGATTCACTTTGTCAATTAGCACTCTCATAAATAGTTCTCGTTAGCATGAATGAACAACCAAGGATGCATTAAATATTCACAGAACTTTACGACTTGATGAGCTAGCAGCTGTTTAATATTCAATCTATGGCTTACACTAACGTGATCATATCATGTCGTGTCATCAATTATTTACCTGCATCATGAAGTGACGATGTTCCGCTTTCCTCATGTCCAAATCATCATTCTCATTCAAAGTCTGAAATGGGAAAAACGCCAGAATAGATCTCCATGTTTGATTTAAATATTCCTTGGGCACCAGCTGTATGCAGACGATACATCACTTTCAATTTAAACATAATGAAAAAATTCCAATTAATAAAGTGTTCAATAATTGTAATTTGAAATTTGTTAGATAGTTCAACACAAAACTAGTTGTAAAGTTCCTTACCTTGAATTTGCAGAGGTATTCCTGCTGTCGCGTAATGTCTGTCGCAAGAATCAATGACTTCAACTGCCACTCGATGCGATTCCTGAAATGAACACAAGGTGTCAGCACTTGGTCACGTATAATGGTCAGCAGCAAGGCCGACTTGTCACTTTTTACGTCATCAAAACAGTACTGAATCTGCCACCATCTGCCAGGGAAAACAGGATATGGCCAATCCATACAGGTTTCGACAATCGCTACATGACTGCACCAGGAAAAACAGTTTAACTGGATTGACTGTTTTTCAGCTGCCGACAAGGCATCAGGTCACATTCCATTGTCTCCAAGCGGTGCCAGATCCACCATTAGTCTGGCACCGCTGGTACAGTAATAATGATGATGAGGATGCCAGAACCTGATCCCAGGGACTACACGAGGAAGAGGGGAATTCATGAAGAAGCAGATGCTGATTCTTAGCTATCCCTTGCTGGAGAAATTATATATTTTGCGTTCAGATATAAAAGACCAGTCGTGGATGAGTCCTCCAGTGCAACACTCCATTAAGTCAATTATCAACCGCGGGATAAATTATTTTTACTAGTGTGTGTGATAACTAGGTTGGGTAGAAAAGGAAATCTGGGTCACACAGACACCACAAATTATCACCCAAAGTGCACCTAACTCTTAACTGCCACAAACTCAACAAATGTAAACAAGTAGAACCCTTATCAATGACAACACTTGATAAGACCCTTGACTAACAAAGTTCAATGTTCTGGCTTCTATTGTTGAAGTTAAGCTGATGTATCACACTGATTGAACTCACCAGGTCGTTGTTTCGAAATGATCGAAGACACCCGATTCAAGGAGGAGACCGATCGCGGCTCGCCAGTGGTGATTCTCGAGAACTGACGTTTTCTACAAGGCAACAAAGCAATGTGTAATTATTATGTAATTTTACTAGTTGCCCTGGTTTAAATTCTGAGAAATCAGTGCCCGGAATCTTGGCCTTCAACAGATGCTGAACAGCTGCAGTTAGGATTATATAAAGTGGGTAGATGGGTTAATCAAATTCTGATAAGAAATAACAACAAGGTCAAGGTGTGTTTATGCAGATTTAGTGAGGCATGATGATAAATTAGGACAATGAAGATAATACACAGGAACACTCCCTGAGACAGGGATGGGTTTCCCATTAGGGACATAAACGTAAGTAGGTGGATGACCCTTCCTTTGAGGGCTACAAAGCGCAGGCTAGTGGACAAGGTGGCTAGGATGATTAACGAGTGTTGTTGTTGCTGGATGCTGGGCAGCGGCAGAAGTAACGGCTGAGCCTTGCATCAACTGGGAATGCAGTGAGGAATGCGTTGGCTTTAAGCAATTGGCACACAGCGGGCTGTGGGTGAACACCGAGAGCATAGCAAAGCGATTCTTATTCCATCTGCCTGGCATTTAGATGCAGGCTGGCTTCTTTCACCACATGTTTGCGTTACTGTGTCGGGTGTGAGCCCAGTGAAGATTTAGGGTTTCAGGGTCTACTCTGCAAGAACTGTTACCGCTGTGATTTAAGGCTAGTTTGGCTCAGTTGGAGTCAACACAACTTCGTCTGCACACTCACATAACAATCTGTCAAACACACAAAAAACATCCAGATACTTACGGCGTACAGGGTGGCAAGAGGGTTCGAGGTAGCAATGAGGAAGGCTTGGTTCACGCCGGGGTGATCAACATCGTGTAATATTGCCGACAGAATTGCTGTGAGTTTCTCCAGCGGTGTCAGATGCTGTGCCAACTACAAGACAAACAGTTCAATGTAACTCAGACCCACTTCAATTGAAAACATACAAATAGGAGAAAATAAGCAAGAGCTTATATCAGCAGTGCAGGGAACTGTTATTTACAGGTCAATGCATGGCTAGCATTTAACTGAACTTTCACGCCAGTGAACATGTTTCCGGAAAAATTATTATCTGTTTGGTGCTCTAGTTTTGTATAATGTGTATATTCTAATTGCATGATTTTTTTCACATCTCTATCTGCTTACCAGGGAAATAGCAATAAATGGGCATGCGTGCATAATACATTCTTTCATAGGCAGAACATATCACTTTTTGGTTTTGTGTTTCGATGATAATACATTTAGCAAACACTGCCATCTCTTGCCATTATGGCCGCCTTGGATGCCGCTAAGACTAACAAGTTCAGACACTGCTGCCCACCCAAGCAGTACTCTCTAACCAATCCAACCCACCTTGTTTTCCTTGAGGAAGCAATGCATTGCCTGCGTGACGTCAGCGGCGTGCACGGCATTGTGGTACGGATTTGAATTGTGGTAGCTGTCCTCGATCAGTGCTACAGTACAACAGACAACCTTCAAATATACGCTTGCTGACATCCTTCACAATATTATGCTCTGTGCTTTAAAAACAGACAGCGATGATACAAAGAACATATCAACGTCAAAGCCAATGTCTGACTAAAGATCTCAGATCCCAGATTATATATCACGGTAAACGGCCAAGTTGCTGTCATTTGGACAAACAAGCCAACGTCTTGGGTCTTCCTGTTCACATGTTTTGGTCTTACCTCTGTATGTGTTCACAACCTGGACACAGTCCAAACACGTATGAAATTTGGCAAAGACATTATTTATCATAACTCCTGTCAGCAAATACTCTTTGAAAGAAAATCGCGCCAGTGATAATCGGTGAAAACATGTCATGGATGACACAGAAATAAACTAACAATAGAAATTTACTTACAGACACAGCGCATTAACTTGACAATGTCCAGATTGAAAGTCTGTATGAGGTTGTGCTCCTGGAATATGTGTAGAGAGATGTGGAACAGTGACCGACCTGAAAACAAAGATAAGCCTCCGTTAGGTCAAGAAAGAAGTTATCAGTAGTCACCAATGTAAACAAGACAAGTCAACAACATGTGCTTGGAAGTCTCACAGACATTTTGGCAAAATATCTTCTGAGATATGGCAATTGAAAGGGCCAAACTGTGGCTTATTGCAGAAGGGGTCAGGGGGGTTTACATCCTGGTGTTGACACACCCTGGTGGTTCTGGGTATTGATATGATTCATGGTCGGTTGTTGTGGTCTGTGGCGAGCGTCTGACTACAATACAGTACAGGTGTCCCAAAGGGCAACAAACTCTGCCAAACAACATGTCTTGATTGGTAGTGATTGGCACAACCATGTTAGTCCTGGGGGTGAGGGTGCCACCTCTTCACAGGTGACCCCCAGCTGGGCGTCTCTCGGCCACCTCCCCCACATGTCTCATGCCCTTATCTTGTGCAATCTTTTTATGCAACTTACCATTTTTATTCTGCAATTTAAACCAAATATCAGCAACTCAACTATCTGCTTGGTTCTCTTTTACCGCAATCCTTTTTTTAACACGACGTCTAATCTCAATACCAATTTAGTGACACGATGTTTGGATACAAGATCAGCTCCGTGTGAAAACGGAGAGAAACGGGAGAATTACCTTATCTTGAATGTGTCGGCCATGGGTGGCAGGGTTTCCATTCAATCAACAACCCACTTGAGACAGCCGCTCCCACCCTGCCCAGATGGCAGCACTAACTGATGTTTATATTACCCATCATATTGCCCCTGGTAGATATAGCAAACTCCAACTCAATCTGACAATAACCATTTGGCCATTGCAGACGAACAGAGACCAACGATGCAGTTAAACTGCCCTACTAAGTAATTTGGCCTCTGCAGTTCCTCCGCGTCACTCGACAAGCTTAACTTTCTGGCAGTCATTTACAAGTGTTACATGTCCCCGGACCAAGACAGAGCCATTCACCACTCCTGCATCAGTCCCTGCCCTAGCACCCACGCCCGTGGCTGCATTACCACAGCAACCATTACCGTGGCAACCATGACGCAAATATTGAAAACAAGGCGCAATTCAATGCCTTGACACCACTGACGCAATTCATCAAAGCCATATAATCAATGCGATTGCTACCCAAACCATTGATGCCACGGTCATAAGGCTGAATTACAACAAAAATTAACGCCTGTTTTAACGACACGGCAACAACTACATCATAATAACCAACTGCGTCACCAGCAGTCATGTTTCTATGACGTTACCCCCGGTCATCTCCAGTCATAGTCCAGATTGAATGGAATGGACTTCCCAGGGAAATAACAATATTCTTAAATGAATAGTATCAGGACTGACCACTAACTGACCCGTCCGTCGTTTCATCCATCAATTAACCAGGTACAAATTTAACAAAACCACAACATTTGATAAAATTCATTGCTATACCACTTGGCTGTGCCCCCCCCCCACTAATTTGATCTAGGTTGATGACCACCAACACAGCAGGGGTACATTTTATCAGCGGGGCCTTTGGCCAACAACCTGCCAGATGACGCCCAAAGTTTATGGCTCATGCGCAATCAACACCGAGGTCCCTGCAGAGCTTGAAAGAACATTTCTGCTCTAACGCACCACACCGCACCACACCGTGATTAGTGGGGCGGGCCTACATTGCTTTGAGGTGTTTGCCCGGTAATCAAGAGGTCCTGTGTTCGGATCTCGATGCTCAACACCTACACACTCGATTTATAAGAATTGGGTGGAATTAACATGAGGCCAACTCTTAGAGGTGTTCAGCAACTGTGCACAACTTGTCTGCTGATGGAGCATCTGCAAACTGGAGTAGTTTCTCTGCCCTCGATGAAGTGTTAAACTAAAATCCATTGTGTTCACCTTGACAGGGGAAGTCTTAAATATTACATAAGTAAGTGATTGACAATCTAGAAGTTTTTCAACGGAGGTTCAAAATAAAAACAGCTACGCCCTGACTTCTATGCCTGTCGATGCTCAACACCTACACACTCGATTTATAAGAATTGGGTGGAATTAACATGAGGCCAACTCTTAGAGGTGTTCAGCAACTGTGCACAACTTGTCTGCTGATGGAGCATCTGCAAACTGGAGTAGTTTCTCTGCCCTCGATGAAGTGTTAAACTAAAATCCATTGTGTTCACCTTGACAGGGGAAGTCTTAAATATTACATAAGTAAGTGATTGACAATCTAGAAGTTTTTCAACGGAGGTTCAAAATAAAAACAGCTACGCCCTGACTTCTATGCCCTGACTTCAACGAGGGTGCACGCCCACCATTGGTAACAGTCATAGATACCCTGGACCCTATCGGCTCATCAGGTGTGAAATACCCAACCCCTATAGTAAATCAACTGCAGTTAGACATGATCATTGAAGCCGACCCTAAAAACCTGTCTGAATGGGACGCATTCATCACCCATGTTGTACATCAATGCCCCTCATCTACCCCTCTGGGTGACTGCAGAGACCTTGGTTGACTCATAACCCTGACCTGTAACTCAAGAGTTCAGAGACCTGCAGTGCATCTCTCTCTGTCTCTCCTTTATACTCTCTCCATCCCCTCCTTCAATCACATGATTGGAGGAGTCAAGAATTGGCCTCACCGACTGAGCGGCTAAAGAGACCTTTCATGGACATATGGAGAAGAATATCCAGCAAAAAAAAAACGACAAATGCAGCAGCGCGATAAACCAGAAGGCAGCAGAGTAATTGTGCCCATTGCATCACTAATTTCGCAACCCGTCTGGAAAGAATAAATCATTAAATCAACTGTTGATGTATAGAGTGATAGCACGCATCGGTTGGGCCTCGATGTCGCCTCACTACGCATCTACCTCTCTTAAATCAGGCGCAGCGCTCTTAAACCGACCACGTCGCAGCCTTTTACTTCTGCGAAATGATGATTATTCACTGCGAATAAATATTACGCACGTGGACGGGACATGGCGAAGAAGACATGAGACACGATCTGATGATAGAAGTCAGTCAAATGATAGCCTACTCATATCGATTGTAACAATACAAACGACCTCCGATCTCACAGACAAAAAGCAACCCTGATAATTGTGGCCTAGCAGCAGACAAACACAGATAATTATGGCCTAGCACCAGACAAACACAGATAATTGTGGTCTGATGGCAGAGAAAACACAATTGAGCAGCAATGGCAACAAAACACACACTTCCAACGTTCAGGCATAACATAAACCAAACATACACGTACCTAGGCATAATAAACCAAGTTGTGGATCCAGCCAAGATTACCACATCAAATAATTTTCCTGATTACTGCAATCATATTTTCGAATCAGAATTCCAATGTCTGGACTTGATCAAATAATTTTTTTTCTTAAATAACATCTACCATCTTCTAGTGACCCTGATATATGTATTATGATAAAGAAATGACCGGCACATTCTGGCTATGAAAACCAGGTCACTTTCAAGCGATTTTATTGAACGACGCTTTAAGATTGCATCGTGTTCATAAGAATATAAATTTATCGCCGGCGGATGCAAAATGAAGGCGATAGATCCACAATAACGATACGTACAAGCTGTCCAATGTTTTTAATCTTATCCGTTAGCATACAAAAAGCAGCCAGTCAAGGAAATGACATCAGACATGGCTGTCATCTGAGATGTGTCTGGGTGGACAACAAAGCTAGCACGCACATGTGCAAACAATAACCATTGTTGCCAGGGGCTCGTGTTTATTTCAAAATTAAAGCTAGTCTGCCAGTTCGTGGTTCGTTTTATTTTGCAGAAACTGTCACACTGCAAATTATATCTAGTTTATTTGCAATTTCTAACTGACAAAAACTGTATACGAACTTGACATGTGTCGTGGATATTTCAAACCAAGGAAGAAATCAACTTTACAGAAGACTGGCTTTCCCACTGAAGGCAGCAGTCAAACTTTATAGCATATGTTAGATTTAATCTACCATAATCAAAATGCCAATCACAACATGTTTGTTGAGTCACACAATGTTAAAAGCCCACATTAACACCTTTTTCTAACCTCAGATGATGATAACACCTGAAAAGTTAACGGTGACCAGGGGCATTCATGCATGCATGCACGTATGCCACAATGACGTGACTGACGACAGGCATGCACTTCTCAGACGCTCATAGTGTTTTGACAAGCCTTCGTAACTGCTGACTGTTTAATAAACAATTGGCTAATTAGTGAGTCCCGTTCTTATTCCATCTTCCACGCCAAGCTATGACGCACGGAGGCTGGTAGATAACCAAGACCTTGTGGCAGTCATACACAAGCACAACAAACGAGTTGTAAGGACATCACCCACACGTTTCCTCCGTAGGCTCTGAACACAGCAAGACACTAGACAATGACGTCATCATCATACCCTAGATGGACACCTTATTTCCTGGTCTGACAAGTGATGACATGTTAGGAACATTAAGATGCCATCTTCAAATGATTTTGTGAAGCTTGCAAAAGTGTTAATAGATTATGACATATAGGAGTGTTGGCCAGTAACAATACAAGATACAAGACAAGATACAGAGCTGGACCACTCTTGCCATTTTTCCACAAAATTTTGAAAATCAAATTGACGTGGGACTTTAATCTTACAAACGGAAAGAGAAAGGGGATTTGTCCGCGAATGCCAGTGACACAAATTGTAAAACGCTGCAGTGATCTCGGTCCAGTCATTTGATCAGTGACTGAGCCCACATTACTATACCACATGCAGACACAAAACCTGAGGAAATGTCCCAAACAACCTTCAGAACTGTTTGGATTTCTTGAATCTTACTGATGTCCATAAAACACAGTATTGTAGGTGTTTACAGGCGGGATCATGCCCTACTCCCAGCTGCCGCTAACAGCTGCTCCGAGGGGAAGAGGGAGGCGTTCCTGCCTTACGGGCAGCCAGCTGCAGTGGCAAGAAAACAAACAACGAGGGAATGCCGCACCTCCATAACTCGAGATGCCGGTGATGTGTAAAAAGTACGCCTTGACATATCAAGCGAGGGTTTGGGTCGGAGCCCATGGGCATTCATCTACAGGGCTTTTTTGTGCAGGTTTCCAACCAATCCAGTGTATTCAGGGACATCTCTATCATTCCGTTCATTCCAAATGCTCCCCGGACCCATCTTCCTCTTCCAGTTTAACTCCCATCACATTACAACAGCTTTTGTTCAACAACTGACCCGTTGATATGTCCACAGGTGTTTCAGAGAGCTCCTTGCCTTTCAAGGAGCTCTTTGTGTGGCTGAAACAATCTCACAATGCCATCTCATGGACATACAGACATAGTGGGTAAAACAAATTTAGTACTCACCATTGGTCAGTTTGTCCAAATTGAAGATATTGAACGTCCAGTTTCCAACAGTGGACAAGAGGCACTGCAACAGAGAAGCCATTTCTTTAGCAATGTCATTCGAAAACAACACAACAATTATTTAGTTTTATACTTTGTCTAAATTCGACCATGCAGCAACATACAACATAATCAAATGAATGCACACATAGTTGTAACGAGAATACAACTTAATGTAGGGGTCCTTTTTGACATATTGACGTCTTTACATTCCGCTGACTAACTAAAAAAACACAAACGATCAATCACCACAACCACCACAGACAGCCACACTGAAGTCCTTGGGTCAGCTCTTTTGGCAACCTAATTCGTCTGACATCTTTGTATCAAAAATACAAAAACTAGTCCTGTTTACAGTTGTTCATTACCTTTGAACAGTTTTGTTGTGTTTATGATAAAAACATTTCAGTGTTGCTAAGTACTGTAGTGACTGAGGTGTAGACTATACTTCCCCGTTTGGCCCTATCAAAACAAAACAGCTATAAAAGAAAGTAACATGGTCCTGGGGTAAGCATCAGTTCAACTATCAACAATTTTCAATTAACACCCGGATACAATGCACAGGTTCTCAGAAGATCGTTATCCAAGGTAACGGAATCCAGGTGATTCCTGTTTATAACCAGATTAGCGATTCTAGGTTAACAGCCTGCTAGCTCACTGGCCCCATTTCTGATGGTAACAACTGACTGATGATACCTTCCCACCAGATGGCAACTACACCCATGTAACCAAGGCAAAGTAACCATTACACCAGGCCAGGTATTTCACTGACACATTCCCGGACCCCCCCACCCCAGTCGCAAGCCGACCTGGGCTGCAGCTGTTGCCTTCCCTTTATTGTGGTCCACACAGGAGATAATGACAGAAAGCCTTGACACACCTAACCAGCTTGTATGTCAATGAAAGCCACTCACAGGGAATAAATTAATCATTCGGTTAAATGGCTAAACATCCGGCACACAAACCTATAAATCACACAGGGAAATAACTCCACACAACAAAGACTTTGTTAAGGTACAACAAAGACTTTGTTAAGGTACATGTGCACTGGAGAAAAGGTTGTTTCAGTTGGGGTCAGTGGTGACAAGTAGACTAACTAATTACCTGACAGATGGGATGGCATTAAACCAGCAGCCTAATGCACTATCTTCCACAATTGGGTGATGTCATCTTTCAGACACCAAATATTTGTATACAAGAAAGTGTCGACACAAATTGCGGAGAAACGGAAGCTTTCTCCATTTCACGTAAATATAATTGAGAATCTTAGATACAAAACAGAAAAGTGAACTTACTGATGGGCCTTATCTGTAACTTAACTGTAATGAATATCAACTGATATTTATGATATATATAGTAAATATTTATGATATGTTGCAAATATTCAGATGTCCTGCAAACTGTAGGGCAACAAAATACTGTAACTATATTAGTTACATTTAAAAAACAAATGGCTTAAACATTTTTTTCCCACATCCTAATTACAATGGAGACTTCCAAATTTCATTACTGAATGTGTAGAATTCATAACGTTTTCTGTGGCACTACAAAAGCTATGGAACACGGCTCTAACAGCTGTTTCCTGACACCAGGTGGCCAGGGTCTGCAAGTCATCACCACACGATTTCCGGCATCCGTCCACAAGGAAGTATTGCGGCATTCATTCATGGCGGCCTCCCTGCACCACATGGGCAAGTTGTTGATTTGTTAAGTTTAGCTGCAGGTTGGGTCGAGGAATTGGGATAATGTGCGGAATGGTGCCCGGCTGACAGCCCATTGTGCAACATTCCTGACCCATTAAGGAATCAACTTGATTCCCGGTGATTCCTGGTGATATCGTAATTATATCAGACTGGTTTCATGTTAAGTAAATTGTTACATGTGTAAAGCAATTCTTCTGTGGTCAATGAAATTTAATTCCGGGATATAAAGTTTGGGGACGTGATAGCAGTTTTGGCAGTCGCAGCTAATTTTACTCGTTCGTGCACGGGTAAAAAATGCTCCCAATGCTGCTGAAATCTAATTCCAGGATATAAAGTTCAGGACGTGATTGCGTTTTCAGTGCTAATTTCACTTATTCGTACGAAGGGGAAAATGAGTCCACAGGCATTGAAATTAAATTCCAGAATAATTTTTTTAATGCGGTTGCATTCAGATTACACTGCTAATAAGTTCTCTACAACCACAGAAAATGTGTAGGATCCACTTTACAAGTTTCAAGCCAGGGAAACAAAGTTTGTCATGTTTCCATTGAAGGACAACCTTAAAGAGGATTTATTGGCTCCTCTTCACATTATGACCAGTTGTGAAGATTTATCTAACCACCAGCAAGATAAGCCAGAAGGGGTTAGAAGATAAGAGACCAGGGGTCAAGATAAGTACATGACTTCTAGCTAGTTTCCAACCAATGCAAACCCATGGATACAAAACTGTTATCTATTTTAACAGTAGTGCATCTTGTCTGCTTGAAACATTATGAAACTTTGGTAAAAAATGTTTAAGTATAAAATCTCACATTTCTCACTACCTAAATTACATCTGGGAAATGTCTAGCAACACTTGCTCTTAGCAACTACATAAATCATTTTAAACATAAATTAAAACATTTTAACATTAGTAGTAATTTTCAAGTCTTCACATCTAGTTGGCGACCTGCCAATCATTGCCCTGTACTTAGTCCCTGTTGGTGGCCTGCCAAGTGAATAAATTACTCCTCCCTTGCACTCATTAATGCTCCCATTGTCATCAATGCCATGTCTCCGTGAACATGATGCCCTGTTTAACTAAACCTGCTGTGGAAACACTAGGATAACTGATCCAGACGGGGGGGGGGGGGAGGGGGGCAAAACCCATATGTAGTGCATGTGATACCTCTGGTTCAAGGACACTGAATTGACATGGGGTATTGTTCCCAATGCCGTATGTCAGAAAACTGGGTCCCAACACAGCTCGGGGCTGCAATCGCATAACTTGGCAACTGATCAAGCAGTGTTTATTATTCATCAAGTCAACGCCAAATGACATGGCACAAGTTCTGATCTCATGCATAGCGTTCAAGTTTTGCTGAAAGGCTCACAGTTACGCTATATGAAGTCCGCTCTGTTATGCAGCTCCATCGTATACTGTCAAATAAAACATCAACTAGGCCACAAGTAATTTCGTGATATGTCAACATTTAGGTTTTGCAGCCACTTTGCAAAATAGAGCCACAGTTCTATAGGTCAAGGAACTATGTCTCCTTACCACATCCTGTCAACATTAATCATTCACGCCTTTTTTATTGCACTATGCTTAGGTACTCAACTATTAATCAATTTTTCCCCGACAAAAACATACATTCATAATCCGGTTATTAAGCGAGGCACTAACAGCAAAGAACATAATAAAAAAAACACAATAAAAAATAATAGCAATTACTTGTAACCTATACAACAAATATCAATGCAGCACCTGCGAGCGCTCTTGTATTGTGATCATGAACAGGGTAAATCCGTGAGTCATTCGTTATGAGGGTATTTGTTTACAGATTGGTGTTGCACATATCAATCTGACCACAAAGTGAGTGTGACTCATACCAGCTGGGGTTGTATGAAAGGAAGTTAATAAGAACTGATAAGGAAGAGGGATTTACCCTGTTTACAACCCACTCCAGACAACCCCTCCAGTGTCAAAGAGGTTCACTGGAGTCTACATAATTGTGGTTTTGAAGTCAGGCTGTTTACAAACAAGGTCAATTTCTTTATTTAGGCAACAAAGTGTGTATAATAAAATCATGTTTTAAAAACAGAATTATAGCATAATATTAATTTAATTTACAAACAAGGTCAATTTCTTTATTAAGGCAACAAAGTGTTTATAATAAAATCATGTTTTAAAAATAGAATTATAGCATAGACTATCTATTCTAACATCCTGGCTGCCAATGTGTGTTATAATGAATCACCATTTTTCAAAATACAATGTTTATTTGTTTTTGTTTATGAATATCGACCTTGGCGGTCAGCATGCAATGTAAACATATTAACCACATTTGGGTGGTAAAGGTATTAGAACAGAATGATATAGTTTACACCATGTAACATGATTTACTAGGAAAGACCAGATGTATCTTTAGCCAGACAGATTCTCTCTCATCAAAACTATGGCGTTGTAACGATTAGCAATTTAGAACTCCTTACTTGAGGCGCCAAATGGTTAAAATCATGGCGCAAGACTGCTTGCTAAGGCCACACTGCAATGTGCATGCCCAGGGCTATATACCTTGGTTTGAAAACATGACAATCCCACTGTCAAAACAAGTTATATAACTAGTCAGACCTTGTCCAAACACTCATGAGATAGGGAATCAGAAAAACCAAGGCAGCTTATCTTCCGCCATGTTACACATAACAAGTGCTTTGGGGGGGTCAAGTTGACTAGTAAACACTGATGCTCAGATGTAATACCAGTAGTGTTTTAGGTTTTGAGGCCTTAATTATGTACTGCCAGTAAAAACACTGCAAATGGGCCCCCATTTTGGGTAATTGGTATATTGGTATATTGATCACTGTACATTATCATAAGGAAAAGCCTCATTAGTGTGTTATCATAAGGAAAGGCCTCATGATCACTGTACATTATCATAAGGCAAAGCCTCATCAGTGTGTTATCATAAGGAAAGGCCTCATGATCACTGTACATTATCATAAGGCAAAGCCTCATCAGTGTGTTATCATAAGGAAAGGCCTCATGATCACTGTACATTATCATAAGGCAAAGCCTCATCAGTGTGTTATCATAAGGAAAGGCCTCATGATGACTGTGTTATGATAAAACAAGGCCTCCATGAACTGGGAGATCTTGTGCAAACATAAGGCGCCACACCTCGGCATGTATAGGATAAGTAATTAAGTAAGTAACCACAAGCATTAATCTGCCCAAAGTTCAAACTAGCATTGATATTTGTGGTCTGGGCATTTCCATTATATAATATCATCTTATGAAAACAGCTCAGCTACACATCACAAATGAAATAGGTTAAGAATGATCTCAGCTAACTACTGGGTCTTTTACATAACTAACCAGGCATCATCCTGCAAGTTTTAATGATAACATCAACCAGCTACACTGGCCAACCTAGATGTGAATTATTATATGTCAAAAAGCTGTCAGTCCAATACAAAGACATCTGGTCCAGGAGCAATTTGTCACCAAGCTGACACCTGGCCTTGGCACAGGTCCAAGATAGACAACCCTTTCCTTGACAACTCACTCTAAGTTGGCATAAATCACCCTTTCTGTGTCTCCTGACTGGGTAACTAGTGCAGACAGATGACTGATGGGCCCATCAGAGATGGGGGTTTGCACCAGATATCACCTCTGCTGAAGTCAGGATCCTTGAGCAGGCAGAGCTCAAGGTTCACCAACACTGGGGTGTTTATATAATGAAGCCACATGGAGTAGACTATATACAAGGAGTCCACATGCTGTCAAGTAACCAAAAGACAGGCCAGCATGCATCCACTAGCTGAGGATGGGCAGATAACTGCAGATGTTTATCTAATCATGTAAACACAGTCAGGCTCTTAGACTTGTAGAAAACAGTGGGTCTGGATGACCTACTCCAGAGCTAAGTGCAGTTGTTGTGTAATGGTCAAGAGAGCCAGAAAAAAAGTGCATGACAAAAATGTCTATGAATGGAAATGTGAGGGCACGTACGAACCAAGGACAGGTGTCTAGGTCTAGTCTGAATGCATCTGACAGTCTGCATAGCTACTGCCACATATGATGGATGGACTCAACCTTCACATGTGTCAACAACCTGTACTTAGGCCTGAACCCTAGTATTCTGGGCCATCAACCCATTCAGCACAGGTGAAACAACATTCTATAGACCTTGCATTTAGACCCAATTGCAACTTTTCTAACCTCAGATTTATAGAGTTCGTGACCATGGTAGTTACCTCAAGATAATAGAGTTTTCACCACAGTTGCCGTGAGGTTTACTATACAATTTCCAAACCCTGTGGAGTTGTACTGCCCTTACACAGTTCACGGTGGCATCTGCCTCATGACAGTAGTTTTATATCTTTGACAATAATTATTATTGTTGAAATTTGCCAACCAACCATCAACATGTGCATGATGCCAGTTTTTAAGATGAACATGGCATGATCGATGCCAAACAATAACTTCTGTAATAAAACGCATAGTCGAGTGTAATCATTCATGAAGCTTACCTCGCCCATATTTGCGCCTGTCAGCGTCTGTAGGATGCAGGAGTCCTTGTTGTCACGGTTACGCTGATTGCGACGCTTCGTGCTGGCGGGGCGATTCGGCAGCATGCCCTGAGGATGCATCTTACCAACTCGACGGACCATATCAAGCTTCATAAACGAATCAGACTCCTCACACGAAGGATATATCGGCAACAACGCCACTTTCATTAAGATTTCCACAGTTGGTGAGTGGCCAATCAAACTGCTGTGTTCAATTAAATCTGCGTTCCATACACACAGCAACAACTCACATAGAACGATAGCCTCAACTCAAATCGTTGTCGATTCTTATATTGCCTACACCTACAGAGGGGCGGGGCTAGCATGGCATAAGCCAATAGACAGCCAGCATTCTCGTCAATGGACCATGGCCCAGCCACAAGCCTGTTGACGGCTCTGCCAACAATCTCTCCTCAATGGATCTGTGTATCGACCAGTCCATTACACTCACAGGGGTGTCAGGTTGTAAACACTTTCCACCAGCAAAGGTGGTAACTATGTATGATGTCAGATACCCGACAGCAATATTTGGAAGAGACACAAGAGAACCATGCTGTCCACCTAAGCTGCCTTTCATGTTACTGCCTACCCTGCCCATGGGGGGAGTCCCTTCACACACCCCTCTTCCGCCACTTCCCGTTCCGGGTACAATGCCCTTCGAATGGGAAGCAGGAAGCCTCCATTCAGGCTTGTCAGGGAAGAGCAGCATTTTAATACCAATTAAATTTAACATAATTAACAAGTTTGCCTCTTCCAACTCCTTCCAATAATGCTTCAAGGCCATTATTTTTTCACCTATATGTGAACCGCCCTTAAGAGATATGTGCCAATTTTCTTTTTAAATGAGTTCATACTGTTACATATTAATCTTTTATATGTTTTTCAATGTAAATTTTACCCTTTTTCTAGGTACCATTTCACCAGCTTTCAAGTTGTCGTGATCAGACTGACTACGACTAAGCTGAAAGCTGTCAAAACTTTATAAATAAAAAGGTCAAATTGACTGTGAAAAACGAGTAAAAGATTAATACGTTGCAACCACCAGTCTGAAGAATCTCTTCACCATTATGTTCACACTGGTATTCACAGTGTAAATGGCAGCATTTACACAAGCAGTGGATCATTTATTCCTTCGTAATTTATCATCCTATGTGAAAATGAATACTTTCTCATATCCAACCTCTACAGTTCTTTCAGTAAATCTAATGCTACTTTGCCTCCTCCAGTTCTTCTATATTCCTTAAGTTGCAAAACATACTTCTATTAACATTTTCACAACCATTCAAAATAAAAACATCTATGATCTATTTGATCTCTTAACCTCATTGTCTCGAATATTATAAAACCCCTGTGGCTCTCGTGATAATGGCATCTCAATGCATTAACGGCAGTCTCCTGACCACACACATTTCTCTATATTATTTATTCTATATTTCACATTATATTAGGCATTTTCGTTTTCTAAGTATCTCATTCTGGAAATGGCTCAGTTGCTCCCTTAGTTGCTCCCTTAGTTGCTCCCTTAGTTGCTTCCTTAGCTGCACCCTTAGCTGCTCCCTTAGCTGCATCCTTAGCTGCTCCCTTAGTTGCTCCCTTAGCTGCACCCTTAGTTGCTCCTTTAGTTGCTCCGTTAGCTGCACCCTTAGCTGCTCCCTTAGTTGCTCCTTTAGTTGTTCCCTTAGTTGCTCCCTTAGCTGCTCCCTTAGTTGCTCCTTTAGTTGCTCCCTTAGTTGCTCCCTTAGCTGCTCCCTTAGTTGCTCCCTTAGCGGCTCCCTTAGTTGCTCCCTTAGCTGCACCCTTAGTTGCTCCCTTAGCTGCACCCTTAGTTGCTCCCTTAGCTGCACAATAGTCACTCCCTTAGTTGCTCCTTTAGCTGCTCCCTTCTTTCTAGTATAATTATATGTCTTTCTAACGAAGACCAATTCTAGTTTGAACTGTTCACACTGGAACATTTCAAGGTTGACAACCTTGTGACATTAATAACTTATCCATATCAGTAAAAATTAATAAGGTAGCCAATGTCTAACATATGACACAGGCCAATCCTATTTACCGACCCACGCAATCACACTTACTGTCCAGCCCTTGGTGTTGTTTACAAACACTGTTGCTACCTGACCCCTGACAACTATAATTATTTGGGACATATTCCAATTGGTCCAAAAAATGCTAATTAGGGGAAAGATACCTTTTAAGAGGCACTTCATTAAATTAGCAAACAAAATTGTCAGTCATCGAGTAAGTAGGAATTGTACCATCCTTTTACTTCTTACTACTGCCTCCATCAAGCTGTTGGCCAACTAAGTAGTTTGCTCATAAAGCTTTCAGTTCATGAAAATTCTCACCCAAACAACTGTTTCAGAAAATACCAGTACACAGACTCAGAGTGTCGAGTATTAGCGCGAAGAAGCTTTCAAGACTTGACTGATGTCAACGAGGGGACCAAGACTGTCTTGAAAGCTTCAACACGAGGGGACCACGAGGTTCTTGAAAGCTCCAACACGAGGGGACCATGAGGGTCTTGAAAGCTCCAACACGAGGGGACCACGAGGTTCTTGAAAGCTCCAACACGAGGGGACTACGAGGTTCTTGAAAGCTCCAACACGAAGGGACCTAGAGAGTCTTGAACGCTTCATTAAGCCAACACTGGAGAATCTGAATGGTAGTCATTCCTCCTTCATACCTGTTTCTCAGAAGAATTGCGCTTGGCTCATTATAAAAAATTATAAAAAAATAAATATCAAAAGAGCATTGGCTGTATGTAGAGATTTACAAAGAGTCTAGAGTATTGTTTAATGTTTATTAATTTATATAGCTCCAAATTGATACAATGATATTCTTTGGTGCTGTACATAATAAAAACAGTACAAAAAATTATTCTGATAGGATAAAAATATATTATATATATAAAATGTAGACAATTGTATCATATATTATGAGAAGATAAAACAATTAATTAAAAAAGAATGGATGTATATGTATATATATATACATACTATATATATATATATATATATATATATATATATATATATATATATATATATATATATATACATATACATATACATATACATATATATATAAAACTTAAGTAAATGCTATATTAAAATAGTGAGTCTTTAAGTACTGTTCCTCATCCTGCCTTCTTTGTGTATCATGAGCACCCACATCACCACTGGCCCATGACTCCCACACAGCCAGGTGTGACAGACTCACCTCTAAGCCAGGGCTCTGGCTAAGCCTGGCCACAACAAAGGATGGAGGGGCATACTTTAAATACCACAGTCGCTTCTTCAAATACCACCTTTACTTCGTCAAATACCAAATTTACGTCATCAAATACCGCAGTCACATAATCAAAAGCCATGATCATGTCACCAAATACCAGTCAAATCATCAAATACAACAGTCGCATCATCATATACCACATTTATATCATATGTGTAAATACTACTAATTTATCACCACTGACAACGTTTTGATCAGTGTTGTTAAACATTAAGTTGTTTTTAAATTTTCCATGATTTTATTTCATCCAGATCATGATGACATTGTGTTAAATGGTTTACAGAGAACAAATGCCCAACACACATTTTTTTACCTTGGTACTGATTATGTTCTGAGTAGTAGCAACATAAACATGTTTTGCTTGTCGGTCACCAGAGTCTTTTTTACTGAGCAATTTAGCACAACTATATGCCCATACAGTACTGATATTAATATATACTACCTAGATAAAACGTGCATAGAATATTGAGTTTACAGGTTCTTACAAATGTGTCGTTTGATGAAGTGATTGTAACAGTTGCTGCACAGTGAAGCCAGTGCCCGGTGTAAAACAAGAAAACACTTCTTTATCGAGGAACTGACATCAATGATGACTTGAGAGTAAACTGGTCGAAGTCTATGGGATGTAGGATGGAGTGCACAAATGTCGATCTTTGCTCATCTACGTGCAGGACAGAATGGCGAACACCGCGCCAAATAAAATGTGTTTCCAGAAGTTCAATGTCCACCAAGAATTTTTACAGACATTTCTTCACATTTTTCAATTTCAGCAGCAGTTGAGAAATGAAACCACAGCATTGGCTGTTATACAAACATAGCCTCTGTGTTAGGACAGCAGTTTGTGCAGTTTGTTTGCGCATCAATTAGTGTAGAAGGCAGAAGGAATGCATACAGTTGCATTGTTACATGTCTGCACTGCAATTATCAAACTATTATCAAGTTATCAGATCAATGCTGACAGTGCTGGAACGTTGTGGACAGTGTATATGACTGGATGGTCAAACATGACATATATCCTGGCCCACTTTCAAGCACCTTTTGTTGGTCAGCCCCCCCCCCTCTAGGGCACTATGGTGACTGTCACTGATTGTTCACACCCCTTGGCAGTGACTGTCACTACCAGTGTGATAAGAGTCAAGGATGCTACTTCTCCATTTCAAAGTGTCACTCTCTCATTGATGTAGGCTTCAGGGCAGTGTCTAAGAGATGTTGCTATCTATATAATGTACTGCTACATGTGTAGTGATTAATAAAATATATTATCCTGTTTAATAACTATGAATTTATAGGATCAACTAATGCATTTCTGCCTCATAGTATAAAACTGAAACCCCACTTATTGAAAGCTTTAACATTTAACACTAACAATTATATGAAAGTTAACAATGTGGTTATAAATAAAGGTTGCATTTGAAGAAAGGTTAATTTTATAACGAAATCATAGAAAAATCCTTTTAATGGAAATTTAGACAGATCTTGCTTGCTGTGGCATAGCATTCTACATCTATGGTGCTCTCCAAAATACCATTAGTGGATCGCCCAACTTTTCATTTGATGGTGGAAAAAAAAATGTTTGAGTAAAAATATGGCAATTCGATATAATAGATAAAATATGCAGTGTTCTCCTTCGATTACCAATTATATGATCTCATACCACACTGCTACTTCAACTTCATAACGCAAATAGTTACTTGTTCATGAGACATGTTCCGGCCTACGTCTACCAGTGCTATCTACTGGTATTAAAACTTAATATGTTGAGTGGCATTTCAACATAGGTCTGGATATTTATTATTAATGTTGCATCTCAGTCGAGAAACATGTCCTTGAAAGATTTCACTGTATACAATATAGTCAATATTTTTGTCAAATGGACAGACATTTGTTGTTTTAGCTCTTTTTTACCTTTACTCCCAGTCAAAACACAGGTTTGTGCCAAGTCCGAACACAACATGTTCAATGGTATTTGACCTTTGCATCATGTACATAAAAAGCACACAAAATGCACGTGTCAAACATGAATGAAATATGGTAAGTGGTTTTTAATGAGCAGCCATGGTTAAAAAACGTAAAAAAGGATGTAATTATTCATTGTAAAACAATACCACTGCCAAATGGTTTTTGTAAAAACAAATCATGATGTGACACTGCATGACTGTCGCGAAACCAATGTCTGATTGATTATCATATGACATCTACTGCGAAACACGAACAATTTTCAGTTTCAACACTGAAGTTTGATCAGATACTAACATATATACATAGAGTAGATACATATGATAAGTTATGATTAGAAAACCGTGGCTGACAGTTAGGCCAATGTCATCTTTCATCTGTTGTAGACAGCATTGCTTCTGATCACTTAACAAACCAAGTATAGATAAGATTATGATGAAGGCATGCAGACATAAGGCATATGACAGGGACAGATGAAAGATTGAATAATATTTAACAAGACTGCCACCTAAAGCAAGAACCTCAGATGGTAAATGGACAAAGATGCCATTAACTTATCCATTAACTTATCCAGTGTGTAAAATGTTTTCACCTAGGTGTAACCCACCCTTCTGAGAAATAAATCGTTACTGCTGGTGGCAAGGTCACAGCCAAGGTTGCAAACATTTTGAGACCATCTGACAAAAAGTTCTAACAATTCATTAGTGTGCTGTGTAATCGAACAAGTCTTCTTCCACGTTTGTCTCCTAGATTACCTTTTTAACAAGATCAATTTCAACATCCACTGTGGGTGGCAAAGATTGATGGAGAAACTTCCTTTGATGTCCTATTACATAACATAACTCATACTCACTAAATCACTGTGATTTATCACTTTATTGTTATCTTTAAAACAGACAATACGTTTACCTAACAGTGGAATTTATCACCTTTTAAAACAGACCATACGTTTAACTTTACCTAACACTGTAATTTATCACCTTTTAAACAGACCATACGTTTAACTAACACTGTAATTATACTTATTTTAAAACCAAACAATACGTTTAAGTAACACCGTGACTAATAATAACCTTATAGCTATTTTTAAACAAAACAATATGTTTAAGTAATCAATATATCCTTTTATACTTGGATACCTAAATACCTGAAGTTTCCAGGTCATCCTGGTTAGCTGTCTTAGCAGTAACATTTTACAGAGTCTAGTAAAAACTGCCTTCCAAAGAAATGTTTAATAAAAATACTAACAAACTACAATAGTTTGTATTTTCTATCGACTCACAATGTATTTGTTAGAATGCTTCAAATTTCAGTCAATCAAAATAATCAATAAATTGTAATGTAAATATTTTGTGGGCAATGGATGTAAGACCAAAGTTCAACATAACCATGTGCTCGCGGACCCTCTGTCGAGACCACAACTACCACAAGTCACAGGCTCGGTTGGTTCACGTGGTTTTGGTATAAATTTGCCAATATCAATGTTGCAGACAGAGGTAGAGTTTTGCCAGTGGCGTATATAGGATCCCGCAAAGGGGAGGCCAAAGGGTGCCAAGCTTAGTTGCCCATTAGTTCACCATGCTACCACTAGTGGCAAAACAGGTTGCATACGGAAAAAAATTAAACGAAATGGGGCCATGGCGGAATGGCCCCCCTAAATACACAACCGAGTATGTTACATTATACTGTTACATCATTAACTTATTGTCAAATCGGTGGAGTCACGAAAGTGGATCTACAGAGGCAAGATGCCTAGCAGGAGTGTGGATAATGGTTCTGTTTAGAAATCAACGATATTATTGTCAGCAACAAAGAAGTAACTTACTCTATTCAACTATGACATTTATTGTAGATTTTATGTAATTAATCGCACTTCTATGTAAGCATACGCCATACAAAAGTAGGATGATTACATTGGCTGGATGCACTGGGATATTTGGGCCTTCAAATCTTTAGAAGATCCTGCAACATTTCAGGTTAGATGCCTGAAATAATTATTATTTATTTCCTTTGCGATGATGACTATTTAATTGGTACAAAATATGCGTTTGTTAAAATTATATATGTATATTTAAGGTAAACAAATAATATCAAGGCGTTTTGATATAACTGTAGACGTCTATCTTTCAGGTTGACCAACTGCATCTCTGCTAATGCTGTAACATAGGGTATACCCTTGTTGACATTTCCAATGTTGCACACTGTATATGACAACAGAGGATGAATTCCTAGATTCACATTTCTTTTCCTGTAAACTTCGGCAGTATTAAAATAAATAGGACTTATGTGGAAATGTTGACCAACAAAGAGCAGGCTATACACATGTAGTTTCCTGACATACATTGTAGTAGACCTGTTGACATATCATGAGGGACCTTTGACGTCAAATCACATGTTGACAGTCAACATTTGATAATGCCAGGTGTGCACGCGTGTGCATACGTACACATCTGGACAACCCCAACATACGCAATCGTCATTCATCACTGCAGCATCTACACAAATCCATTTCTCATGAATCTGACTGACAAATATTCATTGGAGATTAAAGCAGCCAGTGTTTATCCGATTATCCCTGATGGTATCTGCAGTGGCATTTGAGTGCGTTCATTCTTCGTGAGTTCAAGTGAACAAATACGATGACAGTTAGTGAATGGATTCTTGATTTGCTACACACACATCTACGTCTAAATTAACATAAAACGTTCGGTGGGGCTAAATTAAAAAACATACAAAAACCAACTTTGGGTAATCGTATACAGCTGATGCAATACTTTTTAAAAGCTTACTAGATTTACACCAGGTCACATGAGTACATCAATCTAGCAGAACTGTAACTCGGGAGTATAACGTCCCTATCTGAAACAGTTCTTAATTTGCCACACATTTATATATGTCATCTGAATCAAACCTACACAATGTGCACCAAAAAAGCTGAGGACACTGGGAACAAAAGCTTGAGACACTTGCTGGAGGTACATAAGGCCATCAGTGCTTCCTTTTATGAGTTGAAGCCACGAAAATAGACTAATAACTTCTTCCTTTGCTATTTATTTATAAAGAAATGTGTAAAGAAAGTTCATAAAACATTCAGGTTATAAAGAACAAACATATAAATAAAGCCTGAATAAAAACTAAAAACTAGATCACTTGATGGTATAAAGGACACTTTATATATAACACATATCCAACCAGCAGATTTTGGTAGTCATTTATGCAGCTGTGTTGAAATGGTGTGAAGAAAATATTGTAGTCTTCTTGGAAATTGACTGTTTAATCCACACAAGTTACTCAGCAAAATGCAGAGTGTAAAGAGCAAACACATTATAATATTATGCACTTTGAATTGTGAAACACTACTTATCTCGAAATGGTGCCACAAAAATATTGTAATCTGAATTTATTAAAGAAAGGAGAAAATGTCTTTCTTTTTGGTCATTACAAGATTGCACAATGTCCTGTTAAGCTAATGTGGCTGAATCGCTAGATTCACGACCGACCTTAGAAAAGCAGCATTATTCCTGGCAGTTTAATCCAAATTATGGAAATAGTCTTTAGAATGTAGTCTTTCACAAATCACAATATCAACATTTATGAATCCCGGGCAATTGCTAATAAGCTCTGTATCACGGCAACTCTATGAAACAAAATGACTCGTATGTCTTATAGTCTTAATAAGGCATGAACTTTCAAAACAGTCAAGTTAAGTATGGTTTAAATTTTGTGAAAAGGTCAATTGACATGCCCTAAGGTCAATTGACATGCCCTTCCACTCAACCAGTTGTAACTAGCCCACATTTCTTGTCTTTGGAAATCATGACCTTGGGTACTTCACTTGGCAATACCTGGCATTGGCGACTGTGAAATACTTAGCTGTGACCACCTCTCTTGAAATGATGACAAGCATAAATAGAAACACCTTGTCTCTAGAAGTCATGACCTTGACATATAAGTCACAATATTTTTCACCCAGAAATAGCTGTCCTGAACATGATCAAGCTGGATCTGATTATTTAGTCATTTCAGTAATTGGCACAACATGAAAACAGTGTTTTTGATTATCAGAAATAACAATGTACACCAAATCATCAATATATAAAAATATAATCACCACCGGCAATCCATACACACATAGTCCAACTGTATCTGGATGCAGCTAGATATCATAAACACAACCATTCATAACATTTATATAGCAATACAAGCAATCTCTGGTAATTAGAATGCACAAGGTTAGGTTATTAATTTCCTCATTCATTCGACCAGGAGTAAACTACATAAATGGTGGATGTTGTTATTCGCTGTTCCAAATACCCGATCGATCTTATCAACATATTTACTGCCAGCAAGATAATGATATGAAAGGTTCATAATGCGAAAATATGCCAGCCTGCAAGAGGAGCTGATCTGGCATAGTGCCCAGGCATACGACCCAAGAAAACACCATTCGTGATCCAGGCCTATTATGCCCACGGTTGTGATCAATCAAAAAGTGACGAATTATCGAAACTCCAATGTTCATCACATGTCATCGTGGCAGACAAGCGTCTGGGACTGGCAAAATGAAGAATAATATCAACGATTACGATCAACAACTGACAGGAATACACGACCATGGTCTCAGGTGTGAAGGCATACAAGCAATGTTTGCATGTTCAATCACATCCAGATGTCAGCCAATCAGATTAGGCAGGAGAAACATGTCAAGCCCCTGGGAAAATCAGCGATGGTTTGTGACGGCTGTCGGTAAAAAACTTGCATCAAAGCCTGCCAAGTTGCGTATCATTTCAGCATCAATTTGATTGCCAAATAAACAAGCGCATCAGTTTCTTCAGCCTGATATCGGTGTCCAGCTGTTTTTTAATTCACCTTCAATCTGCTTGGAAACCATATCAAAGTGGACTGACCTTACTTCATGTTTAAAGTGGATTTACACGTGCTACAGAATACAAACTGCAACATTCAGAACAGCTGATGTTTTATCATAAATTATGATTTATTTGTGAAGGGATTTATCTGACTGTAATTGATTGTAATATATTTATCATTTACTCTTTTTTTGTGAACAGTAAATTTTACCACTTTCCTTTGTAACACTTCGACAGCGTTTAGCCACCCAGCAAGTCAGCTGTAGCAAGTCAGCTGTAGCAAGCCAGCTGTAGCAAGCCAGCTGTAGCAATCCAGCTGTAGCAAGCCAGCTGTAGCAAGCCAGCTGTAGCAATCCAGCTGTAGCAAGCCAGCTGTAGCAAGCCAGCTGTAGCAAGCCAGCTGTAGCAAGCCAGCTGTAGCAAGCCAGCTGTAGCAAGCCAGCTGTAGCTAGTCAGCTGTAGCAAGTCAGCTGTAGCAAGTCAGCTGTAGCAAGTCAGCTGTAGCAAGCCAGCTGTAGCAAGTCAGCTGTAGCAAGTCAGCTGTAGCAAGTCAGCTGTAGCAAGCCAGCTGTAGCTAGTCAGCTGTAGCAAGTCAGCTGTACCAAGTCAGCTGTACCAAGCCAGCTGTAGCAAGTCAGCTGTACCAAGCCAGCTGTACCAAGCCAGCTGTAGCAAGCCAGCTGTAGCAAGCCAGCTGTACCAAGTCAGCTGTACCAAGTCAGCTGTACCAAGTCAGCTGTACCAAGCCAGCTGTAGCAAGTCAGCTGTAGCAAGTCAGCTGTACCAAGCCAGCTGTACCAAGCCAGCTGTAGCAAGCCAGCTGTAGCAAGCCAGCTGTACCAAGTCAGCTGTAGCAAGTCAGCTGTAGCAAGTCAGCTGTAGCAAGTCAGCTGTAGCAAGTCAGCTGTAGCAAGTCAGCTGTAGCAAGTCAGCTGTAGCAAGTCAGCTGTAGCAAGCCAGCTGTAGCAAGCCAGCTGTACCAAGCCAGCTGTAGCAAGCCAGCTGTAGCAAGCCAGCTGTAGCAAGTCAGCTGTAGCAAGTCAGCTGTAGCAAGTCAGCTGTAGCAAGTCAGCTGTACCAAGTCAGCTGTAGCAAGTCAGCTGTACCAAGCCAGCTGTAGCTAGTCAGCTGTAGCAAGTCAGCTGTAGCAAGTCAGCTGTACCAAGCCAGCTGTAGCAAGTCAGCTGTACCAAGCCAGCTGTAGCAAGCCAGCTGTAGCAAGTCAGCTGTACCAAGTCAGCTGTACAAAGTCAGCTGTAGCAAGTCAGCTGTACCAAGTCAGCTGTACCAAGCCAGCTGTAGCAAGTCAGCTGTACCAAGCCAGCTGTAGCAAGTCAGCTGTACCAAGCCAGCTGTAGCACGTCAGCTGTAGCAAGTCAGCTGTAGCAAGTCAGCTGCCGAAACATTACAAAGAAAAATAGTTAAATTTACTATGAAAAACGAGTAAAAGATTAGTGTATTATTATTCACTGCAATTGCATTTAAACTAACTGCACCAATCCATTCCCATTACCTGCTCTAAAAACACCACAAACTGATTAACACTGAACACTTTACTGCATCTCTCTTTCTACAGGGTAATATCATGCTTGGGTCTCTTTGTGGATGGGTCTTTCACTGCTATGATTCTTTGGATGGGTCCCTTGTGCCTGGATCTTTTGTGGTTAGATCTTTTTGTGGCTGGATCTTTTTGTGGCTGGATCTTTTTTGTGACTGGATCTTTTGTAGCCAAATCTTTCTGAGACTAGATCGTTTTGTAACTGGATCCTTGTGGCACGATAGCTTATTGTTGAGGTTTTATGGTTGATGTTGTTGAGGTTTTATGGTTGTGCCTTTCGACCAAGTGAGAATTTGTATATTTCTTTTGTAATAACAAACGGAAAAAAACAAGACATCAAACACAGATGCTGTTTTAATGACGCAAGTCAGCAAGAAAAGAACACAATTATAAAACAAACTGTGACAACCAAAATTAATGATTGCTTCGAAGGCATACCACTTAATATGCTGAAGTAGTCGGACAGTGATTGACAAGTAAGTACCTAACACAGCAGCAATTATACTTTACAGACTTAAGATGATTATACAAACATGCAGACTGCATACAGGCCATACGTGTAGGTCACGTTTTGTCACCACTTGAAGACAATGCCTTGCTCTCATTACACGCACAATGCGGCACTTGAGAGAAGGCAATGTTTGAGCGCGCCACACAATCCGTCAGTCAGGCGAATGTTGAGAACAATCACATATGTATTTATCTCGACTCGGACAACTGTTGAACAGTGTTGTGTGAAAGAAAATCACGACAATCTCCGCCCATCCCTTCAGCGACTACAATCGCCCTCACATAAAGCTCTGTCAGAGCATTTCCATGGTTGCCTGATGACATCACTGTCAAGTATAAATACAAATCTTAATAGGCGTCTGACTAAATAAGACATGCCACATCACATAGGTGATGACACGATATACTCGCTGGTGGTTACCATGGTGAAACCCAAGCTTTGCCAACTCAGCAAGCATGAGGGTAACGCCTCGGGCGTTTGGTCACCGTGACAAGCTCAATTACAAAATGTAATCACACCAGTAGATGGTAACGTGACTAGTGTGTGTGTATCAACACAGATCATTAAACCACTAATCCCAGAACAGTGTAAGCTGACACATTTCAACACAAGCACAAAGAATTTCTGTACCAAAAGAAAGTATTTGTTGTAGTACAGAAATCACATTTCAATGCCACCAAAATCTACATGATGACTTACACAAAGAACGAAACTATTGCTTTAAGAATGGTAATATTTTCACTCGATATAAAACTTGTATAATAATCTTCTGGATGCACAATAAACCACACTGCAGGAAACTTCACTAAGATACTTCCACCAGAATGAAACCACCCCTCATCGTTCAAATACTAAACGAGGCAAAACCACACAACGCCCTTTCATCTGTGAAGTACAAGTAAAAAGGACCAAGTAGATTTATTCACTCGGCCATCATCATGCATTTTTGTTAGATGACACATTTTGCCACACCTAGCTCACAAACTATATAAAAATGTTCAAATCCTACCAAAAAAAGTGCATCCTAGAATCAGAAGCTCCTAGAAATCGATCCTCCCACAGTTTGAAGTTGAAGCAATACACGGAGAGAGAAACCCAGAAATTACGTAGAGCTTCCAGGCATCATTATCCTGTGTATATTTATTTTACATTGAATGTAGAATTTCCTAGGTGCTGTCATGACAGCCACTACCAGTCCAGCCTGATGTGGCTGTATCGAGTTGTACTGTGATGACTTCGGTACCTGTATTCTTATCTTGAAAGATGTGTGAAGTTCATTTGTAAACCAAAATAGATTTGCGAGCACAATGTATATGATTACTGCTAGCTCTTAGTAGACATCTGGCTCCAGTGGTCTCCATTCTGTCTTGTACCAATGCATCGGCCATATCGTTATTGCGTTACTAACAGAGTGCCAACTGTCACTTTTTGTATCCTAGCTTATATGCAGAGTTCATGGCAACAGTCACTTTTTGTATCTTAGCTTATATACAGAGTTCATGGCAACTGTCACTTTTTGTATCTTAGCTTATATACAGAGTTCATGGCAACAGTCACTTTTTGTATCTTAGTTTATATACAGAGTTCATGGCAACAGTCGCTTTTTGTATCTTAGTTTATATACAGAGTTCATGGCAATGAAGTTATTTTTGTGCGTGATTACATAAAATAAATACTAACTTTGTCCTCACCAAATTCTATATTCAGCACTACAGCATCTTTCAATTAGTTTTAATGTTAACTGGTTAAATCTTTGATTCTTGGCATTAATGTTTTGCTGTGTGAAAGTATAAAATAAACACTGACTATGTTTACAAATTATTATGATAATATTAATAAGTTAATTTGATTCGCAACCACAGAGATGGAATATTACATGCAAAATGGTCTTAAATTACCTAATTAAAAAAAAAGTGGTATCTCCAAGAATAGCTTTTCTAATAGGCTGTATGTGTGTGTTAAATACAAAATAATTTTGTTTATAAACTTCTGAAATGAAGGCCCAAACTTATATTCTAGAAAGTCATAAACTTTACAAAACCCAATTTTCCTAATGCTCACATATACTTATATACTAGAGTTACAGGAATAATCAAAGTTATCAATTACATAAGTCTGTCAGGTGAGATGTGGAGTCCTGATCAAACATGTTACATCTTGAGATGTGGAGAGTCAGACTGGTTGTTGGATTGTTGCTACGAATGAAGTGTTGCCCCAGGGAACAAGTCAACTGACAAACATGGCAACACTGTAAGGTTTGAAAGCATTTAGGTAGACTGAGTGGTACCAAACAGAATGCACTAAGCAGGCCGAACGAATCTTTGGAGCACTATGTACGGTCAGGTGACGTTCTTAAAGTTGCAACATCTCAGACTTTTTGTAAGATTCTTTGAACACACGGTACAGCTACAGAAAGTAATTGCAATGAATATCGGAATCCCCCCTTACACCCTCCATGGCTCGACCCTTTGTGTCAGCAACAAACTGCTACATTCTTCATAAATTCTTGCCCGTGTTTTAGAGTTGAGTCATCTTTTAATGTCAGGCTGTGCTGTGTGGCTACAATTATTACCTGAGTCGCTGAACCATGCGTCTCACAAGGTTTCTACATTGGCCTTGTCAACCCTTTCTCAAGAGAAGAATTTCGACTATGAAATACCTTCAACTTGTTATTAACTCGGTATCAAGAAAAATGGTATGATAAGTTGACAATGTGGGCTAAATCGTTCTTCCATGACATGTAATAGAAGTGTAAATTGTTCTTCCAGGATGTGTAATAGAAGTGTAAATTGTTCTTCCATGACATGTAATAGAAGTGTAAATTGTTCTTCTAGGATGTGTAATAGAAGTGTAAATTGTTCTTCCATGACATGTAATAGAAGTGTAAATTGTTCTTCTAGGATGTGTAATAGAAGTGTAAATTGTTCTTCCAGGACATGTAATAGAAGTGCAAATTTTTCTTCCAGGACGTGTAATAGAAGTGTAAATTGTTCTTCCAGGATGTGTAATAGAAGTGTAAATTGTTCTTCCAGGATGTGTAATAAAAGTATAAACTAGATAGTATTTGTGTTTAATCAAGTGTAATATTAAAATAAAATTCATCAGTTATGGTAATAGTAATAACAGATCATAGCCATGAAATATTGAAGTGATCGACCACATCATCGATTCACTGATTGTCCGCTGTAGACAGTACTGCCATAGTAGCCTGTAGATGTGTACACTTACTGTAGACAGTACTGCCATAGTATCCTCTAGATGTGTACACTTACTGTAGACAGTACTGCCATAGTAGCCTCTAGATGTGTATACTTACTGTAGACAGTACTGCCATAGTATCCTCTAGATGTGTACACTTACTGTAGACAGTACTGCCATAGTATCCTCTAAATGTGTACACTTACTGTAGACAGTACTGCCATAGTATCCTCTAGATGTGTACACTTACTGTAGACAGTACTGTCATAGCATCCTCTAGATGTGTACACTTACTGTAGACAGTACTGCCATAGTATCCTCTAGATGTGTACACTTACAGTAGACAGTACTGCCATAGCATCCTCTAGATGTGTACACTTACTGTAGACAGTAATGCCATAGTGGCCTCTAGATGTGTACACTTACTGTAGACAGTACTGCGATAGTGGCCTCTAGATGTGTACACTTACTGTAGACAGTACTGCCATAGTAGCCTCTAGATGTGTAAACTTACTGTAGACAGTATTGCCATAGTATCCTCTAGATGTGTACACTTACTGTAGACAGTACTGCCATAGTAGCCTCTAGATGTGTACACTTACTGTAGACAGTACTGCCATAGTATCCTCTAGATGTGTAAACTTACTGTAGACAGTACTGCCATAGTAGCCTCTAGATGTGTAAACTTACTGTAGACAGTACTGCCATAGTATCCTCTAGATGTGTAAACTTACTGTAGACAGTACTGCAATAGTATCCTCTAGATGTGTACACTTACAGTAGACAATACTGCCATAGTATCCTCTAGATGTGTAAACTTACTGTAGACAGTACTGCCATAGTAGCCTCTAGATGTGTACACTTACTGTAGACAGTACTGCCATAGTAGCCTCTAGATGTGTAAACCTACTGTAGACAGTACTGCCATAGTATCCTCTAGATGTGTAAACTTACTGTAGACAGTACTGCCATAATAGCCTCTAGATGAACATGTTTTACTACATGAACAAGGGACCATCTCAAATCTACATGCAACAGACCAACATCATAGACCACTGCAGAAATAGAGGCAGAGGCACACACAGAAATAAAACAGTTCTACGCCAGCATGCTGGAATGGTTCTCTAATTGCTGCTAAGTAGTTCTATGCATCTCATATACACCAGAGCTCATTTACACCCTTAACATTCTGGCATTTTCCGGAAATCCCCTACCAGGTCAGTGTCAACATGTCCAACAGCTTGCTGGCTTCAATGTCAGACTTTCTTAAAACACCAACACACTTGAAAAAAGAATGAATCTGTAACATGATACCTGTAGAGAGAATAGTTTGCTAGATGTGACCATAATTTAGTGTATTATGTTACCAGCACACAAATAACACCTGCTTGATACATTACTCATTTCCAGTTAGTTAAGCACAGCATATCACTGATAGGTAGCTGGCTAGCTGCAAATGATTTCAAATGGAAACCACACTGTAAGGAATGTTGGATTTTTAATGGAATGACCCCCACTGATTTAAGTATTGGATTACACAGCGGGGTGTATACTTACAACGATTTTGACATTTTCTCTCACAGATACTGCATTGTGTTTACAAGTTCAGTGACACCAGCAACACATCGCAAACAAAATAAACTCTACTGCAGCATATGACTATGAATTATAAGCTGATCGGTTGTGAAAGTCGGTGGTCATCCCAAATTCATGTGTGGCTTTATAATTCAATAAGATTTAATTTGGCAAGCAATGGAATGACGTCACTGCTCGTTGGTAACAATAAATGGTGGTAACACGACAAATAAATAAATAACAACAAAGGATAATCGTCATGAGTCGTGATTGTGGATGGTACTGACCAGGTATTAATGACGCATGATTAAACCAACTTTACAACAGTGTGACACATGATAGGGACTGTCTCACAACTGCCTGTCACGTGTCTCATCATTGTTGGAATTATTGGAAAAAGCTAAAACAATAGCTCTGATTTCAATTTGATTTACTCTTAAATTTCTGCTTAAACAGAATGTTCAATCTTCTCAATCAACACTATAATTAACCATTTACAATGAACCCCGAAGCTCAAGACGGCCACAAATAATGTTTAAAATATACAGTAACTGAAAGCTTCTGAAAATGTACAAGAAAGTTCTACTTAACACGTTCGTCAGTCCAAACATGTGCAGTCTATGCTTGTATCTAGTTTTATGAATGCCATTTCGGTTCCCCCACAGGTGTTGTGACATACGACATTTAAATGCAAGAGTGGTTTATTTTCAGAGTTTTTCTTCTGTAGAGTTAGAGAGTCCATGACAGGTTTTTCCCATTCCCTGAGTGGGATCTTTGACTTCTCCTGGCATAGACACCAGTTAGAAGGGACCAACGGCTTTTACTGTGTCTTCCGAAAGACACAGGCAAAGTGGGGTGAATGAAATTGCCTAAGCTTGGAAACAGCAGCAGATTGACTCAAACCACGACCTCTGACCTCTTGATAGACAAACCACTGCTCCACTCCACACTATAAATTTACAAATGATTGATGTCATCCATTTTTCCTATGTGCTTCTTCCTTGGCTGAGCAGCTGTCCCTCTCCATTCTGGGGGCAGGCGCTGACGCAAGGCACCAAGGAAGGCGTGACTTCTTTCTTGGAATATAACAATTTCGTCTGGGGGTTCATTCCAGAGACTGGAGGCGGTTGGTAATTGATTATTCACACTTGATACGTATAAGGTTACATTTTTATATTGAATAAATCAACTAAAAATCTAGTGATAGTACAGGCCACAGATGAGCTAAGTAGTTTTCACAGGGTCCACTGACAGCGTCCCCCTACTGCCATGGCATTGTTTACTGGTTGGCATAGTAACTAATGTCTGACCACAAACCACTACAAGCCAGTGATAAGCCACTTGTAGTTAATCATAATTTCATGCCTGGCTGGTCACCTGGGAGTTGTTTGAAACAGGATCAGACAGAATGAAGTCAGAGCTACTCATGAAAATGACCAACTCATGAATATCATGACAGCCATGATGAATTATCACCATAGAGAACAACACCTGTGGACACAAAGACAGAAAGAAACTGAAACATTATGGTTACATTGAATTCTCGACCATCACCTATACCATCACCTATACCATCACTGCTGCAGTGTAGAACAAATGTTGAAACAAAACTAAAACTGGAGATGGAAACACATAAAAAGTTCTGGTTGCAATACCAACCCTTCTATTGCCAACACATTGTCTGCATGATTCCCTACCCCATTAAACATAACTTCCACCCTTTCATGAAAACATTGACATTTGGTCTACTTTTTATACCCATAAAAACCCTTACAGCCTCAAAACATTTCCCGAGTCCAGACGTTACCAAACCGTATTCTCTATGCTTATTATTATTATCATCTTTATTCGGACTCAAGATCCACAAACCTGTACATATTAACCTTAAGAACTCAGGTTTGAAGTAAATGTTTTAACACATTATATCTCACACACATATTTCACAACATTTCATTTTTCCTAAAACAAAACTTAACTTGGGCAAACATGTTTCTCTGTCACTGTGCCTAGGGTCTGGATTGAATTTTTAAATCACTTGAAACTATAGCTACCTTCTGAAAAAAAAACGCAAGACATTTATTCCAAATTGCATTTTGGCAATAAATCTTCGGTGGTCCCTAGTTCTGATAATGACTTTTGAGTATCCCTGTTCATGATTATACTTAATGATTCTGCTTTGTTGCGCCTCTGAGGTCAGGTTCCTGAGGATATATGCACCATAGAAGTTCATTATTATTATTATTAATAAGTTTATATGAATTCCAACCAGAGGTTGAATATTACACATAAGTAGATTTGCATAAAATCATCTATGTGAATTTGAAATGGATCATATATATTTAATCATTAGTATTTAATGTAAAATACATTAAATACAATAAAATAATAACATATTAAATTGTAGACAAGACCAGAATAAAAAATTAGAAGACTTCACATAATCCTCACGGTTGTTCAATAATACTTTCATATAATCACTCCGTTACATGGAAAACAATATCGAGTGACTGATATAAGTTGCAGAGTCGCGCCAGTTCCCGCTCGCCTGAAGCACAGAAATGATACAATATCAAACTTTGCAGAATCAACACAGCTACGGTTTCAATACCACATCCGCAACCGACAGGTATCTTTTGAAGAGACGCATCAAATTTTCATATAAACAGCGCACAATGTCCAACTTGCACTTCCTGGAGCGTTGAAGAGGCCACGATACCTAAATATCTCATACCAGAACATATTCATTATAGTTCCAAATTACATGGGTGAGATATTCCAGCCTGTCTCAAACGTCTGCACAAGAAACAAAAGATCAAATGCCAGAGGAGATTTCTATGTAACACAAGCACAGGCCAGAACCTTCACAGATTCTGTAGCATTATGGAACAGTCTTATCCCAGCACTAAGAAATTGTTATTTCACATATGCTTTTAAAACATCTTATTTGAACAAAGTCTGATTAAGCACCAATGACACACAAGACCACAAACACTTTAACAAGATTAATTTAGTTCACTTATTATTGATACTATTGTTATTTTACCTGTATCTTTCGCTAAGCTACACATTTTTACATAACTTCTTTGAATGCATTGTTTTTTAATGCATCTTTACTGCATTTTACAATATACTCCCTTATACATAATTATCTAATTATTAATTTACCTGCATATTAATTTTTTTAAACTCATGACTCTTAGGAAGATAAAATGTTTCATTTATACGGTTCATCATGAATAATTTATTATTATTTTACATGAAGTTTATCGTGAACATTAAAAAAATTCTATTATTATAGTTCATCTGAAAATTTACCAAATGTAGCTGCCTCAAATGAATGCTAATATTTCATATTACCATATGTAGCGAGAAAGGGTTAAACAGAATAACCCAGAAAACAGAGTGGGCATGTCAGCAAAGTCACTGGAACAGAACGTACAATGAACCAGCCATTCCAGCAGGCCAATTGTTAAGTAGTCAGGAGTGACGGAAAAATAAACACATTGTTACTGGCAACAAGGGTGCGGTCTGCTAGCTGTGTGGGCGTGTTAATGTGGGTTAGTAGTTGAAAGACTTCAGAGGTCATAACTCGTGAAAATCGTAATTATAATATACGGTGGAACTCCACCTGAAACCCACACAGCATTACAACTATCTTAGTAACACGACCAGTTATTAATTATAACATACAGTGGAACCCCACCTAAGACCAAGGTCGAGAAAGTGACCTTTCGAAGAATCACCCCATTATGTGCACGAATGCCCCCCATTTGCTTCTAATGTTAAACAGTTTTTTGCATGATTTTCTATCAAAGGTTTTTCCTTGTAAATTTGTTGCTTTCCTTTATAATTTTATTCAGAAAAATAGTTAAATTACCCAGTAGCAAATAGCTTCCTGAATGCTCCTGAGGAAGTCGCAGAGGGTGGTCACATTACTGAGATGGAACCCCACCTAACCGGTAATGCAACCAGTTTTCCCCACCCATAAACTATTGATATTAAATAAATAAATTTAAAGACAGCGAAACAGTTCATAATTAAGACCACCTCAGAAATTAAGACCACTTTTGACAAGTCCACAACATGGTCTTATCTGCAAGGTTCTGCATTACACGGTCTTATCTGCAAGGTTCTACATTGCATGGTCTTATCTGCAAGGTTCTACATTGCATGGTCTTATCTACAAGGTTCTGCATTACATAGTCTTATTTACAAAGTTCTGCATTACATGGTCTTATTTACAAAGTTCTGCATTACACGGTCTTATTTACAAGGGTCTGCATTACACAGTCTTATGTTGTGTTTGCAAGGTTCTGCATTACACAGTCTTACGTTATGTTTGCAAGGTTCTACATTACATAGTTGTGCTTGCAAGGTTCTACATTACATGGCTGTATTTGCAAGTTCTACATTACATGGTGGTGTTTGCAAGGTTCTACATTACACGGTAGTGTTTGCAAGGTTCTACATTACATGGTTGTGTTTGCAAGGTTCTACATTACATGGTAGTATTTGCAAGGTTTTACATTACATGGTTGTGTTTGCAAGGTTCTACATTATACGGTTGTGTTTACAAGGTTCTACATTACATGGTAGTATTTGCAAGGTTCTACATTACATGGTTGTGTTTGCAAGGTTCTACATTACATGGTAGTATTTGCAAGGTTCTACATTACATGGTTATTTTTGTAAGGTTCTACATTACATGGTTGTATTTACAAGGTTCTACATTACATGGTTATTTTTGCAAGGTTCTACATTACGTGGTTGTGTTTGCAAGGTTCTACATTACACGGTTGTGTTTACAAAGTTCTACATTACATGGTAGTATTTGCAAGATTCTACATTACATGGTTGTGTTTGCAAGGTTCTACATTACATGGTAGTATTTGCAAGGTTCTACATTACATGGTTGTGTTTGTAAGGTTCTACATTACATGGTAGTATTTGCAAGGTTCTACATTACTTGGTTGTTTTTGTAAGGTTCTACATTACATGGTTGTATTTACAAGGTTCTACATTACATGGTTGTTTTTGCAAGGTACTACATTACATGGTTGTGTTTGCAAGGTTCTACATTACACGGTTGTGTTTACAAAGTTCTACATTACATGGTAGTATTTGCAAGGTTCTACATTACATGGTTGTGTTTGCAAGGTTCTACATTACATGGTAGTATTTACAAGGTTCTACATTACATGGTTGTTTTTGTAAGGTTCTACATTACATGGTTGTATTTGCAAGGTTCTACATTACATAGTTGTGTTTGCAAGGTTCTACATTACATGGTAGTATTTGCAAGGTTCTACATTACATGGTTGTATTTGCAAGGTTCTACGTTACATGGTTGTGTTTGCAAGGTTCTACATTACATGGTAGTATTTGCAAGGTTCTACATTACACGGTTGTATTTGCAAGGTTCTACATTACATGGTTGTATTTGCAAGGTTCTACATTACATGGTTGTATTTGCAAGGTTCTACATTACATGGTAGTATTTGCAAGGTTCTACATTACATGGTTGTATTTGCAAGGTTCAGCTGTAGGCACAATACAGTGTCAGACTTTCCAAGTTTGCAGAATAAGGCCCATCCAACATAATAGAATCTGATCAGAACCTTTACAATTAATTATTCATACAAAGGTGAAGTTAATCACTAAATGATAATTTGCCCAGGAAAGTTATATTTGTACTACTATTTCTGGGCTGCAACATGTTCTCACAAAACAAACCACTTTGTGTCGCTGTAAACCCATCAGAAGGCAGCACTGTACAAAAGTACATAATTCAAATAGTTTTTGTTATTCCAACATATATGTAACAGTGTAGCAATTTTTTAAAGTCAACCTACGGTCCCGTATCGGGACCGTAGATTTCGGGGACCGAACTATAGATTTACATGTTTGTAATTTTCTTCATATACTGGTTGGTGCCAATGGGATGATAGCATTCAATCGTGGGACTGCAAGCAAACAAAACTGAAACAATTACTGCATCAGTGTATAATGTATAGAGAAAAAACGACATACAAACTTCGTAACCTCTCAAGAATGTGGCCACCGACTGGTCGATATCATGTGTTTTATTCCCCACCCCCGACCAGGCAGGGTGCATTGCTGTTAACCAGTTGCTCAAAACCTACAAGTATTTAACCATTCCTATATACAATTCTGGCAGCTACTTGCTACGGGTAAGTTTAACTATTTATCTGAAAAAGGAAAGCAACATATTTAAACCACTGATAGAAAATCAATTAAAAACAAAATAGGAAGCAAATGGAGCAAGTAGCTGCACTGGGTGTGATTCTTAGAAAGGTCATTTTCTTTACCTACATCTACCCTAAGGTACCGGGCATCATTTGAAGTGGCCAGAATACAGAAATTCTCACTTGTTTATCACTTCCTGTTATAACACGTACAGCACACATTCACTCTTTATGACTTTCTGGTTCTCAAGAAAACATTCATGCTTAGGTGTAAGACTAGTTTGCTTACTACTGTGTTGTAAATAAAATAATTGATGGAGGTCAGTGAGTTTTATTTTAAAATCATTTCACAGAACATACATCTATTCATGTAACTATTAAATTATTTTGGTTGAAGTGTTTGTTGCTAGAAATCGTACAGCTAGGCAAATATCTGTGTGTGGCATACCCATCTTATTTGTCATGAAAAATTCTGTCATACTTTCTTTAAGTAATCCTAGCATTTAATAACAAGGTGATTCACATGCTTACGAAAGTAATTCAAAAGTTGAGTAAGTTTTATTAAGATTTTGTGGGGTAAAAAGTAAAGTGCAAACAAGTTTGACATAAGTTAACTCTCAAATGTAATGTCTTAGTTTCGTTATCAAAGATTCAGATAGAACAGAAACACTTCCCTTAGAAAGTTTTGAAGATGATCAGGAAGAATACGTTATACATGCATGACATGAAATTTTTTAATTTTTTTAATTAATTAACTAATATAAATGTACTATGATGGCAACACTAACGAAAAAACTAACGGGAGGTGGGATTGTATGAGGGGATTGAATATGGGATGGGGAAAGGCACACTATATGGGTCATCTCAACGATAATTCTAGAAAATCACTATAGTTACATACTATCATATCTTGTGACTTTAGTGCTTATGTAAACATAACTGACAAGTGGAAACGAGGTGTAACTGACTGTTATGAAACAAAGGCAAACCCTTGTGTCCTCATTTCTTGCAGTCTCCAAGCCTGTTTAGTATTGAACCAGTGACAAGAGACTCTTGTGTCACTCTAGTGTCCAGCTCTCGTGACATGACAAGTAATATACTTCCAACCTTAGTGTTGTCCTTAAACCAGTCCATCCACCAGCATGATAGATGCCACAAGTTATATTATTCATACACCCAAAAAACGCTTTCAAGATCATAGACCATACATCGTCAAGACATTTATACTTTGCCAATCAGCTTTGTTGTCCAAAAATATATTTGTTCTGCTCACACGCAACGGTGATAACGTAACACTGCAGAATCTAGAATCAATCACATCAGCCCAATTCTATGACACGTCCCGCTTTGTTTACAACATTCTGAAGTTATGTTGGTACATTGTATGTTGTGGAACATGAAAGGCTGTGCAACCAATTACACTGTTTAACTAGATATTACACACTTCTGGAAAGTGTTGGAAGCTAGTTGCCTTTCTGTGTGGACAGTCCGAGATGTCCAGTATGTTCTGAACTAGCGAGTCTTTCTGAAATGTAGCAAGATGCATGTTCCTAAAATTAAGCTTTCTGTGTAGCTGGGCCCAAAATCTGGAACAAACTCCTCTTCACCTTAAGATCATCTCTAACTATAGCAAAAATGTCAAGACATATATTTTTCAAATTGCATTTCCACCTTAAACACTCGGCAACTCCCCCTCTCTGGTGATGACCTTTGTGTGTCCCTGTTCGTGATATATCATTCATGATTCTGGTTTGTGGCGCCTCTGATCTTGGCTTCCTGAGGATTAAAACGCTATAATATAAAGCTTAGTATCGTTACGTAACATATCTGTTTGATGGTTTATACTTCCATTGTTCAGATAGCTGTCACTAACTATATAGATGTGAAACAGGATGATTTGGCACTTGAGAGTGATATGTCCAAGTGTCGGTAGTGAAACAAGTTATACAACATTAGTCAAACAACGTCACTTGAGTTGATTAAAATTCATTTATTCATTCACCGATGCAGTTGTTTACACCAGTCGGTCAAGTAGTTTACACCAGTTGGTCAAGTAGTTTAGTAGATAGTCCATCCCACAAAGTAAACCAAAATTACATACACATGCCCCGTCACAACACTAAGTCAGCTGTCATATGCACGGTGACTACCATATTAATGGTTTGGCATATAAAAGGGTTGACATAAAAATCTTCTAGTTTGAACAATGCTTGCTTTGTGTGCTCCGCTGTTTAGGCAGGAAATGTTTTAATCCTACCTCCAGTACACACAAGTTCGACTCAGCAGTGTAATGGAACAAAAACGTGTTAGTGTAGAAAGGTAAGTTCAACGTAGACTCAACCGTAGTAAAATAACGATCCAAGTTGATAGGAGTAAAGGCATCAACTCTGAAACGTAGCAGTGATAATCGAGACAAAATCCCTGGATTATGTGATGGAACTAACAGTTCTAGGACTCTGAGCATCCCCGGTACTGTGTCAATGCTAGCAATTGGAATGTTAAAAAACTGACAGATATTTGAGAATGGTCATCGACAGTCAACCATTTTTTATCTATGTGTAACCCACCTTCTGAGATATATCACACATTTTGTTTTTAAACATATTCACATTGCTGAGAATGAATAATCGTAATCATAACCAAAGGCAGACTTTGTAGACGTTCTTCTGAATGAAGTATCAAGTATACCGACCCCCCAGCAGCTGTTGAGTGCAGGACCTCAGAGTGGCGAGACTACCACATGAAACGAATACCCATCTGATCAATGCAAAGACTTGTTGTTTTTCAATAAACACTACACTGAGTGCCACATGGCAAAGTACATCCAAGAAAAACAATGCTAATTACATTTATCCAAACCACAACAACCAAATTTTACCTACATACAGGTGTTAACTGGTCATATGAGTCGAAATGTCAAAAGTTTTGAGAGATGCAGAGATTCCTAGAATCTGTGACCGTATTTCGTGTCAGAGCAGGAAACTATCTGGACATTTTTCATAAATTTTGTACACATAAAATCAATGCTATGTATGAACACTGCCAAACAAGTTATTATTGTTTGTGTGCCTAATCTGAAACAGTCGTAGAATTATGAATGCAGAGCATGCAAATACACTAGAGTACTGACACTGCAATGCATAGTGCTTGTCTCAGAACCACAAGGTTTTGGGCTTTGGTCCACATTTGTACAATTTGTATATGCTGACTTGCTTATCAACAGACATATGGGTATTAAATATATATAAATAAATGAATAGTTAGAAGAAAATGATGCCCGGAAACATAGGCGCAATTTTAAAACAGACAATACAATGCTAACATTATCAGTACAACTCGATTATTTACAAGTAAAACAATGAAAACTGTACAATTGACTTGACTACAAAACAACCAGTAATGCACCTATCAATGTCTGTCTGTGGCAATGCAAGAACACCCTGGATGCATACAGTGACTGACAGACCGAGCGCTAGTTTTTAGACCCAAGGTTGAAGCCTAAGTGACACATGCAAGTTGACAACACAGCGGGATCGACACTGCCACACAGTGTACACTGATCTGATCGACACTGCCACACAGTGTACACTGATCTGATCGCTGGGAATTAAATGTAGTTTTTTCTAACAGATTATCGCCACCGCAGGGGAGCCAGCCTCCCCAGGGCAACAACACTGATACATGCACAAAGGGTGAATTGTTAACGGGTTGTGTTTGTTATGACTACAGGGTCCGTGTCACGCAGTGGAGCAGTACAGCAGTGAAGACAGCTTACAGTGGAGTACGTAGCCAAACACACAGTTGCGATCACTTTACTAATGAACCACTTGCAACAACAACAATCAGCTGTTAGTAGTTCTTCCCGAGAGAACGATGATAATTCATGTAGACATGCTGTCAGGCATGGAGAAAGACGTGTACAGCTTGCAGTACACTGTCATGCATGCAAAACATCACACCAACACAGCACATGTGATGCAGACCTCACACCAACACAGCACATGCAATGCTGACATCACACCAACACAGCTCATGTAATGCAGACATCACACAAACACTGCACATATAATGCAGACATCACACCAATGTTGCACATGTAATGCAGACAACATATCAACACAGCACATGTAATACAGACTTTACAGCATACACACCATTACAGCATGTAATGTAACATGACATGACATCAACAACAACTATGGTGGCTTCTCAGCACAAATAGAGCCTCCTAAAGGCGGACAGGGGATCTGTGTGACAGGAGGGGCTTTTTGGTCTTCCTCGTCTACAGACTTTCCGCTTGAAATCACCATTTGCACGGCTTACTCATAGCTTGTACATCTATGTGTTGACTACACCACTGCATGTCCTGCATAGTTACTCGAGTTCCAGGTAGCAGAACGAATGAATGACTGTGGTTATACTTCACTAATAAAATACTTCCTGCCCTACCAAACAGCTGCTGCTACGTCTGTTCCTGGGAACAGCACTAAACAAAGTGAGGTGGCATACATATATGTAAGGCATGTGTGAATACACAGGTCTACCTGTGTCACGTACTCATAAAACTTGAAGCTGTTTATGCCCCCGTGCAAGAAAGGTATTCCAAGAAAACATGAAATGCCTGACTCGGCTCTGCACGCCAATTGCAGAGAAGCAATTATTCGTGAATTACATAATAAATAGGCATATAAAAAAAATAGGAAAGCAGGTTCGTGCAACTTGATGCTGCTACGTGACATTCGTAGAATTGTATATCAGCAACTTGATAAATCCTCTGCCTCACACCATGCCAATATTTATTATAACAGTCACGTTCCTTCCACGTAACATACAATGTATACAACCAGATAATTCCCTTCGATTCCATCCCCAGTATCTTCCTCTCACCACATGTTATAATTAATCCCTTTGTGGCCTCCCACAGTTTCCATGAACCCTGAATACACTGCAGCAAGGTAATCTCCCGATGCCATAAACAAAAGAAATTTTTTCCTCGTTATCTCTCTCCCTCTTCAGAGATACCATTCTCTGCCTGGTCATCCCCAAACCAACTTCCTGACTGACCTGAATTCCACAGCGCAACTCAATTGCCGCACTTCAAAGAATCAGGTGTTTTACGATCTGTTGAGTCACGATGGTATAGCAACCAGCCGACACTAAAGTCTTGTCTAACCACCTTGCCAAGTCTACGAGTGAAGTCTGCCAGCCATCCCACCACCTTCATCCTTTACATGAACCCACATTTCAGAACCCAGGCAAGTGAGGGCGTTTCCCCAGGTGTTACCTGCTACAACCACTTCCAACAGCTCACTTCTTCAAGACAGTAAGATCTATTCCCAGCCCTACTTTCCCCATAATGGGTCGCATAACCTCCTATTCTGCCATTATTTCCAGCAAACATGCCTTGATTCCCACTGCTTGATGTTCACCTTCATTACTCCCAGGTCCTCTCCCCATATCCCTCATACTCTGAAGAACATCCCTGGGTTCGTTGATCCCTGTGGCTGCTGTATAACCACAATGTCTGTATTTCCCCAGCAGTCTATTCATTCAGCAAAGTTGCCATTGCTCCTATAACTTCTCTGCTGCTCTGGCCACATCTCCATTGCTCCTACAAGTTCTCTACTGCTCTGGTCACATCTCCATTGCTCCTACAAGTGCTGCTCCGGCCACATCTCCATTGCTCCTACAAGTGCTGCTCCGGCCACATCTCCATTGCTCCTACAAGTGCTGCTCCGGCCACATCTCCATTGCTCCTACAAGTGCTGCTCCGGCCACATCTCCATTGCTCCTACAAGTGCTGCTCCGGCCACATCTCCATTGCTCCTACAAGTGCTGCTCCGGCCACATCTCCATTGCTCCTACAAATGCTGCTCCGGTCACATCTCCATTGCTCCTACAAGTGCTGCTCCGGCCACATCTTCATTGCTCCTACAAGTTCTCTACTGCTCCGGCCACATCTCCATTGCTCCTACAAGTGCTGCTCCGGCCACATCTCCATTGCTCCTACAAGTGCTGCTTCGGCCACATCTCCATTGCTCCTACAAGTTCTCTACTGCTCCGGCCACATCTCCATTGCTCCTACAAGTGCTGCTCTGGCCACATCTTCATTACTCCTACAAGTTCTCTACTGCTCCGGCCACATCTCCATTGCTCCTACAAGTGCTGCTCCGGCCACATCTTCATTGCTCCTACAAGTTCTCTACTGCTCCAGCCACATCTCCATTGCTCCTACAACATCTACTTCTGTTCCTGCATCTAGAATGATTGTGTAAATGCTAGCACAGTGAATATGTTTCGAAATTTTTTTTACAAATATCACAGAAGGATGGGTTGGACATTATGAATAACCGTTGGGCTCTCTGTGAGCCAGTGGCTTCCTTGGCCACTTGTCATCTGTTTTCTTGTCTTGGATGGTAACTTCTTTAAATCTTCTTAAACACTTCTTAAACATTTGACATATCTGCATCTTTCTATTGTGGTCATCCAATCGGTCAACTGCAACATCCTAACCTCTTGAAAACCAATGCCCAACTCTGTCCATCAAACCAGTTGTACCTCAAATTTAACCTCATTTGTCACTGCTGACCTCCTTTGTTCGCAATCAGCTTTTATTGTCATCACCGGAACACAGGAATCAGGTGTCATGGAACGATACCGGATGACACATAGACCCAAGCACACACTATCTCCTATCTGATGTCTGCTGACAACCAGCTGAAGGAGAACAGACAACAAGGAAGACTGGTGAGGTGGCGATAGGCCATCTAGGTGAGTGGACGGCTACAGCACACAGTGGACACAGTGTGTGGACGGTATCAGCTAGCTAGAACAACGAAGTAAACACTGAGGACACAACAGGTGAAAGGGAACAGATATGGCATTCAGAGTGACAATCTACCAAGGGTGATAATTGCTACTTAAAGATGGGTATATATGACAGACAATGCAACAGTGGAATAAGTTTAACAAGATTGCCATCCACGACAAAACACCCAGATGACAACTTGACAAGGAAGCCATTGGCTTATCGAGAGTCCAAAAATTTTTTCATCTATGCGTCACCTGCCATTTTGAGATATTTGTAAATTTTGTTTTTTAGACATTCACACAGCGAGCATTTACATAATCTGTAGATAATTTTTTTCCATTCATTTATTGTCCTCTGTGACAATGAGTACTTTCTGATATCTAATCTACACTGATCTTTCACTAACGTTACTTCATGTCCTCTAGTTCTACTATCTTACTCAAGTGAGAAAAAATATTTCTATCAATATTTTCATACCCATTCAATATCTTGATTTTGATCTCTTAGCCTTGTGTCTAGGGTTGTTAGACTACATTCTTTTAGGCGTTCTTCATAACTAAGGTCTCTCAGACTTAACAGAATCTTGGATAACAGAATGCCAGATAACAGAACCAACCGTTTAGTATAATGAAATACATTGGCTGGGACAGAATCATTCCCTATTCCTGCCGTATTAAAATGCACCGCTTACGTGAATCGGGCATCCCAACTGAATTCACCGCTAGGTAGAAACAAATTGCTCTGACCTGATTCTATTCAGTGGAGTTAACTGTACATAATATATACATAACTATGTGTATGTGTATGTACATATGTGTATCTATACGCACACTCACCCATGCACACAGGTAGACATATCTCTTGCATCATCACATCCCCTAAGGTGTGAACCTGACGATGCACCAAACATGGGTGGGAAGAGTTCACGTTGCTGGCTGGATGAGATCTGATCAACTCCGACAGGTGTAAAACCTTTTTTACCCCTCTGAGCCCCAGACATTGTCCCTGCAGGAAGCAAGGTGGCTGTACACTTCCACGCAATCCCAAAGGATGAAAACAACAATCCCGATCGTTCACCACATTCACTGAATTAATGTGGTAAACCCACAAGCAACAATGTTATGAACCTGATAATTCCCTTCCATTCCACCCCAGTATCTTCTTCTCCACATATGTTATAATAAATCCACTTGATGTTTCCGTCTACTTGGCTTCCCACAATGTCCTCGAACCACTAATACCCTGCAGTTAAGGCAAAACAAACTTTCCTAGTTATACTTATGTCAGTAACCTATTTGCGTGTGCGTATAGATGCTAATACTTAAACACTGTGAACACACAATACCTTCTTCATGCGAATTAATTTTCCGAATTTTCTATTCATATGCATGTGGGTTCGTGAGTGGGCCACTGGCATCTGGGATGCAGCCTCCAGTTTTGTAGTTTCTCCACCCCACAAAGAGGAGTCAGTTTCCATGTTATCAAAGTGGGGTTCGATGGTCTAGTGGCTAGAGCACCGTTGGTGGAGGGGACCAGGGTTCCCGGACAGTCGGTGGAGGGGACCAGGGTTCCCGGACCGTCGGTGGAGGGGACCAGGGTTCCCGGACCGTCGGTGGAGGGGACCAGGGTTCCCAGACCGTCGGTGGAGGGGACCAGGGTTCCCGGACCGTCGGTCGAGGGGACCAGGGTTCCCGGACAGTCGGTCGAGGGGACCAGTCCACCTCCTGCCATTTCGAAAGTTGGGCAATTTTGTTCACCCAACTTTGCCTGTGTCTTTCGTACGAGAAAAGCCGTTGGTTCCTTCTATATGGTGTATATGCCAGGGGAAGTAAAAGATCCCACGCGGGGGAAGAGAAAAAACCTGTCGTGGACTCAGTGCGTCTCACAAAGCTGGTGATCTTGATCTTTAAACTTACTACCTCCACGGTGAGCTGTTTAGGGAGTACCTCATTGAGGAGAAATGTCAGTTTCATCCACTGTAGAGATGCAACAGCAGTAAGGAACATCTTGAACTGACTGCCCCAGAACACTGGCCTTGACATCTTTGTTTTAAATTACAGCAAAATCGAGAAAACAACTTTATTTTCAGCTTCGATGCTACAACTTCATGATAAAGAACAACTGTTTTGATTATAGTGTCAGCCATTAATCACGTGATTGTGGAGTTATTGTGATTAATTTCACCAGTTAATTCTCTGCTGGTGTCTTTCTGCATGGATTTTATATGGTTTCTGTACGTTTATGTAACTGTACGATAATGGATACAGACAAATTGGTTTCAAGTTGGAAAAACTTAATAACATAAAACTAAGACAAAGAAAACACTTCAGGAGACAGTTCAGATGTGTTTTTTGTTTCGTCACCAGAAGAAAATCAAGTGAATGAAGCATGCGGCATGTGAAGCATGTGGCGTGTGAAGCATGCGGCGTGTGAAGCATGCGGCGTGTGAAGCATGCGGCGTGTGAAGCATGCAGCGTGTGAAGCATGCAGCGTGTGAAGCATGGAAAGCTTGATTAAAACAGAGTAAAAATGTCTTTGTGAATATATATACAAACAAATTATAATTGCATTCATCGACTTATGAAAATTTTCTTTGTTTGTTCCTATGGAAATATCATGCATGCACACTGCACAGACACACGCACACACACACCAACAGCCACACATACAAGCATGCACAGAGTCATATTTAGTCATTATATTTTGTAATACATTAGTGAAAATAATCATAAAATAATCATAACATAATAGTGTTTATGATTAATTTAGAAAAGTTACTGGTTGCAATTAATGAATAATTAAGCTCTGACTCAATGTTTAATGATTACTTAAACAACTAAACTGATTCAAACATGAATCTTACAATGATGGCCATTTTTATCAATCTGCAATTTGCCACTATGATCTGTAAACTAGAGTCAAATTATATAACAAAAGATTTTTAACAGAATTAGTCATGGCCTCATTATAGTTTAATAACAGGAATAATCCTACACATGGGTTTATGGCTATGTTCTCCCACTATGTCATAAAACAAAATATTAGCAAAAACATTTGTTTGGAAATTTGGTTGCAATGGTGTATGCATATGATTATACTTCAACCTGGTTGTGAGTTGGTAGATTATAATTACACCTACTAATTATGTCCATGATCGCAATTATCCAATGAGGACTGAATGTTGGTACTAATTAATAAACAACTGATGGCTATCTTAGTACGTTTCCTTATGGCAAAAAAACGTGCAACCGACTGTATCACTGATAACATTGTGCTAATAAACGGGCATGGGTCTTGCTTCAAGGTTTCTTGGAAAATGACCGTGAAAACAAAAAACATGCACTGAACTTTCTGCTGCTAGAGGGCGTTGATGGTTCATTTGTATGACGGGGGATGTTTTGTTTCACTCGCAAAACAGTTATACAACAATGTGGTATGTTTGTTAGATGTGGCAGGTGAAATGTGTGTCCTTTGGAAGAGCAACATTTCCTTCATGGCCACGACTCCAGACCAGCGTTCGCTTCCAAACACCACGGCGGTTGTTGAACAAAGTTTTTTGATTGGGCAATCATGTTTATGATTTCCGAAGTGACAAAAACCTGTCTGGTGTGTTCTGTACACAACATGTATTGTATTTGTCCTGCAATGTAACGTGAATTGATGCACCTTTTGTCAAAACCTTTTTCTGACAAAGCCCTGTAGATAACATCCCGAGATTGACGTCTCAGAAGTGGTGATAAAATACAACCAGGCACAATGCATCGTTGGTTCATTTTAAACGGCCTTCCTCACTTTGTGTCATTTCACAATCATTTCTCATAAAACATTAAACCAATCTAATCACAATGTCACTTTGACACGTTAGCTCGTTTGTGCACATTTTTTATTTAGTTTTGATGAAATCATCGATTAAACTATTAAATCATTTTGGACGGGATTCAATCTAAGTTTTGCGAAAAAGGGCAAGTGTGGTCTGGCTCTATCTAATATAACACACAGCTATTCACACTGTCAAAACATAACAAATGTGGTCTGGCTCTATCTACCATAGCACACAGCTATTCACACTCTCGAAACAACAAATGTGGTCCGGCTCTATCTACCACAGCACACAGCTATTCACACTCTCCAAAACATAACAAATGTGGTCTGGCTCTATCTACCATGGCACACAGCTATTCACACTCTCGAAACATAACAAATGTGGTCCGGCTCTATCTACCATAGCACATAGCTATTCACTCTCGAAACAACAAATGTGGTCCGGCTCTATCTACCATTGCACACAGCTATTCACACTCTCGAAACAACAAATGTGGTCCGGCTCTATCTACCATATCACACAGCTATTCACACTGTCAAAACATAACAAATGTGGTCCGGCTCTATCTACCACAGCACACAGCTATTCACACTCTCGAAACATAACAAATTATGACTCTTTTATTAATTAAACCGAGTGTGTACAATTACTTAATAAAACTATTAAACTAAACAATTAATTAAATTATTCACACACTACATACTTGAACATCACTGAACCTGATTTGTGAGTTTTAACATCAAAAGATGCAACAGAGAATGATAGTGACACAAACATGTTAAGACCGACATAAAAAGATAATTATCAACAATAACCACTTTTAACAAGCCTTTTCAAATTATTCAACCACTGTTTGAAATGCACAGCAATATATCAAATTTACACAAATGAATTTCAACCGCACACCCGAGGATTCACATATAACACCGGCCGCAAAATGACTTTTTGAATTCCGATACTGTGTCGAGGACGGAGCTTTGTATAATGAAAACTTGGGTTCGTCTGCGCATGCCGTCACTACAGCGACTGTTGCCAATCGGTACATGTTGTGATGCCACTCTCGGTTAGCTGCGGGACACGAGGGGTGGCGGCTCAATCACCCTTGGTACACCCCCACAACATACTTACATGTCACCCACTCTAACTACAGTGCCACTTCACACCGCCAACTCACCAGCCGGTCATTAATCTTATGTTGACAATGGGGCTCTTGTTACATTTAGGGTCATTTGTACTACGTGGGTTATTATGCCCGAATAGCCATTTTTTTATACATGAACTGTAAAATGGACTGGTTTCTTTTTTAAAGGCCACATTATAGAGTTCCTGGTTGTAATGTCATTTAGCACTATGGATAGGGTGATTTGGGGCTTTATAACTATAAATACTTCCAATAATACCCGAAACTTTTATGTGGGTTGATGGGTGAATGGTGGATGGGTGAATGGTGGATGGGTGAAGTTTTTCATTGAAATTTTGCAAGAATCGGCTTTCCATTCACTGCATTGGCAGTGTGTGCACAATACGTCCATTTTGGGGGTGCAGGGTTGTGGGTGGGTGGGGTGACTGGGGTCAATCCTATAATTTTTTTTTATTATTGGAATTATTATACTTAAATCATGGTTTTCAATTCTGGTCTGTTCAATAAAATGGACTGAGTTCTTTTAGAAGAATACATTATATAGAGTAAAATATTTGTGTCACAAAGCCTGAAATAAGTTTATTTGTTATTTGTTATCTTAGGCTGATTGGAATCAAGAAAACAGGGCATGAATCATGAGTAGTCAGAGTGTAACAAGAAAAATTACAAACAAACTTTTTCCATCCTTGTCACACAGATATTTTTAGTGAACAAAACAAGAAAAATTTCTCCAAACAAATACTTCCTGTTTCTGTTTAACGCCGTATTTATATGATAAATAAAACAACTGTGTAGGGACGAAACAAAACCCAGACAGTTGGGAATCAAACTGGGGAATCGCTTGGAGGAAACAGGAATGCTCGAGGAACCTATGGTGTTGTTTACGAGGTAACAGTCGGAACAATCCTCCTACCACACGTGTCATGCAGCGTGGCTTATGTCGAAGCCCTCTCTGCACTGGGATACCGAAGGTCATGGGTCGACAACACACATGGTCAGCAAGTCATGTCAATGATCCCAGTGGCGTTGGATTACACCAGGGCTATAGGGTGGTGTAGATAATTATACAACCACGGGTCACAGACAGGCTGACGAAATCACTGATGAAATCAGATGGCCCTACAGTAGCAACAGAAGGGATAGGGACAAAGAAGACATGCCATAGCACACCTTTATTGCGGTCAGTCGAAACCAGGGTCGGATAAAAAACCATGAGTCCAGCGACATTAATGCGTTCAATGAACCTTGAGGTAAAGGCCAGACTTTTGTGCCTTTTTCCAGTGTATGTCAATTGATAAAGCGGTTAATTTTCCAGATGGGGATGTGCCTTGTCGGACGGCATTCAGCCTTGTCGGTATCGATCGTTCTAAACTATGAGATAATGCTCGTTCTTGATAGGAAGGGTGTCGGAGAAATTATGGGGTAGAGCGCAATGGGCTAGCAGCAACAAAGACCAGTGATGCAGGTGTCCGATAAGGCACACAACAGACGTGTGAGCGTCTGAGATCGGGCGATGCGGACACCTCGCCACATGAAAGATTAATTGTTACTGCGCTTGACTCATGCCCTGTTTCCTCAATTTCAATCAGCACTGCAAATCTACATGTGGAACCTTCCTTTGTGCACTTTGTGTGTCTGTCAATACCCACCTGGTTACTCGATACTCCGCTCGCGTGTCAGGTTCCACAACATGATAGACTTTTTAAATTATAAATTGAGAACAATTTACCTTTCACAATGCAAGTCGACCTTGCTCAAGTCAGAATTGTAGGAAATTATGTGGAGAGTGGTAAGCGAACTGGAAAGAGAGCAGTCATTCATTGAATTACCAAAGTAAAAATCCTGGTCTTCACATCTAACTAGGAAAGTTTGTGGATGATGCACTTCGAGATTGAACAAGTATGCAAGTTTGAGGTTGACACAACGTAATGGTATGTGCATTATTAAAAGGTGTTTTGCTGCCTTCATTTGCATCTTAATTATGCCGGCTGAAATGTCGGACGCATTCCAGATGCATTGGTTAATGAGGTTTTCGTGACCTGACCAGCCAGCGGTTATACAGGTGGTTTCACGGCGGAATGCAAAACAAAGGAAAAAACCCTTGGGCCTGCCACCTGTCAGCATGGACGTGGCATGCAAGGTATGCCTCATTCAAGGCTTCCTTGTGTGTTCCACGTACCTGTGGCATGACGCAAACATAAATACGCATGCATGTCACACGGGCACATGCAATCAGAATCATTCATGCACGTCAGCACACCGTGTTAGAACCTACTCATCAGGGCTAAGAAGATGTAATTGAATTCAATACGTCAGACTCCTCATCGCCAACAGGTGGTGCTTCACATAATGCAGCCAGCAGCAACGGCCAATCACATAACTCGATGCCAGCTGGATTAGTTCCTTTTTAATCTCACAGAATGGACTAACATCTTTGTTAACATTTAACAAGATTTAACAAGATTGCCATCCCAAACAACAAGTTCCAGATGGCAAAGTGGACAAGGAAGCCATTGGCTTATCGAGAGGCCAACAATTTTCTCATCTATGTGTAGCCCACCCTTATCAAATATCTATCAACATGCACATACTCTGTGTACAACTCAGTGAAGCCGAGTGTTTGATAAGAACAAGACCAAACAATGTGCGATGTACAAATGTACATCGATTGTATATCGCACCTGACAGAAAAAAAAACAGCTTTTTAAACAACTGATATATTTTATGTATGAACAACCAGACATGACATTTTTGTTTTTCGGGTGCCATGTTTGGCTGTCATGACCTTCCATACTACCGCATCCTTGGTTGTCATCAACTATTCTCTGTCATTCTCTCGTCTTCCTAACTGTTTATTTATATTCATGAAAATCACAAAACCATAGGGCTACTGCAATAAATTATAACAAGAATTCAAAGTCTTTCTCTTAGATGCAAGACAAGCGTTTTCACTGTTAACACATTTGTACACAACCCTGAACCCAGCCTGTGAGCAACACTAGACATACCAGATCCTTAACTACCTAAATCCCTAAACCCTGGAACACTGTGCAAGGTTACTTGGACAATCACGTAGACCAGTGCAGTTGAAGATGGGTGGTCAATTAAACGATTCCCCAATTAAATAATCCTACCACCCAGTCACTTCACCACATCATCAAAACATGAACGATAAGCCAATGGCTTAATTGTCGAATTGCCATGCGGAGCTTATCACTGTGGTGGCTCACTTGTTAAAACCTTGTTAAATCCTGAACTGATGTCTCAAGTAATTACACTCCAAACTACCCATTCAGTAGTTTCAGGACGACTGCTACAGAAAACCCTAAATTAGTTAATCACCAGTGATAAGCACAATGACATAGTACAAAACACACTAAACCAATTTTGATGAAAAAACTATGCCACACGCATTCTTGTGTGACCATTCACCTGGGGCGTTCCTTAAACCCAACCCTTGTGACTAATTACGTGCTTGGTTCACGGCAGTACTGTGCCTTGGAACTTGTCAGAACACATCGTGAGGTGCTAGGATCAGGTCAAGAAGCTAAGTAAACAACCTACAACGCTTGACACTCGACTGACACTAGACTGAATACGTTATAAAATTAATAAATTCACCACACCAGAAGATTTCTGCACAGATTGCAAGTCACAGCCACACAAATTGGAGCATTAATTTCCTAAAGACATTCTGATGGTATCAACCATCGTAAATTCTAAAATTGCCGTGAGACAATGCCAAAATAATGGTTTCATTTATTTACTGACCACGAATTAATTCTGCACACTTTATGGTATTCAACCCTTACAGGAGTTCTGAGAAGTCATTGTCGCATCAACGCAGCACCACCAACTCAGTCCTGAATACACGGCCTACACAGACATGTTTCCTTTCAGCCCTTGTTATTACATTGTTAACTTTCACGGAAAGGGCACATTTGCTGACCAAACGTACTAAATGACCGTGTCAATTTGAATATGTTGACACACATGAGATGGCTGACACATTATTTAATTGTTCGTACTATTAACCACACCAGTAGCATTGCGCACTTTCACCTTTGAGGAAAATGCCCTGGACATGTACTAAATGACCATATGTTAATTTGAATATGGATTCCGCTATTTCCTGACCACTGCCGTGTCATTGATTATATAAATGTATCCTAAAAGGTTCCATAATAGTTTAATCCATGTTACTTTGGCAGAATTTCAAAACAGTTTTAATAATATGTCTCTGACAAGCATGCTAAATTTATCAGGTTCTTTCTGAGAAAAGAAATTAATGTACTGAGTTGCTGTCAACCCAACATCGAGACAGCATATTATATTGCTACATAAATTCTGCTGCTGTGACAGACACATATATTGTCACTATTCCGTCGTGGCTGATAAATCATTTCTGTGCGTACTAAACAATGGCGACAATTTGAATATGGACACAAGTAATTCTGTGATTACCCCATCCTGAAGGAAAGTAGTGTCAGATCAGCCACGCCAAATGAAGTTATGGGTTCACTTGAACTGCGTACCATTAATATATGCACCTAATTTAACACCTGGCAGGATTCATATATCTTTGCCTTGCTGCTAAAACCTCAAATGTGCTATTTGGCTGGTGGTGAAAACCACTGGCTTCCGTTTATCTACCAAATGAAATTTAAAGATCATATGCAAAGATCAGATACATTTACTTGTTTTTACTCGTTCTGGGTAGAACTGAATCCACTTATTCATATTCAGTCATGAAATTGTAAAAAGTTACATTAATTTACTCATAAAACTGGGGGATATACCTACATTCCTGAAGGCACTTCCAGAAACCTCAAAAATAACATAAATGTAAATGTATTTACAATAGTCTTTGAATGGATAGATGATCCAGTTTCTTGGTTATTAATATTAATCATAATTACCTCTCAAGAAACTTGAAGTTTGTTCTGGATATTTCGACTGCATCTCGCAGTCTTCTTCAGCAGACTGAAGTTACGGATGTGTCACATGACCAATGTCATGTGACACAAGCTGGAGTAGGACTGGTGGGAGCTCCTGGCCAACGTCTCGGTTCAGCGTAGGTTTCTTTCTGTGGACGTTAATCGCCTCCTTTATTTTTCTCCTGTGCCAGTTCTCCTCGTGGTCTAGAATATTGACGTCCTTCATAGAGCACTGATGGCCTGTGTTCAGTTTGTGTTCGCTTATAGCTGATAGGGGTTGGCGACAAGATAGATGTTCTTTGATTCTTGTGCCAAGTGTTCTGGCTCTTTCTCCTATATAGTGTTGGTCACATTCTGGGCATTGTATGTCATATACTACCCCACGCTTTGCTGCCTTGCTGTATCCATAACTTCAGTCTGCTGAAGAAGACTGCGAGATGCAGTCGAAATATCCAGAACAAACTTCAAGTTTCTTGAGAGGTAATTATGATTAATACAATAGTCTTGTTTTGGTAGTACCATGCATATTTATTTATCAAACTGTTTATAAATTCCATGTTTAGTTTGTACCAGCTAGCAGATACAGTCATCAAGTGTAGCCTAGCCCTAGCCTAGGCTTGGATGTTGGACCAGCAGTCTACTTTGTCTTTGCTTTACTCGGTGGTTTAATTAGGAATATTGGAACATGGGGGGAAATATGTGGACAGTGTATGATTTTACTGATGAAATATCTTTATTTTTGCAATTTTTAACAACTGTGTCAATCTAACTTTTGAGTAGAGCTGTCTCGCCTTTGTATTGCCATTGGTTTGCCCTTTCAAGGTCTTTGGCTTTGTCATTTTATTGCAGCACAGTGCACAAAGTGCCTCTCGGTCTACGCTAGTTATTATTTATATATGTTGCAGTGTTTTAATAGTTTTTTCAAATAATGAAACTGATGACAATGTTTGTTGATGTTCATTTGGCCAGACTGATGTCACACACTGACTCCATACTGACATTGCCAAGCGAAATGTTAAATCGCTTCGGGGATTCTCTGCCACTAATATAATTAGCTTTTAATGAAGAGTAGGCAATAACATCATTTGTTAATGCATTCCAAACTACAAATACAACTGTTTGTTATCATGTATCACGGTTACTGGAATATTTGCATATGATCTTTAAACTCTCCACTCTTACATATCTCAAGATATATTTTTATAAAAAAAATTGCAAATTCCACCTAAAATCCTCGGCGATTCCTCGTTCTGGTGATGTCTCTTGTGCGTCCCTGATCATGGTATCACGCTTAACAATTTAACTGGTTTATTTTGCCTTTGAGCTTCGCTTTCTGAGCATTTAGACTCTGTATCAGTTTTATTATTATTATTATTATATGATTTTATATCGCATAAAAATTTCATTAGGCAATAGATTTACAAGTTTACATTATACATCCAGACAACTGCTATGATGCAAAACTGTTCATTTAAACTTTTTTAACCACAGACCGACAGTACAACTGGTCATGTTCTGAAGAAATGAGACACGTGGAATGACATCTTATATAATAAATTGTACATTTAAACTTTTTTAACCACAGACCGACAGGACAACTGGTCATGTTCTGAAGAAATGAGACACGTGGAATTACATCTTATATAATAAATTGTACATTTAAACTTTTTTAACCACAGATCGACAGTACAACTTTGGTCCTGTTCTGAAGAAATGAGACACGTGGAATGACATCTGAAATAATAAATTAATGTCTTGGTTGTGACTTGTGCAGGGATTGGTCTGCAGTCACATTCAGACACTAGTAAATGAAGCGGTGCTGGCTCAGATTTAATGAGCCACTTATAAGACATAGCTTGATCTACTTTTGCAGAGGTCCTATTAAACCTAACTAATTGGCACTAAAAGCAGCCGGCCTACATTTATAAGCGAACTTGTAACGCGACATCGCACCTAGGTTATTCACTTTGGAATTGCACTTGTTTTATTCGCGTCCCATACTTAAACATACTCTATGCTTGCTACACGTAACATGTTATGTATTATATGCTGGCAGCACATTCTGAGCAATACAAGCAGCATGCCCTCAAGCATATTTTATTAACACCCCCCCCCGCAGTGGTGATAGGTTAACACACTAGACACCAGGGGCTGTCGACACACAAAGAGACTGAGTAGAAAGTATGTGAAACAACTATCGTACAGGTAATATCTGTCCTGTCATATTGTTTTCATCGATATCCATATTTTTTACTGAATTCTGTGCACTGTGTAAAGCCATATATATATATATATATATATATATATATATATATATATATATATATATATATATATATATATATATACACACACACACACACACACACACACACACATATGTATGGCTTTACACAGCACAGAATTCAGTAAGTATATATATATATATATACTTATACAATTTTTCATTAGTTAATTGGCCTATATAATTTATTCCAATCAAATGTTGCCATCTGTCAGGCTATGAAATGTTCCTACATCCAACAAAAAACCCACTAGGTTTCACAGGAAATCTGTCTAGCATCAAAAATAGTTGTACTTTGACTGCTGTTAGTTTAGCATTCGATGTTAAACTGTTGTGATGAACACAGGAAAATATATGCACTCTGTTCCCACAATTTTTCCATATGAAACAAATACCTCCTGAAACCCCAGATGTGATATCTGTCTAACCATTATGGTACATAACAATTATCTTTCTGACTGCTTAATTGTCAGGCTATTCATATGGAACTTTGATAAAATCAGAACCAACAAGGAATTTCATACGTTTCTATCATTCTCCAGGGTTCAAACACATACCCCAGTGATGATATTTATTAGCTAGCCATATCAATTCATTTGTCCCACAAGTTTTTACAGCCTTCAACCAACCGGCGACATCAAAGAAAGCCTCTCGTCTCTCTGCTTTCATGTTTATTTTATTTTCTGTTGATAAAATACCACATCAGAATACCTACATATGTGGTAAACAGACACTTTATAACCATTTGGTGTAAAAAGGACATGGTCTACATTTGATAGCCTCAACAATAAGCTGCAGGTCTCCATTATGTGATCGGACTACATGATACAATGTATCAATACTAGCATCACGTCTGTCCCTATAATCATTGCGCCTGGGCCTTCAAACTCACTTCTGAAGTGAACTGTATCACACCCTCAATCATTCTAGCCACTTGGTCAATCAATGAACTCCTGTAGCAGTCAATCAAATCAAGTCGCTGTCCATAGCTTTCCAATTACATCACCAGGCGGCAACACAAAACGCACAAACACCTGCATAACAACAACAAAATTAGCCTGCAGTGACGATTCCAAGTAATTTTTTGGACACAACCTACGATTCCCTATCTGGGACCACTGCTTAGAAGACGTGCGTTAACTGATTTACCCAGCTTTAGGCGGCCGCCATGTGGCGATGCTGATAAGCGAAGAATTTCTGATATTTTATATTGATGCATATAAAAAAGCAATCAAAGATGCAAGAAGACTCGAATCCATGGTCTCACAACTAGCATCGTCTTGACAACATATGTGGCGACCAATGTCTCGTAATCGTGTCGATACATTTACATGGCCGCCGCTGCCATCGATTTGCTAAACTAAGAAACAGATGGCGCTAATCATAGCACGTGTAAACAATTAGGCGCCAGGGCAGTGTTGATAAACTGGCTCAGAATAAGGCTGGATTTCATTTTACAGCAACAACACTAAGTTCAATTGCAACGACTCCCTGGAGGAGTAGTGAGGGAGGGAAGGGATGTAGTACTTATTTTACAGAATCAGGGTTAAAACATATAATTTTTTTGCCCATTTTTTATTATAACAATAATCGAATCAGTCAAAATTACATCGAATTGATAAATTTGTCTTAACTGTCGAACTGTTGTTTTGACAATTGATAATCCAGTTCTTTTTATGATGGGAGACAAATGTTTGCTTGAACCCCGTCCGTTACTCCATAGACAAGTGTGGCTTTATTATGTGGTTATTTTTTATATTTGGTACCACCCACAAGTATTTCTTTATTTGGAAGCTAGTTATATATTATATGATTAATATGTTATATAAAGTTATATAAATGCATATCATCCAAACATATCATGTTATATAAAGTGAATACAATAGCCAGTTCATGTCTGCATTGACAGGTTGGGACACCGACCAGAAAATGCCCTGACAAGGACAAGTCACAGGACAGTTACCCCAAGGTGCCTTGAACTTAAAAAAAATATTATATAAGGTGCCCTGAACTTAAAAAAAATATCATATAATTACTGTAAAGTTTGTTATTGAATGTGAATTTTTTTTGTTACATAATGCTACATAGAATTAACGCTAATGTCTAAAAATCTGTCTCTGCTTGGTAAATGTCTCAGATGGTACATTAATCACTGTATACACAAGCATTCAATATCAATATACAAAAAAGTTCAACATCATTACTTACTAAAATTATATTGTATCTTTAATTTTAAATATAGTTTCGTTGCAGATTTGTTTTGCCCTTGTGCCAGAGATGCAGCTTCCCGACCCTCTCTCATGTAAACAAGCCTCCATGGCCTATTTTGGGTCAGATACCTAAATCCAGAGCCATTAGCAGTAATTCATTTTTATAGTGACTGGGTTTATATCAGGACAAGTCATTTACTGATAACGCCTACTTTATGGTTTGAATTACGATCCAGGGTTGTATCTGGCCCAACCCCCACAACACCCCAGGCAACAGTAGGGTGAACAGGAGTATGATTTATTTGCTCCCTGGCAAACCAGGGAAAGGGGACCTCCGGAGTGTGTGTTTTTAATAATAATTATGGCAACCCTGCGAAGTCTGACCACTAATGCCACCTGGTGGACAACTGTTCAGCTTACAAGTTTCAAGTGCTTAGGCAGAACCAGATAGGGAGGGAAGGAGGGAGGGAGGGAGGATACGTGGGCAAGAAAATGATCCAAAGTAAAGTTTCATGATTTACACACACCTAGGAACTTGCAGTGGCTTTACAAGGTAGCATATTACGTAATATCCATTCACCAAAGTTCATATGTACAAGAGGAACACATTATATCCTTGTGAAGACTCCGACTCTGACTCAAAGGTCTACACTCTCAGACTCTGTAGCTAGTGCGTACTGACAGACACGGGGGTCTGACCAGGTGAACTTTCCAAGCAGACTGCACTTGGTTTCAGTAGGCAGACTGCACTCGGCTTTGGTGCACGCAAGAGCAACAACGTAGTGTATTCTCTGCACTGCAGGACACAAAAATGTATGACATGCATAAATGTTTGATCATAATAAATATCTGGATTAATGAGTGTAATGAGCGATTGCTAAAATCATGAACATATCCCAATTACAACCTCTTTTTGCTTTAGATGTACACAAATACGATATCCTTATAATAATAATTCAACCACCATAATAGTTCAAGAATCAAAGAACTATTATACCATTTAAAGCCACATATTTTTGAAATTAGACTACTGGTAATAACTTGAATGTGTCACTTTCCCTGTGTTTTGAATGACCAAGATATATGATTAATTTTATTGTTATATATATAATATAATATATATATATATATATATATATATATATATATATATATATATATATATATATATATTATAATTGTAATGTAATGTTTTATACTTTTTGATTCATGATTTAATCAGCTGGTCTGTTTTTACATAGTTCATTTTCTTAACTACATATACATACATATTTAACTTTAAAATTTTATGTAAAGCACCCGAGAACATTTTATTTTAAGTGGATTCAGATGTTCCTACTGCAACTGTTATTATTATTAACAATCTCTCCCTGAGAGCTCTTTCCTTCTATTCTACCGAGTTCCTGTACTTTGCACAAGCCACAAACAACATATTAATCCCTCTCGGGCAGTTCATACTATCATAAAAATAGACATATGGTAAGTACTGAGGCCCACGAAGACGTTGATTTCTATGCCAGCAAGGCAGACTAATCAAGCCAAGGTTCTGTGGTAACAATTAGTTATTAATCACTCTAAAAGTCAGACAGAAACAACAATCATCATCACAAAATGCAATGGACAGCCGTTTCTGAAGTTTCTAATCTAAAATGATAACCCATTCAATCTAACATCAGCTATTCACTCCTGACTGTGGTATTCAAAACAATTACATCTTCTGGCTAGATTACGTAGCGTTCACCTCCACTCCTATCACGTTACTAGCTGTTTGCAATCCCCGGACCAGTTGCGTGGCCTGCTCCATTTTATGGCCGAATTTAATGGCACTTCCCAGCTTTTTATTGCCAAGCTCAAGGCCAGTCGAGAACTCGCAAATGTCCCATAATTTCACATTATCATTAAGCAAAAAAGGCCGCTACACAGAGCCGCTACTCTTTGACGTCACTGACGATATTTCACATACCAACATGTGCCAATGCAATCTTGAAAATAATAAAGTCTCCCATAGATATGATCAACTAAAAACGGGTTCGCATTGATACACCTTTAGAAGCTGACATGTCATTACGGCTGATCTATGCGCCACTTAAAGCGACATCAATCTCTGTCTAACTGAATAAGTTATTGTGCTTGTAGCCGTATTACCTATGCATATCACTGCAGACCTAGGTCTATATTACTAGCCTAGACAAAGTATTAGAGTTTGCCCTTCACTAACCGTGAACTGTACACATACCAGGCCACAGGAGCTGGAGCAGCACTTCTTACAATGAGTTCATTCTTTTCACGCGTGATCATTATTTTTCAGTATACATCAACAATTAATTAAGGGACTTAATTAATTAAGGGACTAAATTAAATTGAAATATTGTCTGTTTCAGTTCATTGAAGAAAAGAAAAGGAAAACACCTCCCATGTCAATTCTGAAAATGCCACGTTAGTGATTTTCATGTCAACATGTATATATATATATATAATTATATATATATATATATATTTATACCAAACAGCTATTTTAAATAAAGTATTACTTCCTTTTAATAGTATAATACCATTGCTTCAATGCTGGTTGTACATGATTACATTTTTATGTCACATAATAAAGTGTCATGTGGTTAAAACCTGAAATGTCAACCGAGGCAAAACAGGACCTTAAGCAGGACATTTTAGCAAACAAAAATTAACTTTTGATCAGTTTTGATCAGGGACATAGCCAAGTTAACTAATCTGTCATTCGTCTTTACAAATTACTTTTATTCTAACTGGCACATAGGTTTTCCAGTGATGTGTGGATGTGGACCATCAAATAGACAGAAAGAAACGAAGTGACACCTTTGAAATGTGGTGCTGCAGGAGGATGCTACGAATCCCATGAACGACCAAGAGAACACACAAGTCTGTCCTTAAAGAATTCAATCAGCTCCAATAAATTTGAAACAGAATGACGTACTTCAGGCACATCAAGCATGTGGAAGGTGACCCTAACCGTTTGACTCCATAGGAGTGTTGGCCAGTATTACTACAAGACAAGACAGGTAGGAAAAGCTGATAATGAGTGGAATGATTGAAGACAGACAGAGGAGCGAGCGGAAGGATACAACAAAGTGTTTGTGTTGCACGAAAGAAATGCCATCATTCTCACCTGCAGACTACAATTTTTGCATAAACCGTCCAACGCCCACATAAATGAACGGTCATTTCCTTTCCTCATGTATTATGCATGACTTGCAATTCTGCAACCACAGTGCGACATATCTCTTCAGCAATCAACCGAGAGTGATTTTCAATCATCATATCATGTTTTAATCAACTGCCCCATCTGTGAACGTCGGACTTCTATCAGTACTACATCATGCCACTACAGCATATCAACTACCCCATCTGTGAACATCCTCTTTCTATCAGTGCTATATCACACCACTACAGCATATCAGCCACCACTTCCTCTTTCACCAATTTATCACAACTTCCTTTTAGCAAATGAAATGCCAGTTCTTTTTTCTAAACTACGTGGCACTAGCTTTTTACAAATGAGTTGGGACTACGTTCGGCGTCAACCAACGCATCCCTTTCTAAACACCACTGCTGTTTTATCAATTAGCATGTCACTTTTTCAATGCTTTACACAACCCTTTTTGCACCAATCAACATCTCTTTGTATAAAACGACAATGTTCTGTCACGTTTTAGACAAATCCAGGGTCACTTGAGATGACAACACCGATATCATGGCCCTTCAAACTTCAGTGGATGATCAACGTTTTCTGGACCGCTGTTGACCTTAAGAGAGACTTTAACACGAAACGCTTCAACCAATGCAACAAGAAAAACTTCTACTGCACAGAAATTGTCGAGAACCCGACATCCCAAGCTCAGCACTGCGTCAAAGCCGAAGGTTCGGCAGATCCATTTACAATATTAAGTTGTCAACAGTACATGGAACGAGTGGGTTAAGGAGCTAAGGAGGATAAGCGAGGACAAAAAGGTGGGTCTTCAGGTGATGCTGAAATGTCATTACACGTAATTACTTTTCCTGCAGACTTCCTGCAGACGTTAACATGGAGTGAGTTCCATAGAGTTGGTGTGGCAACCAAAAAAAAAGCACTAGTTCCTACGGTTTTTTTTACTCTGCAAACCAAAAGGACTTTTTTTTTTAAAATTGGAAAATAGGAGGTGTTGTAAAAAGATGATTATTGCAAAATGTCAACAAACTCTAAAAATACATGTTTCCAATTATTTATCAAATTTTTTACCCAAATGGAATCTCGACCCACTCGCCAACACACAATTTTTTTATTATTAATTTTTTTACATTTACAACGCACCATAAACATTTGTGGGCGTCACTCGTGCTACGTCGTCATCATCGATTTCTCAGTATTTCTTGCAACGCAAGACCTATTCCGCTGGTATGTTATTTCCTCCTTGACGTCACTGATGACAAAGCCACAGACACTCTCATGCAATGACGCACTTCGCCGACATGCAACATGATTACAGTCATCCTAATGAAAATCACGTTCACTTTTCCTTTATTTCCTCTCACAGGTGCAATTCCGTACAAACATTACACCTCATATTTGCCACATCCGTTATCTATATTTCCTCTCTAGTGTGACAACCGTCAATGACACGTCAGCATGAATGCGTCAGCATGAATGCATCATAGTCATCATGTCAGGAGGAAACACTAACCATGCATCTGAATGGTGAACCACCTTCAACACACTGCCAAAGACATGACTCTACGAAGAAGCTAAAACCATAACATGCTGCCACAAAAGTTAATTACATATTTATATAATTTATTCACATTATATGCTGTACTAAATTAGTTAGCTAACTGTTATTAACTATGTTAATTATAATCATTTCATAAGCATTTGTCTTCATTAAATTATTTTTCAAAGTAGTACTTCAAATGCATAGACTGAAATGTCTGCAGCAGCTCAGGCCTGTCGCAAGCTACAATAAAAAAAAAAATTCTGAAAGGCCATTTTTTAAATCGACCTATAAATTGGAAATGAGTGGGCTTCCAATGCAAGGAAATCTACAGCTGGTCATTTGGTCAGTAATGTAGACGTTCAGACAATCACACTTGCGCGATGTTTCCTTTAATTATATCAATGTATTATTTAGTGTTTATGTTCATGTATTATTTAACTTATTAATGTATCATTAAATCCAAGTAGAAAATGGCATGTTGGTAGTTAAACTTAAACTTTCATCTCAATGGAGTCACTCGCAAACGGTAGTCTCAACATGCCTTTACACATAAGGTATTATTATCAGACAAATGTTCTGTTACAGGCGTATTCATAAATATGCATGTAAAACAGTGGAAAAAATTAGTATCCTAGTGTATATAATATACATATTGTATGATGTTTTGGCACAAACATTCAACTATATTATAATAACTCATGGTCTATAAATTTGCATTATCATGTTATAGATTGAAGTGTTTACACTGATTTTAGTTTGTATGGTATTAGTGTGCATATATTTTGTTTTTTTCTGCTGCTATAGTCTAATGTCATTGATCAATGTAAATGGATTGCATTGTTGTCTTCTAGGGGGTCCTCGGTAACCTCAAATTGCACTTTTAACTAGTTAGTGACACATTATGTGATATTGGAAATATTTTCAGCTGTACATGTCACCAAATAAAGTTCTCCTTATCTATATGTAGAATGAATTCATTTGGTTTTCCCGCAATAGTTGGTAGTGCCATCTAGTGAATGGCATAGGCGTGACAGGGCATACATTTCTTAGAAAACCATAAGAGGTCAGATCAGTATTTTATTCTATGGTTCATGGGAGACAAGTAGTGCTAGTGATTTCGAGATGGTACCACTCTTCAAAAATCTTGCAACCTGAAAATTTTTTCTACAAATAGGAAAAAGGCATATTGGTGGCCTATGATCCCTGGGCTGTGGTCAGGCTGAAATTATTAGTGGCCTGCAGAATCTGCATGCATGTCAGTGATGGAAGCATCCCTGCGTATGAAGACAGAATCCAGTTTGTTTAGGTTACACATGACTGGAACATCGTCCAAGTTGATTTTCTCAAAAACTGAACTGTATGATTTGACAAATATGCTACTGAAGGTCGATGATAAGACAAACAGGAGCCTATCATTTTTAGAAAATCTGAAATGTAACTTTGTCCAGTGTGGGACTGTCTGGATGACTTTAAGTGTTTGTTTCAATCTCATCATGCCCACTGACACAACACAACAGATATTGGTGCATCACGATGGTTTGTAAACAACACACTTACACACCAATTCTGTCATCAGCTCAGACCGTTTTTTTTTGGATTTGTTTGTAACGAAGTAAATATTTTTGTGCATTCATCAGACAAATATAACATTTAATAACAAACTAACAAGTTGAAGCACAAATACTTTTGATCCCTAAGCAGATTTCTGGCGAAACGTAACATATTTTTTATTAAAGTACATTTTGTAGCCTGATAGGTGGCGACACTTGACCGGAATCGGAATGCTGTAGGCCAGTTAACCAATGAAAATTTTTATGTGGATTTGTATGACTTTGCACAGAATTTAAAGTCAAAAATACAGATTTCAACCATAAAAATGTAGCAGGTGAACATCGTCAACACTGCAGTGCCGACTGCACGTAAATGACTGTGAAGTGACGTGCAATGCATGAAACGTGCACCTACCGTAGCCTGGCTGGCATAGTGTGCGTCGAGTATGTGTGAGTTCTCCCGCGAGAACCTGAGGTATGTCGACGGCCAGCGTTTCTTGTACAGCTCCAAGTAGCGCATCCCGTACTTTACTGGAAACTTGGAATTCCTCAACACTGCAACCGAACAACGTAGATCAAATCAAATGGTACAGCAACTAATTCCATGCTCCTAGCATCAGACAAAGGGTGGTTTGTCTTAGAGAAAACAAGGTTTATTTGTGGTAAACCTTTCAGTTGCAACAATGTTATTTTAACGGTCCAATTGTAAAGGCATTCGTAATCTGTGGTCAACCAAAATTATTAAATTGCAATCAAAGGAATATGTTTCAGAATTACAATTTCCAGTTATAGAATATTGCATGATCAATCTACTGCCAAAAGGGACAAATTATAACAGGAGAAAATTTCAGTACAAAGTAGGCAGCCTCATCGGACTAGGAGGTGACAATATTTCACTTTGCAACAGCAATCCTCACATTACAGAATTTACATAACTCAAACCAACACAACTACTGGGGGGGTATTTAGTATTCAAAGGTTCAGACGATGCACTTTTTATTTCTGGTGCATCTAACTTGCTGTGCTTGTTGGCTTTCTGATGTAAATAAAGAACACAAGTTCTTCCAGATATCCCAGTCAATGTAGGCATGTATCTCACTATTCCCATCCAACTGGTATTTTATCACAAACTTTTTCTCTTAAACTACAATATTTCTGAAATATTAACGATGGGAATGATAGTAGGGCGCGGTGGTCGAGTGGTAAAGCGTTGGACCTTCGGTCGAGGGGACCGGGGTTCAAAAACCACCTGTGGTAGAGCATCGGAGTTTTCGGTCGAAGGAACCGGGGTGCAAAACCACCTGCTGCCATTTCAAAACCTGTGCAATTCCGTTCACCCCAGTTTGCTTGTGTCTTTGTGAAGAGACACTAAAAGCCGTTGGTCCCTTCTACCTGGTGTCTATGCCAGGGGAAGTAAAAGATCCCACACATGGGGTAAATGTGTAACCTGTCATGGACTCAAAGAGTGGTGGTCTCTATCTCTCACCCACTGATTCCTGGCGCGTGAGAGGTGCCGAGCAGGACTTACAATGCTCTCATCGAGCCCACTACTTGACAGGAAGAAGAAAGATACTAGATTGGACAGAGTATTGGAACTGTGGCACCTAGTTTTGTAATCTCGTTACCTCCCCCGGAATTCAACAACGACCCAACAATCAACAAGTTTACTGTGTAGAACATTACCGTTACACCACTGAATATATTAGTCGGTATGTTTTTTTTGCTATAACGCGGCATTCTGGGTCCAACATATTGGACCGCGTTCTAAGCGAGCCACAATATGGCAATGTGTTCCAATATCTGCCACCAGGGAAGCCACTAAACAAACAGCATCATAACGGGGCACATAAGAGCGAAGCAAGCTGTATATCAGTTTAAGTATATTATCATGTCTGGCATTAATTATCCAACATATTTAACTTCATTGATGTTTTCTTTTGGCGTCTCATCCAGTGTACTAACATTTGAAATGTACAAGTTTGCATGACTGTCTTGTTCACACAGTGATGAAGTACAAAACACAATGAAACAACTTCCACATATTGTGTATCAATAAATGTTTTTGGTACTGCAAAATCATATGCATAATCGAGATCACATGGTTTGATCTTGGAGTGGTGTTTACTTTTTGTCTTCCGTTTTTATCGAGACTGAAGACGTTTAATGATTTCTTGTATGAACGACATCAGCCAGAATGTTACAGACGGTAACTATCTGAGATATATATATATATATATATATATATATATATATATATATATATATATATATATATATATATATATATACCTGACTCTCTATAAGAACTTCGCTGTATCAAAAAGAATGATTTTGTCACCTCGCTACGTAACAGCGTGTGACTCATCCTAGATCATCCAAACTGTAAAGAAATCTCGGTCGAAGTGAATCTAGAATGAGTCAAATATCCAGGAACTGGCACAATGCATGATGGGAGTTTTTACAATGAAGTTTTTGACAATGTCCCTGCCTGAAAGTTTTCTTTAAAAACTGCACAGTTTAAAGATCATGCAGCCAACAGTGGAGGTGTAATTGTTGGTTGCCAGATGTCGCCACATGTAGTAACTGCGAAGGCATTCATCATCTGTCAACGAACAAAAAAAAATCCTGAAGTTTGGAAGGGGTGTTACGTAACATCAAGAGACGTGGCACAGTAATTCATGTAGAGCGTGTCAGGGATTAACAGCTGCATGCATCGATGTCACTGTGGCTGTCATCAATAAACATGAATTCTGTTGCAGAAAACAAAGGGTGGAAATAGTGAAGGAAATGTCAGTAGAAGTACCACTCCTCGTTCATCTGAGTGCCATTCAATGACCATTCAAGTTCGGTTGTCCCAGTGATTACCACTCCCTCATCAATTACCACTCCCTCATCAATTACCACTCCCTCATCAATTACCACTCCCTCATCAATTACCACTCCCTCCTCAATTCATTTAGTCCATGAATTTATTTAGCCCATGAATTCGTTTAGCCCATGAATTCGTTTAGCCCATGAATTCGTTTAGCCCATGAATTCATTTAGCCCATGAATTGGTTTAGCCCATGAATTCATTTAGCCCATCAGTTCATTTAGCCCATCAGTTCATTTAGCTCATGAATTCATTTAGCCCATGAATTCATTTAGCCCATGAATTCATTTAGCCCATGAATTCGTTTAGCCCATGAATTCGTTTAGCCCATGAATTTATTTAGCCCATCAGTTCATTTAGCCCATCAATTCATTTAGCTCATCTTAAATACAGTTCGTTGATGTTTAATATGTAGAGTGTGAACAGCAAATGAGAAACGTGCACAGTCAGTTGAATACAAGAGTGCATGCTTTGGTCAAAATCATCGAAAGAATTGACTTTCATTTTTAGATCAGATAACATACAGTACCTTACGCCACAGTATATAGAGGGTGAGCCCCTGCTAATTCTTGACTTAACCCAATCCAAAATAATTTAAGAGTTTCACCAAAAATAAATACTAAATTTGCACAACCAAACCAACATGTCGTAGACATTTTTCACAAAATGAGTCTGAAATGAGACTGGTGAGTTACAACAGACTTGATTAGTCAATAAGCGACACACAAAACCTCGACAACAGTAGGTGCTTTCGTTCAATGGTTCTTCCGCGTATTACAAGGGCAAAGACCTCTCAGGTCATTTTGCTCTGGGTTACCTCTGGGCACATTTCAATGTACTTTGACTTCTCTTACCTGCGCACACAACGGAGTGCTGTATAAAAACACTTAGTGCATAGAACTTTACGGACCTTCACAACTCGAATTAGAACACTTCCAAGTGTCACAAACATCTTCATAAACAGAATTCTAGGGCAACTATTGTTCACAGGTCATCCTGCCCCCTAACTCAAATTCTAGAAGCAAATTAACTAATTAATTAACTGTTTATTAGCACGGGCATTGTGTGCATCAATCTGATATCATCTTTAACATGATCACTGGTGACTTAATAATTTCCTTGTTTTGTTTTTAATAAAAAAATTCTAGCTTGAAATGAGAAGTGATTGGAATATCGCACTAACACATGCATACTGATAAACTGATAGGTAATATCAAATCTGTCAAATACTGGAGCATCTCATCTCATCTGTGCAGTCAATTGTACAGAGAACACATGTGAAAGGAAACTAGCTGCACAGCCTAACAGGAATTTTATAAGCGTAGACAAAACTGTTGTCATGGAAACTGGATCGTCATAATGCAATTACACCTGAGTGCTGGATGTTTACGAGTGATAATCTCACACATGGCATTTGTAAGATGTCAATCGGGTAAGGAGACCAAGATTGTTTGTGCACTGTCTGCTTTATCTTCTACCTGCAGCTTCTTCGGATGTACAAGACAACCAGAATCAAATTCTTTTAATTCATTACAAAACAAAATGTTTGTACTATCTGTGTAAAAGTTGTATACCAGTTGTGTAATATTTGTATAGTATTTGTGAAAAAAGTAATGCCTGTGTAATGTCTGTGTAAATATATGTGTAATATAATACGTAATAAGTGTAATATGTGTGTGATATGCATAATGTGTGTAAAATGTGTAATATATGTGTAGCATATATGTGTAGTATATATGTAATTACATTTTCTTTGGGACTGAACCTAGACCTGTTGAAACTGTTGTGATGCAGCACAACCTCTATGGCTGAGCAGTAACATCTGTGGAACTGACCAGTGACATCTGTGGAACTGACCAGTGACATATGTGGAACTGACCAGTGACATCTGTGGAACTGACCAGTGACATGTGGAACTGACAAGTAACATCTGTGGAACTGACCAGTGACATCTGTGGAACTGACAGTAACATATGTGGAACTGGCCAGTGACATCTGTGGTATTGACCAGTGACATCTGTGGAACTGACCAGTGACATATGTGGAAATGACCAGTGTCATCTGTGGAACTGACCAGTGACATATGTGGAACTGACCAGTGACATATGTGGAACTGACCAGTGAAATATGTGGAACTGACCAGTGAGATCTGTGGAACTGACCAGTGACATGTGGAACTGACCAGTAACGTGTGGAACTGACCAGTAACATCTGTGGAACTGAGCAGTGACATGTGTGGAACTGACCAGTAACATCTGTGGAACGGACCAGTGACATATGTGGATCTGACCAGTAACCTCTGTAAAACTGACCAGTAACATCTGTGGAACTAACCGAGAGAACGGTGGTTCGATTCCACCTTCCACTCACCGCTTCGAAGCTTGGGCAATTTCGTTAACCCCACTTTGCTTGTGTCTTTCAGAAGAGACACTAAAAGCCATTGGTCCCTTCTATCTGGTGTCTACGCCAGGGGAAGTAAAAGATCCCATGCAAGGAAATGGAAAAAACCTGTGATGGACTCACTAAATCAAGAGAAGAAGACTCTTAAATAAACCCTCAGCACAATATCCTAGTAGGGCTTTGCTGAGTAATGATCCAGAACTGACCAATTGTGTCAACAATTTGGCTTTCCCATTATTGTCAAAATGTCAAACCAAATTTTCTCAAATGTCAGTCCAATCCACCACCATACGAACCACTACATTTGTTTCCCGTGTTTGATTTTAATTGTATTCCACTATTCTTAGAATGCTAAATTTTTTTATGGAATTCCAGGCCACAACTTTTAATAATACCATGGTTTCTGCGATATTTTGTGTGAAGATGTATTATGTGTGTTGGTATGATTCTGTTTCTTTACAACTATTTTAAATATGAAGCAGAATATGAATTTTTTTAATTGTAATGTGGCTTAATGCTTCCCTTAGAAGTCAAATTGGTATCTGAAGGAACAAGTCGCTATTAGCAGTCCAAGGACTGGATACAACGCTATTTAAGAACCCTTAAATAAGCGATAATGCATGTCGGTGAATTAGTTCAGACTGATCAATGAAGTCTCATTATATGGCATTGCAAACAAAAGCTAACAGTTTATATCTACTTGAGGATGGTTCTGTAAATATGAACTGTTCACAAACATTCGGGCTTGCACGAGTTCAAGTGTTAATGTTCCCTTTGGACAACTAGGTTAAGTACATGATCTGGTAAATATTTCTGTGCAAATATTTTTCAGGATGGCTGTCTGCGAGATATCTCGTTTCGTCGTCAAGAAGAGGCAGCCATTGACATAGAAAAACGTGCCATTCCAGAGTACAATTGAGGCAGATTTTGCAACCATATATCTAAAGAAAAGAACTGTGCATTTTGAATTTTGTCAGATTTTTTATGAAATAGGAAGAAATCAAAAAAGTTGATAAGACAGCCAATAAACAAAACACTATCAATAACACTGCCTACACATTCACAACTCATCAGCTACAACTCACTGTTGAAACTAGTCACTAGGTGGCAGTAGCATATAGTAGATATTCTAGTAACATCTACATTCACCAGATGGCATGTCTGGTTCCATGCAAAGCAACAGATGCTTTGGCCTTGATGGTGATTAGCATGCCATTTTAGCTTAGTATTAGTATATTTGTTTGTGCTAAGGTATGTTGATACATGATACATGGTGCTACCTTCCATTGGCCTGTTATTTCAAACTGCAAACAAATAGTCCAAGTACAACTGCACAGTCTACAAAGGAGAATAAACATTTCAGATGGTATATTTTTGTAACAGAGGTGATGTGGAGTGAATGTTTGCCTCCTGTTGAGGATCAGCTAGGCCTATGTCAGCCTGAACCAGTTTCATAGTCCAGTGGCGCCACACAGTGAGTCAGATACCAACCAGCTGCAGTCACTATTCACAGCAGTGCCCCTTGGGGACATGTGGTTCCTCCACTTGACTCTATCAGTCTACTGCCAATGTGGCAGATGTTAAGTTTCAGAGATGCAAATGCAAGAGATTTATGCATAAATCACATCCTCCGCTACGCATAAAAATTACACTAGATCAGATGTAGTTCCCAATACGCTGAACATGTACTGTACTATGAAAGTTGCTCTACTCGTGAAATATATTACCTTGCAACAAAAATCCCTTACCTACTGGCAGTAGCCTATATATTTTATTACACACGCAACTAACATAATAATTAGTGGCAGGGCTAGAACTGAAGCATTTTCTTTTCTTCAAAGTTTGTGATCCTGTGTGATGAAGGCATTTTGAGACCCTAGGTGATGGAGGCATTTTTTATTTGTGAAACTTAATTTTAAATTGTTTTTTCATTCATAATGTGCTCCGATTGTGACAATTAGCAAGCAGCAACAGAATTAAATAAAACTTGTATAAAGTGGAGATATATTGATAGGTATAATTTTACAGATTGTACATCGATAGGCGATAATGGGGATCATTCGTTTAGCGCATATTATAAACAATGAAACATGCAAGGCATAAGGATACTGTTTAGCCAAGTCTCCGTTGATCATTCTGCACAAAACTTAATTGAAATAACCCTTACTGTTGTTGTGGGTTGAGTAAATGGAGGGACTGACAATCTTTTGTTAACTGAGGCCACAAAAAATTATTTTCATTATAGAAATCCGGGAGATTTGTTCTCCTGTGTGAGAGACAGGGAGATTTGATAGATTTCCAGGAGTCTCCTGGCAATTCCAGGAGACTTAACATGTATGCATTGTGACAAAAATGTGTCCATTATGTTAGATTAACCAAGATTATCCATGTGCGTGCATGCATACATGTATACCTATGTGCGTGAATCCACCTGTAAGATGTTAGTGTAGTCAGTCACTGTATACAATCGTTCAGTAAACAGCCTTTCAACATACAGGGGACATTTAACTATGAATCCAGGTTTATAAAAATGCACCCTAGGTTGTGAGCACATAATCTTTAAATTTGAAGCATTTGCTCTTAATATGTAGAAGCACAGTAAAAGGTCTAGTTGAGTTCATTCACCAGATAGACCTGTGTGGCTTCTAGGGAAATATTTACTGTATTCTGACATTAAACAAATCTCATGTCCCTCCTAGCCAACTCAGTTTGCTAAATTTAATAAACCGACAAATAAAACTAAAACTAGATAATGAATAATATATTCAACTACAGACATTTTCTCTTGTTCCCTTGTTCCCACATCAGTCTGATGGGCTTTGCATTAAGCAACTTCCATGCAATACATTAAATATAATACAGTATTTAACTTTTTTAACCAATGCTACCAAGAAATTTATATTAAAACTGGTCATGTAGTTTAGATCACTATCAAAAACACAAGACGTCAAGTTTTACTTACGGTTAAGTAAACGGATATCGTCATGGTCGAGTGGGTTTTGAGGTGCACTGACTGAGTCGTCGACAACACTGACCTTTCGGTCATCAGACACCTCCTGGTGTGTGCGGATTCGGACATCACCTAATGAAGAAATGGACACAAGGATCACAGACTCTGCACCACCGACCATGGTGACCTAAACAGTCTCGCACCCATCACAGTTTCTTTCAAGATTTGGGGGCCGTGACACCTTATGTTTAAAACAATATCCCACCGGAATATCAGTACTGAGGTCCAGATACAGGCAGGAAATTTACCAGACATGGTGTATACTTTACAGAAGCCAGTAAACTGACCAGTTGTTTCTGATTGAACAAAAAAGGCGCGCTTGGTGAGCGATGTTGTTGACACCCACCCAAAAAATCTCTCCAGACACAATCCCCCTAGACATAATCCTTCCCTGGACAAAAGCCCTTACCTCAGTGACTGTGTCCAATTTAGCACCTTTTGCTCTGTGTCACCTGAACTGCCTAGTAAGTCCTACATGTTGAAGCATATATTTTTTATGTGTGTGAATGTGACTGCCAGTTCATGCGTGCATGTATGCATACGTGTATTGAGCAATAGTTGGGGCTGTGCTCTCATAGATACACCACTATTATAGCACGACTGTCTACCTTTATTTAACATTCCTTTTATGGTTTTCACATAATTCTAAAGCCGAGCATTCTTATTGAAATGTCATTATGAAATGCCATCCTTCATTCTTCCTTCTCATAGTAAAATATATGCATGCATAAATAACATGCACGTATGCACACAGCCACACGCATGCACGCATGTATGAATGCATACACACATGCATGCACAAAGGTGGTGTTTGTAGTAACTATTTTATGAACAAAACAATACTAATAGTGACTGACAATCATATCTTGACTAGCTCATCAGATCAATTAGTTAAACAGGAGCCGGGAGACAAGAAGTTAGACCTCTTAGGTTAACCCAGGATAATGCAGTTAGGATGATTTATGATCAACACTTGACCAGTGCCTGCCTGCTGAAGACTGACCACTGGCCTGTGCATGTTATGTCTACCTTGGACCCTTGTACTTTGACCCACTGGCTTACTTTATCAGATGCATAGACCACAAGAGGTCGCTACTGTAGATAAATTTCTCATACAGACATTTGGGCACTGACCACAGTTATTTTCCCATTGGTGGCCATGACTGTATGAACATGTTTTGCATGATTGTATGTGACAATTAAGTTATAAAACTTCCTGACATTCACTGGCACTAATGTTATAAATGTGCTGGACAAGTTTTGTCAAAATCACACATCTAGCGCTATTAAACATGTCGCAAATAAGCTTATGCCCAAAATTGGTAGATATCAAGATATTAATATGGTTACCAGTGTTTTAGGAATGCCACCACCAACATCCGTCTTCATACCCATTTCATAATGCAACATTTCACTGCCAAAGGTCTGGCATTTCAAATGTTCCAACATTGCTGACTAAATACAATCACTTCTTAATAAATAAAATCAATGGCATCAGGTACTAGTAACTTGCCATTTTTTATTCACTACATTCATTGGACAGTGATTTAATTTTGTACTTTTCTCAACAAAACGAAATAAAAATTTACTGAAGATACCTGTATGGCTTTTTAGTATTGTTACCAAAGTGTTCAAATTTAAAGTGTTCCATTTAGATTTATTACTATTAAAATGTAATTATTAGAACTTGGCCTGGAAAAGCTGTATGATAATTTCTAGCTGGTCACAAGCTCGGACAAAAGAGCTATAGAAACTGACACAAGAGATAAAACTGCACCGGGGGGGAGGCAACTGGATTTATGAAGGATGGAGACGAAACCCACGCGGAAGTCTTCACCCCCGACGGCAGATTTCCTGACACCCAAAACTATTATCAACATTGGATGCTGGAACGTGAGAACACTGTATCAAACAGGAAGTCTGGCGCAGGTTCTCCAGGAAATGCACCAATACAAAATCAGCTTTACAGGAGTCTAGATGGACTTGAGCTCGAAAACAACAATTGGCGACAGGAGACACCCTACTTTATTCATGCAGAAATGACAACCAGCACTGACAGGGAGTAGCCCTGATCATCAAGAAGGTGAAAGGCAACACTCTACTTGAATTGAAACCAATAAATGAACGACTTCTTTATGCTAGATTTAACTCCAGATTTATTCAACTCAGTGGTAACATGTTATGCACCTATAGAGGAAGCAGAAAGAGGAGAAAGTCAACTTCTACGACAGTCTTCAGTCAAAGTTGGAAGACATCCCCAAACATGATGTACTTGCGGTTCTTAGGGATTTCAACACACGTGTTGGGAGCCACAACACTGACAGGGAAAGGATCATGGACAACCACCGAACAAGTACGATGACTTATAACGGCAACAGATTGTGTGACATATGTGGGGAGAATGACGTCATGATTGGAGGGACACTTTTCCAACATAAGACAATACATAAGCTGACACGGAAAACCACAAATGGCTGAGAGTCAAATAGAACACATCCTTATAAATGGAAAATGGAGACGCTCTCTACAAGACGTCAAAACAAGGAGACAAGCTGATGCTGGCAGCAACCACAGCCTGTTGATAGGGAAACTCGTCCTGAAACTGAGAAAGGCAAAGACAGCAGAAAAGAAGAAACAACGTTTTGATACCACCAAGCTACAAAACCCAGATATCAAACAACAGGTCACAATTGCTATGAAGAACAGTTTCAGTATTCTGCAGGCAGAAACAGATGACAATACACAGTTTCAGGCTACAGAAGAGTGAAGCCAAAAATAGGCCAAAGGAAAGGAATACATAAAACACTGCTCTACAGCTCTGAGTGCTGGAAACTGACAGCCAAGCTAGCACATGAACTCGAGAACTTCAAAACAGGTGTCTACGGAAGATCCTTATGGTATTTTGGCCCAACAACATCACCAATGAAGAGCTGCTCTGCAAAACAGACGTAACATCCCTGGCCACACAGATCAAGAGAAGATGGAGATGACTTGAGCATGTGTGCTGAATATCACCAGACGCACTGCTCAAGACAGCCTTACGCTGGACAAAGGATGGTAGAAGGACACACGGTCGCCTAAAAGAAACATGGAGATGAACAGTGGAAAAGGAGATGAAAGAATGCGGCCTGGCATGGGACACCATTGCCAAACGGGCTGCAGACCGACAGATGTGGCGCTCTCTTCTACATCTTGTTGAAGCCTTATGTGCCACATGGCATGAAGATGATTGAGTAAGTGAGTGAGTGATTAGAATTTCAACAATTTCAAAGGTAGATATTTACATGTTTATTAAATTGGCAATCTTGTTAAATCTTGCTACAGTCCTGGAGGGGACAATTAATGCAAGCTGAATGCAAATCACACTCTGGTGAATGGCTTTTTGTTACGTAATCTAAGCCCTAGCAACTATTCCTATTCCAATTAATAATGGCAATTCTTAGCTGCAGGTGTGGGGAGAACCATGCATTTGAATCTACAAGTTGGCTCATTAGAGTGATGGATAGTAAGCCCTGCAATGGAGGTCACAAAGGCTGTTTGACATACAAGGTACTGTTAAAAGGTATATGGCAATCTCTGTTTACCCCAGACAAATTTATCTTCCTTTGCCTAATGAGCCATAAGTCCCAACAGCTTGTAGTGATTCTAAATTAATGCCATTACTAAGCTTATTTACACCCTAGTTATGGACTATTTACACTGAACACAGATTTACAAGACTGTAGCAAGACCTGTCTTGACACATGGTGCAGGGACAAGGTGCAAATCGAAGAAATGATACATGAGAGAACAGAGATGAGAATGCCGAGATGGACTGCGGGGATCTCTTTGATAGAGAGATGTAATGAAGACATAAGATGTAATGAAGACATAAAATGGATGTAATAATGATTTTCTTCTAAACACAACTATTAAGATTTACTTATTCAATGTTTCGGCTACTCCAGTACCATGAGTAGCCTTCATCAGGAACTGAATTCTCGGATGACTAGTTCTTCTTCTGCTCACCAGTTGGCATGGCAAGCAGGCCGTTTCATATGTGGTAGCTGAAACGTTGAGTAGGTAAATCTTGATTTAGTTATGATTAGAAGAAAATCATTATTTCATTATTCTCTATTAACTTGATGAACATTGTCACAAATATAAAAGGAAATCGATGTATTGTGCATAACAGATGAACCAAGAAAGATCAAATTGTGGTGGTTTGGTCATGTTATAATGCGATAAAGTAGTCTAGGAGGATGACAAACGCAGCAGTGGCAGCAACAGGCAGAATGGGAGATGTCGTGAGGAGGGAATTTATTTAATCCTCTGTTCTGCTTCGAAGAGAAAAACTCCCCATATTGTATTGCAAAGCTGGCCTTTTCTAAAAGCATTTGTTGCTTTTGGCTAGATAATTATGCCGGGATAAGTATTTTCATGCATATTGTAGAATTCTTGGTACATTAGATAACCTCTATGGGTCCACAAATTACTGTATAATAATAAATTACAACATTAGACTGGAATCTGCATCCATCTCTGTATTACTCTCATGTGATAGTCTCATGTGACAGTCACTGTTACACATCAAGTCCATAGTGGTCAAACCAGTATCGCCACCTGTAGCTCATAGTCACATCTCCTACTAGGGTGGCCCACACAGCTGTACATCTATTAGTTCAATACAACATGTATGCATTTAGAAGTACAATGATGTATGCGGATGCTTCCACAATATATTTAATGAGATTTTCATGGTTCAATCTATGATCTCGGAAAAGTGGGCCGATGGTACATCAATGTTGTAAAAGGGGACAACATTGCACCAATGGTGCGGCATGCCAGTGATTGGTTGAAGATCAATTACAGTACAAGTAGGACCCCTCCAAGCAGCCATACCTCGAAAAAGCCACTCTATCAAAGCTTTTTTTTCCAGATCTACACATCTGTATATTATCTGACTAACCTCTGTAATTACCCCTTTAATCAGGTTACTTTACCCCAGTTGCTCTTTAGTTCTACTGTATATATGAAACATTTTACAAAAGCTCCTTAATCTTGCAACATGAAAACAACACAAACTCTATCCAAATGGTTTCACATGACATCTGTGTGAATTATATCAGGTTCTGGTTGCCTTTAATCATGCAAATTGTATGAAACCAAAGCCATATATACCAGCATGAGTCCCTGGAATAATAATAGAAATTAATTCAAATTATATTCAATATCATTGTTTCTCACCATTGTGAGTAAATTACTTATAAAATGTCACCATCATTGTTTCTAACCATTGTTAGTCAAGAGTCTGAAATTTAATGTAAAATTATTTAACTAATTTTATATCCATAGTAAAAAGCATAAAATATAACTAATTAAAATTGCAAGCAATTTCATTTATACTGGTTGAGAAAATGTTTGCTGTACTAAAGAGAATATGCCATTTTGACCAAAAAAGATGAAACCAAGAGAGAGATATTATTACAATAATTTAATAAGTTGAGTGCTAAGAAATTGTTAGAAAAAATGTCTGAGTTTTAAATATTTTGTTTCATTGTTGTTTCATCGTATTTTTGACTGGTACCTTTTCAACGTGACTACTTTCCGGTGACCCCAACTAGCAGATCATTTCACGTCTAGCGGACTGGCATTGAATCAGCCTATAGTGGCAGAGATACATTGGCTGGAATACCGATGTATCGTTTGCCTTGGAGTCTTGGCTATTCTGCACAAAATTACAGGATAGCTCCAAAACAGTCGAACAAGTGGAGGGATATTCCTGTCAATTAATGTTGAATTACATTTTATTAGAGCGCATCAACTAATTTTTTGCATGCCAAATGCCACATTTATGCACCCTTCGGGTGTACTCATGAAATATGGTTGCGCCAGTTTTTAAAATACTGCGTCAATGGCACAAAGTCGTGTCTTAGAGACAACAGTTCATGGCAGACATAATAACTGCAATACTATGCCCATTAATATTACCACAGTCCATTTCCTAAATTGATTCCAAAACCATCATTAGCGAAGACACCACTACTTTGCACCTCTCCACCTCCACCTAGAGATGTACTTCCTCATTAAGACTGTGTCCAGTGTCTGAGCATGCAGGCCATCCGGGGCACCAGACTGAGCTGAACTAGCTCCTTGCACATAATTATTGGACTTGAGTGTGTTTGTTAATGTACCAAGCTGGGTACATTAACATGAATGACTTGCTCGCTACAAGAAGATGGCTATGGATCGGCCACATTTTGCAAAAGAATGGTGACAATATAGCAAAAACAGCCTTGAGATGGCCCCCTGAAGGAACAAAAAAATGAGGATGAACAAAAATGAAGATGACCAAAACAACCTATAGGAGAACTGGGGAATTACAGGAAATGCACCTCAGTTGGGGCCAGACTGCCAAGCAGGCTGCAGACTGACAGAAGTGGAGAAGTCTGCCTAATGCGCCAGCATGCACGAAAAGGATTTAGCTAAGTAACTCGGATATTCAACATGAAGGTACATAGCAGACTGTCATTTGTCCTTGGGAAAAGACCATGAAACTAGCAATGATTGAGATGGCAATTATCTAATGCACAATTTTGAAATGCTAACCGCTCTTACTTATCATCAGGACATAATCACTGGGACACGGTGTTAAAACCACAAATGTTTGCTAGCGCATTCAAGTGCAAAGACTGTGTCGTTAAAACGACACGTAGTAGAAAATGAACACTATATCTTAATTAGAACACCGACTTGACCTAAAACAAATATAAATTTTAATATATATTAAAACAATACAAAATCATACATATCTTCTACGTTGCAATCTGGCAAGACGTTAATCCTTTCAGCTCCACAATTTTGAAATAATGAAAGGCTTTAAAGTAATGCCACTGCACCAAGGTTTATTAAGTGCAGGTTTTGAGCAACTGCATAGTAATCCTACCAGCAGATGGGCCCAAACTGTCAAAACAACAGCAAACCGACAACGCAAAGTACTGCATGTAATGCTGATAAACAATTCAGTGAACTATCTGTTAGGAAAATGGCTAATACAGTGCAGTCAACCCACACATATTCCAAGAACTTGACAAACAATGCTATTAACACTAATTAACACATCGTCATATTTTTAAACTCCTTCCTCAATTAATTTAACCCATCAGAAATCCAGGTCGCTGATGTTCAAATCTAGTGTGTGAATAATAGTTGAAGTAATACATGCAATCAGCTTATCAGAAGACTACTTTTGTTAAGATCATCGAAAGAACTGACTGAGATTGGGTACCTTGCAAAACTGTGAATAATCTTAGAGGCAGAGCAACTTCGCCATTTTTGACCAGCTCCAGTGAAAAATAATTTATTATTTTGTGTAATGATTTCATCAGAACTAACTAACTAACACATCTGCACTAACCGTGCATGTCATAATCGATACTAGATAGGGTCAACATTTTGCAAAATGAGTCTGAAATGATACAAATAAAAAAATCAAACTGAGGAAGGATCTTCAAATGTGAGACCACGTAAACACCACAGGGTCGGTCATGAAACTATGGGTGTAGTTTTTGATCAATTAAACTACACTTAACTAGTTTACAACAGTGGCGGTCTGGTGTATCTATTCAGAGTATTGGAAATATGAAAGATTTTGTGCATTTGCATTTGGAAAAATCAAAATAAAATATGACAGATACATTATATATTAAGATAATTAATTGCATATACATTGTGTGTGTGTGTGTGTGTGTGTGTGCATGTGAGCGTGAGTGCATGCATGTTTGCCTGTGTGTGCGTAACACACCATCACGCCCTCATCTATTAAACTGGTTACATGCATGCAAAAAGCGCAAGCCACTCACCAAGCATTCGTACGTAGCGTGCGTTTGTGTCTGTTTGTTCAAAGGATATTCCACCTCTTCTCTGAAACGGCAAGGAAAGCACAGGTTTAGTAATGAAGCAGGAAACGCAAGCCGGTAAAACTGGACAGCTTCAAGCAGCATGCAGTGCATTTACATTGGCAACTTCGGCAGTCTCTGCTGGTGCATTCATGTGTAGACACAACGTCATTAAGACGGCATCAATTTGAAATAACACTACATCTTAGCTCACAAATGTTGGCACAAAACTGACTTTGCGTGAAAAAAGAAAGCCACCAATGTGCGGGTAAAAAATGTGGTTAAAAGCTCGTAAAAGTGCAAGCCACCTTTGAAAACACCGCAGTAAACTAAAACAAACCCACCTTCTTGCATGCCTACCACAAACAAGAAACTATTAACTCTTCACACAGCAAGGTTGCTGATAAAAACAGTAGTATGAATTCATATGTGTCTACCGCTTCTGGTATGCATTAATATAACATAGGCGACTGACTTTAAGAATAACAAAATCATACATATCCTTTACCTTGCTATCTGGCAAGGCATCAATCTTATCAGCGCCACAATTTCAATTAATTCCACCACACCATTAGTACATTGAGTAGATTTCTGAAGCTTTTACGCTGTGCTGGACAACTAATTGTTGGACTACTTCAATGACTTTGGCCACCAGCCATGTGGACACACATTTCATTGCTGTTGGTTCAGCCTTAGTCTCTTAGTCCTACACAATTAGGTGCTGTACATTATCAAATACAAGGACACAAAAGAATAAACAATGACTTGCACACTTTGGTGTCGGCAAAATCCTCATTTATCTTACACAGTAAAATTAGAAGTTTTGCTCAAGCTGTCAAATGTATCAAATCCTTTTAATTCAATTCAATTCTTTAATTCAGACACAGATAAACATATAATGATACATATATATTCTTTTAACTGGTGAAATGTGCACGAGTCCGGACGAAAACACAATATTTATTAAACTATCAATTGTTTTATTTACTTACAGATTTTAATATTAAATGTGTATTGCACAAGCACTATATGGGCTTTAGCCAAGTTTCTGTATTCACTAAAGCCAACAATTCCATTGAAAGTATTAATTATGGCCTTTGGTACTGTAAGTATTTAATGCACCTTTTTGTGAGTAGCTCAGTAAACGAACACCAAGTATCATGCAGTCACGCGTGGTACATCTATTGTTGGTTAGGCAGTAAACATCTAATTACATGGTATGGTAAAATATAATTATGGTGCATTACAGTATAGTATCACATCCACTGGTGCCTGATGCTACGACAACAGGTGGGGGTAGTGACAAAAAGAACAAACTGAAGTTTCAAAACGGCAGCAACATCGACAGAACAAGACTCCACCACACAACCACTGCACCTCTCCGTCTGCTCCTCCTGTGCCCTCTACATAAGTCAGTTCTCCAGACACAGACTGTGAGTTGTCGAATGGGTGTGTACACTCCCCCACCTACGTCACCATGGCAGATAGCCAGTTTTGCCCAAGTGAGTTTATAATTCTACATGAATGATTCTCAAACTATTGATATGAAATTTTCATTTCCCCATCAATCTAACACAAACGTGTTGAACATCACTTTTTACAAGATTTAACAAGACTGCAATCAAACGAAAAAAGCCATTGGCATATCAAGAGTCCAACAATTTCTCATGGGTGTGTGCGTGTGTGTGCGTGCGTGCGTGTTCACTGCGTGCGTTCACACTGCTTGCACTTACACAGAGTTGGTAGAAAATGTGTTCAATACTTTTATCATCATCTGCGAGAATGTGTAGCTTTATGTCAAATCAGCAATGACCTTTCACTAATGCCACTTTGTACCATCTACTTTCTTTAGTCTGTACGCCAAGTCATTCCATCTTATTCATTTCCCTTAACGCTGATATGCAAACGATATTTCAAAAGAACTATTCTTTCCCGTAACTAGAAGCACATTTGTTACATTAATAAAATATGGCTAAAAAAGGAATAAATAGACTTGAAGTGACAACTGGCGCCATCACAGGGACCCTTGTGACTTGTCTGGAGTACTCCCTGGTTAGATTTCATCGTTTCACTTCCTCCTGCCACCTCAACTGTCACCACGTCTCCACTACGCATCCACTCAATAGACGCCACCCTGAAATAGTGTATTTGTTCTTGCTAGATGGCATATACGTCTTAATGCAAATTGAGGTAAATATTGGAATATTTTCATGAAATGTGTGTTGTTTATGTTTAAGTTATGTTTCCTTTGATGTTTTTTCATTGCGGTGTAACATACTGTTCATCAGTTAAGATATGTGCCTTTGTATATCAATATCCGTGAATGACTAACATAATTTGAATAAAATCAACAATTACCTAACAAATTCACACGATTGTCTTGCGTTGAAACAATTGTGTATTTTTGCCAACTCATACCAATTGCTTTTGAAATGATTGAAACGTCAGATCGATCCATTCCAGCATTCTGATTTTTTTATATCAGTAAACATTATTGCTGGTACGATGTGTTCTTTGCTGGCGTGATAATTCGCTAAATATTTGCAGAGCAGAATCGGGCACATGTTGTTGTGGATAGCTTATTGCTCTGACTATTAAATTTAAAGTACAAAATTACATGTTGCATATCCGTTGAGGCATGAAGTGTTCTGTTATGCACCAGGGGGCGTCATGGGTTATTTCGGATAGCCTTTATCCAATTTATCATCTCTAACTGTTTGGGAAGCTTAACCACGATCCGTCAAATTCTTCGGATGAGAACCAATGCGAGGTCCAGGTTTGGCAAGTGACGGAGCACCGTTCCATAAATTTAAAAATATATCAAGGATATTGGGATTTTTTATTAGTGACATTATATGAAAACTAAAAATAGACATAAGCAGCTGCCAGTTTGTTTTCTTCTACATATTTTTATATAATACTGCTTGCTACTTGCTACTTGCTACTTGCCCAGCGCTCATAAGTTTCCATCTTCATGACATTGACAACATTAAATTTACAGGCTGGATCTTCTATGAAATATCCTTAAACAATCCTTCACAATGTTTTGCTTGTCTCATTGTAACATTAGTACCCACTAAGACATTCACGCTTGTTTTTTTCAAATTTGCAATAAAATTTGTGCGCGAAATCACTGAGATTGGCTTCTGAGAACTTATATGTTTTAGAAACACTATCTTGACGTTAGGCACAATCACAACCAACAAGATGCCTAACTCACTGATGCGGATCTGCAAGTATTATAACCTTATTCAATCATTTATCCTGTTGAAATAAAAAGTTAAATTGTAAACAAACAAGATGCCTCACATGAAAACTAATTTACGACAAATAGTGATGGAGCAAACAAAATTACATACTCTCTCTGTGATTCTACATACTGCTGTCTGCCACACATCAATGTTATCTACTATTGACCATACTATCGACTGACCGTGGGTCACACTATCGACTTTATGATGGTGTGACATTGGATTGCAGACGGTGACTGTAATTATTCAAAACTGTGGCAGCATTGTCTAAAGGCTATCACTATTGGCACTGATGCTATCATCTATATAATAATGATAATAATTTATTCACCCAAATACAAATGTATCATCATAGAGAGAAACTGAAGACAGTGCACTAAAACAAGTCATTATTTATCAGGTTAATAACTGAGCAGACATATACAAATGAACAGCAATTGCATTTTGGAGATTGATAACAAAATCAATGCATAGTATGCCTAAATATTTACCATTATGTATCAATATTATTCAACATGTAAACTCAAGCCCAGTCAATTCCATACATAAAAAATCATTAACCTTTAAAAAGTAAAGCCCCACAATTAGTGCCATTATTGTATCAAAAAGTGATAGTTTTATAATGGCATGCATTGAATATCTGTGTCACTGTTCTTTGTTTGTTTTGTTTCTTTGTTTCCAGCACTCTGCAATGTTCTATTAACTAATTAGTCTGTGTAATGTATCAATTATTATGTTATGTGGTTACTAGAATCTGGAGTTCTTATGTGGCCTCATTCAACTAATCATCCTTTTCCAGAACATTACTTTTCCCGCCAAATCAACTATTTGTTCTGGCACTGAGGGTGGTCACTGTCTGGGTGCATGTCACTGAGGGTGGTCACTGTCTGGGTGCATGTCACTGAGGGTTGTCACTGTCTGGGTGCATGTCACTGAGGGTGGTCACTGTCAGGGTGCATGTCACTGAGGGTGATCACTGTCTGGGTGCATGTCACTGAGGGTGGTCACTGTCTGGGTGCATGTCACTGAGGGTGGTCACTGTCTGGGTGCATGTCACTGAGGGTGGTCACTGTCCGGGTGCATGTCACTGAGGGTGGTCACTGTCTGGGTGCATGTCACTGAGGGTGGTCACTGTTCGGGTGCATGTCACTGAGGGTGGTCACTGTCCGGGTGCATGTCCCTGAGGGTGGTCACTGTCTGGGTGCATGTCACTGAGGGTGGTCACTGTCAGGGTGCATGTCACTGAGGGTGGTTACTGTCTGGGTGCATGTCACTGAGGGTGGTCACTGTCAGGGTGCATGTCACTGAGGGTGGTCACTGTCTGGGTGCATGTCACTGAGGGTGGTCACTGTCTGGGTGCATGTCACTGAAGGTGGTCACTGTCTGGGTGCATGTCACTGAGGGTGGTCACTGTCAGGCTGCATGTCACTGAGGGTGGTCACTGTCTGGGTGCATGTCACTGAGGGTGGTCACTGTCTGGGTGCATGTCACTGAGGCTGGTCACTGTCAGGGTGCATGTCACTGAGGGTGGTTACTGTCTGGGTGCATGTCACTGAGGGTGGTCACTGTCCGGGTGCATGTCACTGAGGGTGGTTACTGTCTGGGTGCATGTCACTGAGGGTGGTCACTGTCTGGGTGCATGTCACTGAGGGTGGTCACTGTCAGGCTGCATGTCACTGAGGGTGGTCACTGTCTGGGTGCATGTCACTGAGGGTGGTTACTGTCTGGGTGCATGTCATTGTCAGTGGTTCTTTTATGCTCACAATTAACGAGCATGTCATCGACATTAACGTGCTCATCCAAGTCACGAGAGATACATTCCCAATGTTTTCACACCAGAACCCAGAACTCTGGTACTTAACCCCTACGGCACATCTCACATGTGTGCCTCTTGTTCCATCCTTACTGCACAGTATAAGTCCGTACCAGTGAGCTAAGCACAATTCAATGAATGTAGCTTTTGTTCTGCAAAACTCACAATAGTTGGCACCTAGTACAGTCCCTCCAAGCAGTTTACAAGTAACACTAACAACATCTACAATTCAGAGAATCAAAAACACTTCCTTCCATTTAAAGTTCTGTCCTTCCTGCATGGAAAGGGATATAACGTGGAAAGACAAACTCAGCACAATTTTAAGAATGTTACTTCTGTTGTGTGAAAATCACCACTCTTCAGGATTGGCACGTTCCCAAGACGGTTTTAGACAGGGAAGTGGGAAAATCCGGTAAAAATTGGTATTTACCTTTAATATCTGGGGATAAGTCATAAAGTGGGAATAAGTCCATAACTGAGATTAACATTAGCCAGTTCCTGTAATTAAACTTAGTCCAATTGGAGAGATAGTTAATATCCATCTTAAGCAAACAGTTGTACTAGTTACCAGTTCAGGGCTAGTACTTGTATTTGTTTAAAGCAGGAAGTCCATGAGATTAAAGTGTAATAACTCAGTTATTAAATAAATGCCATTGTCACTCTCACAAGGGGCAGTGCCAAGTACTGCTGGCTGATTCTTCTTCTAAAGAAGTGTGGTCATGAAGTCAGACAGCCTGCACCAGTACTGTCAGGTGCCAATTTGCAATCTGGTTAAAGACCAAAGAAAATGTTGAGTTCTGGACATTGCAGGTTCTAGTGCATCCTCTCAGCAAACAATAGTTGTAACTTTGCCAACCATGACATGCCTTGAAATTTGGGCTAATGGTGTACCACATGCTAAGAACCTACAAACAGCTGTGGCCATTGTCTAAATGAGCCCAAAATCAGTTCCAACTTAATCTAATTTGCTTGAACTTGTAGTCTGCTGGGAAGCCATGTACCTTCCATAAAGTGTACATAATACAGCAACCTCCCCAATCTCAGTAGACCTACACATTCTGTTCCTGAAGCACTGGTCAGTCAGCATCATGAGTGGCAGAAGTGGAAGGTTGACAATATATGGCAAACGTTTTGTAAGATTGAAGAAGGCGGAAAGGTGAAGAAAGCCCAGTGCCAACAATATAAATACCTACAATTACAAACTTGTGTAGATGATCAGTTAGCAATATTTAACTCTTCTGTGGGCATTAGTATAAAGTTTGATGATACATGATATATTCATAATAAATTGTGTTTTTATTCCCGTGTTTTATTACTAAAAAAAGTGTTAATCTATTGTTAATGGTCATATATCTGAAGTTATCCGTTTCTCAGAATTTAAGTTAGTATATTAGCAACATGTAGAGGTGAGCGGGTAGCAACACTGCCAGTACATGTGAACAGCTGACTGAATATATTTTAGAATATTCCAACGTGCCAACCCTGCCACACTTGACTCCTGGTAATATTCCCTAGTTCACAAGTAAGAACATCCACTGTACAGCGAACTGGAAACATTTCCTTCCTGCATAAACATGTGGTTTTTTGCTAATTTTCAGGAATGTTGACAAAGATATTTACTCATTACAGACATATTTTGTAGTTTCCTGTGCTTTATATGGGCCGCACCTTCATCTGTCGACCAAACAAAGACAGTGCTTTGTTTCAGTGTAATGAACTAATTAGCGTATTCCCTATGGGGCCATCCTATCTACCCTCTTCTTTCATTTCAATTTAAGTAATTTCTAATTTCCTCCAGCTGTCATGTTACCCAATAGTCATAACTGAAACCATCTCCCATATCCCAACAACAGCAACCATTAAAAATGTTACCGATTTTTCAAAACATCGCCATCATCAAGACGAGGTCAGCAATTGCCACGAAAGGTCAAACTGAAGCGAGGACATCTGACATTTTCAGCATGATGCAAATACTGCCCAGTGGTTCCAATTCGTAATTCATTTCACATTGTGCAGAGGAGATTCTGTCGTCGCTTCGTCGACTCAATCAAGAACTGGGGCAATGACGAGTGTGGGACTGCATAATGGGGCATCACTCGATGCGGCTGGATGCTAAAAAGGTGAAGCATCGGCGCCACGTGCACACGGCGGATTAGAATATGCAAATACATAAAACATTGACAATGAAATCAATCTATCTAATGACGTTCCACCCATGTTTACAGCCGTTGCATCTGTAAGTTTCAGCCACTCCACGTTGCCTCGGTGCACTCAGGTGTGCAAAAGAATACCTGGCTACAGGCTGGTGGAATCACATGAAGGAGCAGCTTTCCCACAGTAATTACAGTGTGGCTGAATGCTTCCCAGACAACACCACTGACCATGCTACATCACATCAAACTCCACTCCACAAATCTAGGTTCATCTTTTATTTAGTTTCTTCAACAAAACCTTTCCAACGATACACTTACCTCAGGCTCTGAGGAAATAATTTTTCCTTACGACTTGCAAATACTTCCGACACTACCGTTGCCATTCCTACAGTCGGTTTGTTCAGTCCAACAACAGTCAATTAATTGACCCTGATGTTGGAAAGGTATCCTTTGTAAACACATTATGCAAATTATGCATTGTGTATTGTTACAGCAAATTACATAATTATTTCCAGCCTTAATTACATACTCCAATCTATTATACATCAAAGTGGGTTTATTTTTCATTGTTTCTTTTACAGCTTTTGCTCGATGCTACTAAATACTCACTTATCAGCTTTATTGAACCTGGCACTATTGTGTATCGCCAACTGACACACCTGTGCAGCTGTTCATTTACATCATAGTTGTGATGTAATAAATTGGAGCATACTCGATCACTTCAGTGTTATACTATCAGAGAATACAACAAAAGATTCCGGTGTCGTGCTAAAATTTGTTCACCATCAAATATTAGTGTATCTGCGCATGCGCGTATCTTGAAGCATGGGCATTGCTAGATATCGAGCATATATATATATATGTATACATATATATATATATATATATATATATATATATATATATATATATATATATATATATATATATATATATAATAATTAGCTGCACCAACGTGTGCATGGGGAAAATAGCTCACAAAAAATTGCGCTTTATATTTTAAATAATTTTTTATTATTATTTTACAACAGAAAGTGGAAATTCATCCATTACTTCCCGTGGTTGACTTTCTCTGTTGTAATTCATTGTTATTATATACAGTACCTATTATTGTAGCTATATGTTTATGTTTTTAATAAATTGAATGTCAACTACCGGCTCGCGCATGCACAGACAGCCTACAACAAGTGAATAATATTTGATGGCGGACAAATTTTACCACGACACTAGAATGTGTTAACCTTTCCGAGTCAGACCTTGCTTCTGGTTCGCATTTAAACCGTCATCATTGTTCGGAAACCAGATTATGCCTCTGTCAAAAACCCTTATGGAGAAGTATGTTAAATGTTTGCGAATATTAATGTTCAGAGCGCATTAATAAAAAAATAAACAATATTACGGCAATACATTATGGATCTGGGAGACCCCTATTAAGACTTCGCTAACATACCGACCACACAGCATGTTATTATGTTGTACAAATATACAGAGCTTGAAATTAAACACATTCTCTAATGTATTAAATATAAAAAGAAATATTGAAAGAATAATTATAGTAAGCACATACAGACCTGTATGTTTATTTTAACAATTAAATAGTTTATTTACATCGATATATTTATACATATATATATATATATATATATATATATATATATATATATATATATATATATATATCAATGTAAATAAATTGTTTAATTGTAAAAATATGACATACAGGTGCGTATGTGCTTAATTTGACAAAGAATATTGCAATATAGGACTGCTTTATATCATATGCAACCGCACAAGTGAAAGGCATATTGGTGCATCAGATTTACTATAATTACCGTAATTAGATGTTCACAACTACACAGGCCAAAACATGATCCAGCTAAATATGATTTCACACAGATACAGTTGCAAAATAAGAAACCAGAAATGTGTGTGCACTAATTAATTAATAAAGGTTTTCCATTAATAAAGTTGTTGACATTGACGCTATTGCTATTGCCAAGCTGCCACAAACTATTGTTCAGTGTTCAGTGAAAAAATCGAGCAGACACGTTGGAATATAATAACTGTACATTTTTATTGTTTTTTTATTATTTAACAGAAATTTATAAATGTTCGGTTGTCCCTCATTTTGATAATGACTTTTGCACGTCCCTGTTCACGATTATGCTTAATGATTCTGGTTTGTCGCACCTCTGAGCTCAGGTTCCTGAGGATATAGGGCCATAAAAGTTAATTATTATTATTATTACAGTGAGAGGCTGGACCCTTGAACAAGAATGCTGACCGAGACAAGAAGAAAGCGAACAATTAGTTGTGAAACTAATTTCTCCAAAGTTAATGAGGAACAGCTTCAAAGACATTAAAACATACATTAATGGTATTAAAATTAAAGGTATTAAAGTTAAAAGTTAATAATCACCACAGGGAAAAATACAGAGGTGATTCGATAATATTAATGCAAGGTTTTAATAATAAAAATAATAATTAATAATAATAAATGCCTAATTTATAATTTTTATCTATTAATACATTAACATTGATTTCTTATAAACTTTTAGTGGACTTTTTAAGTATACCACTAATGACGTAACAATGTCAAATGAATCAACATGGTTCCGAGTGTCCAGAACTGGACAGAACTGGACAGACAGCCTAGTGCTTCAGGCACTTCCTTTGATTAGGTCTGATTGAATCTCAGCCGGACTCTGGTAATTACGCATTAAATCGATACTGTGAATCTTTGTAGGGTTAGCTTGCTGTTAATGCAGCCTCAGGTGCAGTCGAGGAGATTCACAGCAGAGGCTCCGCAAGGTGCCTCACAAAGTGATGGACTCCATAATATTAACCACCAAATGTTGCACAATAAATGGTTAGTATTAGCGTGCATGTGTGTGTCCAAGCATACACATCCATAATGTTGTAATAACTGCTTGCTTAACATTAATTAATATATATTTTACCAAAATGTTATTCCATCATGGCTAGATCACCCACATATCTTTAATAGAATTTAACAAGATTTAACAATATTGCCATCCAAGGCAAAACACCCGGATGGCAAGTAGACAAGGAAGCCATTGGGATTGAGAGTCCAACAATCTATGTGTAACCTGCCCTTCAGAGATACTTGTAAATCTTGTATTGAAGCAGTTGATTTATAACAGAAATGTTTACTGGCTGTATAAAGAGAAAAACTTAAAATTTTTTATTTCCTGATACATATGTATCAAACATTTTTGGGTGTACTAAAATAAAATGCTTACACATTTCAGTATGCAAATCAATAGATATGTAAAATGACTCTTTAGAAACTAAGGAAAACTGCTTCGTTTGCATGGAAAATGCACGTACATGAACGATATATTTGTATACCACAAACAAACAGTTAAGAGCAGTGCACTGGTAAGTAGTTTAAATAGCATTTATTGAAACAGAGCATTTCCCACTAATAACTAATATCTTTGCACATGAGGTGATATTTCCTGCATACTTACACACCAGTATAAATATATATGTAAATAATAGCCCATAGAGAAATTGGCAATCGGCGAATGGCCCACAATTTGCTAGCAGGAATTGTCCACAGGCAAAAATAAAAGGGTTAGAATTTTTGCACATATTGCGTAAAGCATCATGGTGTCATTTTCACAGGTATCATTTTAATTTTGCACCTTCTACCACACAGCCTACATTCTTGTGTATGGTCCAACACAACAGTCTCGCATGTCATAGTCCACATCACTGTCAACGTCGAATTAAAATGATGCCAGGCAACTAGCGATATTTAAAAATATTACAAAAATAAACTCAATTCCTCATGTGTGAACATAAGAAGTCGAAAACATCGTCGGCTTCAAAAACAACATGACTAAGAAAAGATATCAAGTCAAATACCCATGTCACAAAATCACTGATCCGTGACATTTAAAAAATGAATGCCCGGACAGTGTTTCTAAGAAACATTTATTCTCAAATGACTCGGAGATAGATTCGGTACAAAAAAGTACTGAACGTTTATTTGGAAAATTTATTTATAGCACAGTGAATCTATCTGAAACACGAATTGTAATTTCAACTGGATATCACCTCTTGGTGTCAGACTTGACGTTTGCAAATGGCCGCTGTCTATTCCGGAAGCATCAAGAAAATGATTAAACTTACCAAAATCAATACACTGTTGTCTGACTGACGTAGGCCACAGAAAAAAGGCCTACTTCCACCTTATCCGAGCCTTAGGGAGGGCTAGCGATGTGTATTGCAACATTGGGAACTAGCAGACATCGCAGATAAAGTTAGACATAACTGGTTCAAGGACTTACTTCACTATTAATCATTTGACCCTGAGGAATTGAGCCCATGATGAGAATGCTGTCTTGCTTCCTTCCCGTTCACATCCTGATCACCCCCCCCATGTGGTCAACTTATAAAGAACATTTGACAATGTCCATCCTAAACATAAACATTGGCAGAAAAATTTGTCTGAAAATTCTTTTTGTTCACTGAAATAGATGCAGAGAATATTTTTTATATCGAAGAACACATTTTTATTAAACAATTGAAGATTGTTTTACTCCATCTTGTGTTCATAATTTTCACAATATCTTTCACAACTGAAGACTGCTAAACTTCACCTTTTCGTTATAATTTTCATGATTTTTTCACAACTGAAGATTGCTAATATTCATCTTGTCTTTTTCACAATATTTGTGACGTTTTTTTCTGACATTGGCGCAATTTAAGATTATGCACCAGGAAGTTGATACAACAGTGGCACCACATGGTGGACTGGTTATTGTTGAAAAACTAGACTCCCAAAATTGTCTGCAGATTCCTGTATATGAGCACAGTAGGAGTCTGGTGGACCACCACCAATTTCCCATGAAAATCAATGCCTGTATATTTTAGTATGCCATATTACAATGTTCTTATTATAGTAAACAGGTTTAGTCAAATAACCAGTGTCTCATTATCAATTGTTGTTGCTCTCTTCCTTTTCCTTGTAGTCCGGGGTGAGGCTGGCACCGATACTGATCGTTGATTTAAGTTTCCCTTTCTTCTTCATAAGTAGTCCTGTTTTACTACCATCTCCACCAATCGTCTCCACTCCCCTCTATCCCTCGCCCGCATTCTCCATTCCCCTTCCATTCCCCCCCACTCCCACTAAATCTCTCTTCACGCAGTACTCCCATCTCAGTCTCCTTCTTCCTCTTCTCCTTCTACCCTCCACTCTGAGCGCATCTGTCAATCGTACCCCTTTCGTTCATTCGACATGTCCAGCCCACCTTGGCCAGCTCCTCACCAGATTCCTCGTGAGGCTCTCTCACACACCAACTTCCTCCCTCAACTCCTCCATTCTTCGCTTGTCGATTCTTTTCACTCCAACAATTCTTCTCACCCAGTTATTCTCGCAAACTTGCAGTCTCTCTGTTGTTTGTCTGCCATCGCCGTGGTCTCTAGGCCGTATAGGTATGCTGGTGTTATGTATGAGTTAAGAACCTTTCCTTTTAGCTTTCAAGATATGTGTCTATCTATGTGTCTATCTCCCATCCATATGTGTCTATATTTCATCTTAATCAACATTCAGTACAACTGTCAAGATGCAATAAATCTCAATAAGACCTACTGCTACAGAATTCAATATATTCACCCTCATCACTGACTGTCTGAGTAGCTGTTCCATAGTCTCATCGAATGATCCTCTCCCGTACAGAAGTCCGAATCAAAATTAAACACCTGAACCAAGTACCTTACCTCCATTGTGTGATGGCAGTCTTAATATGCAGTCACCTCAACCAATGACAGATTTATTTCTGGACAAACGACATCAGAATAATTGGTATACCAGCTAATATTTGTCTGTGACCTGACACATGAACTGTTAGTATCTCATTCTACCCTGACATGACCCCCGTCAAGTCACACCAGCGTATACTTGCCACAAGAGATGACCCTTGACAATATATAGACTACATTAAACCCGCACAATAGCCCAGTTGAATCTGTGACCGTGAAGCAATACGGACAAGTGGACAAATATATGCAGATGGTTTTATTTTGCACTTTGTTTGTCCTGGCCAAACAAAATGCTGGCTCTAATACAAATTATGATTTTGCTGGGCCATAAACTGCACTCATTTTACAGCCCCACTGGTGACCTTAATGAATAACACTTGAAGCCGAGTCAATAAAGTCTGCACAGTAAACCCATTCGTTGCAATGGTCTACACACAGCAATAACTAATTAGGGCCAGTAAAATATCAAAACCTATCAACTCTGCTTATTAGGAAAATGAAGATTGCCTGTTGTACTAACTAATATAGCACAACACACCAAACAACAGCTACTTTATTAGGATCAGCCAATTAAATAGTTTGGTTCTGATGACTTATTGTGACACTGAATGATTAAACTCTCCTAATTTATATAATTAAGTCACACATTTGTTATATTTAGTGTAGATAATTAGAACAATGTATTATGCAACACAACAGGTAAGTTTACTAAAAGTAATTTTTTTTAAATGGCAAAACTACGTAAGGGAATGACTCATGGTTAACAGATGGTAGAACTGTGTAGGAAGTGGCAATTTTTTATCTGGTTAAAAGAAAGGTGTGGTAATTATTTTAAAAACTTTTTTGTGTAATGTACGTTTTATAATAATTTACTGTTCTTTAAAGTTAAAGGTACGTTCTTATATAGTGCAGTATCCTGTCAACATAACTTTTTAGAGTACTTTACACTTCACCCATGGCAGACCTGTTCATTCCAACGTCATCTCTACTTCTCTGGGAAGCATTCAGCCACGCTGCAATTATTGCACGAAGACTACTCGTACACATATCCACCACTGTCTATAGCCAGGTGCTCATTTATATGTCTGAGTGAACTAGAACAAAGCATAGTGAACAAAATTGCCCAAGTTTTACAATGGCAGCAAGAGGATTCGAAACTGGGTTCTCTCAATAAGGTCCAACGTTCTAACCATTGAGCCACTGTGTCGCAATTACATTATACGTTTCTTTGTGCCACATGCGCGCTTTTCGCATGTAACTACAATTATTATAGGGGAGGGGGGCTGGTGACCCAAATTTTCTTCAACAATAAACATTTGTAACACATCTGACGAAAATACAACCAGCAGATTTTATAATTGGCCGTGGAAAAAACCCGAAAAAAAGAAAGCGGCATAACCTCTTTGCACTGAAGCTTTTCAAAAGATCTGAAGTTGTGGACTTAAGCAGGAAATGTGAGGCAGTAATCACTCACCTGGAGGTGCAAGAGCAACCCACAATCAGTGCTTCTTCTATTCAATCACTTCAATTACTCTTGTGAGTGGAAGAATTAGATTCAACTCAAACATCCACTTCTAATTGCTCAACCAGTTACAGGAGGCCAATAATTAACAACCAATTGATTGCACAGGGGGCATTTAAAGAAGAACTAGGGGGCATCTCAAGTTAAAATAGGGGGCATCTCAAATAAAAAAGTACCTTAAAATCTACTCCCTAGATTGACACGATTTGCCATTAAATTGATCAATACCCTGGCCCAGTGCTTTGCAATATAATATGTCCTGTGATCTCGGTGATGGACGCAGGCATGGAAGGAATAAAGAGGTATTGGTTTAGTGAAATCACAACAAAAAAAGTAAATGTAAGTTCTTATTACTATACACTGTATACAGTGTATATACTGTATACAGCGCATTATCCAGTCATTAGGACAGCTAAAAGCACTTTGCACCTCACCCCCTGACAAACCTGTTCATTCCAATGTCAACTCAACTTCTCTTCACATATATATCCATCACTGTCTACAGGTACTCATTTATTTATGCAGCTGAGTGAACTAAGGCAACGTGGAGTCAATGAAATTCCAATTAAATTACCCAAGCTTCGAGATGGAAGCAGGAGGATTTGAATCTGTCCTCTCAACTGCTGATCATGAATGCATACGCATGACATGCACACATAATGTCTTGCAACGAATCGAAGAAATAATCTGCTTTGAGAGACTCAATGGTAAGTGCTCATTAGTGGACAAGTCGACATCTATGACGTCAGTCAGGCAAATCTGCTGTTGTGAACCTTTGATGGCACGAGATGACCACATTCAATGAAGCACACAATTACCAGCACTGGCCACACTGTTAACGCTGACATTTTAAATCATTGATGCAAGAGAGACTTGCGTAAAACAATTACAAGCACACAGAAAGTCGAGTTTCGCCTAGACCATCCATTTCAATTTTCATTAACATACAAATGCTTTTCATTTGCACAGGACTGGCATGATATATATATATACTTGTGAGATGTAACGATGTTACATCGTGATATGTAACATTGTTACGGCACGCTAAAACGCTTTGCAAATGCAATCTGGGTTCTCGTGCCAGACGTGCCACTAACGGCCAACACCAGTAGCTGGTCTAATCGGCTGCAGCACATTATGGCTAGGAATCAATAGCAATGACGTCAATGGAACAGTTGATGGGCGATCACAATGTGAGGATGTCACACGGAGCAGCGCCGTGTACAATGTTCTCACGTCTCACAGCCTGCTCCCGTGACGCCACAAAATGCAACCATCACAATTCGACTCTGACAGTGTCACCGGATTCAATGAGTGTCGAAATCCGAGAATTTGACGACAGCTGCAAAACAACTTCTAAGCACAACAGCCAAATCATGAACTGGTGTGATTACCACTAGGGCTAGTGTGGGGTTTTTAAGCAGGGTTTGGAGGAGAACGGGCGGAGGGTTGCAGGGATTAGGAAGACCCACTAGGGACAGCTCATTATTTGTTCTTACATCAGAACATATACTTTTGATATGTTCATCCATCAGATGTCACCAAAAACAAGAAGATTTTGTCTACACTACACATGCAGGGATCCTTCCACCACCAACACGGATCCTCCCACCACCGACAGGCATCCTTCCACCACCGACAGGGATCATTCCACCTCCGACACGGATCCTTCCACCACCGACAGAGATCCTTCCACCACTGACAGAGATCCTTCCACCACTGACAGGTCCATATTCTGCTAACCAGCAACTAGAAATTTAATTCTGTGCAAAGCAGAAGTGTCACAGCCTACAAATGCGTCCTTTCCATGTTCAGAAACTAACTATTTTTTAGGGTGCAAAAAGTCCTCAAAAGGGGGACTGTCTCAAAATAACTGGCACTTTGTTCGTATGCCATGAACCCAGAAGTGAAACAGTGATTTATCCCCTACTGGGGTTCACAGGTGACATTAAAAGAAAACAAAAATGCACGTAACTACTTACGCAGGCACAACGCTAACAATCAATGATAGGTTACAATAAATTACCACATAAATCAAGCAGAATCAACAAAACATGCATGCATACGTGCGCGACTGCAGAATATTGCTTATAATTTCACAGACTTCTCGACAAATCACACAAGCCATAAATTCCCGTTTCAAAAATAGCTGTCAAGAAGTCCCTACAAAACAGTACGTGTTTACTATAAGTTTGTCAGAATTGTGAATAAAAAGAAAATGGATCAACTCGATGCAAATAAAACATATAAGCATATAAAAATGTTATAGCTCTAGGATTCATTCCACAATTTGCACAATATTAATAAAAATAATAAGTTTATTTGACTTGCAACCAAAGCGGTTGAATATTACACATAACAACATATCAAAAAGTATATTACACTAAATAAAAAAAGAACATTAAATTGCATTAAATTAAATAAATGAATAAATATATATTTATACTGTGGATTCATTCCACTATTCATTTGCATAATATATAGAGGATTAATTCCACTCTTCATTTGCACAATATACACATACATGTTAAGCTTCAGAAATGCAAATGCAGGAAGGAGATTTATGCGTAAATCAGAGGATCTCAGAGATTTATGCATAAATCAGAGGGTCTCAGTGTATCAGAGAATTGTGAGTAAATTTCAGTATTTCACATCCTCACCATGCATAAAAATTACATTAGATCAGCTTTAGTTCCCAATACATTGCACTATTAAAGTGAAACCAAAGGCATTTTGGGGGCCTTTGCACCTATAAGAGTACTTGAAAACTAACCATTTGCAACTATAATCAAGAATATCACGCAAGTGGTTAACTAAATATAACTCTTTGAACACCGAAAATCTTTTTTGCATGGGCAGCGCCATATTTGTTCAGAATCCTAAGTCAAGAGTGCTGACTAGATTTCCCACAACTCCAACTTTAAATGCCCGATCGTAGATGTAGACGATTTTAGTCACATACTTGCCAGTATGATGCTGTTTGCATCTAAAATCAACTTATTTGGCAAGATGATCATTCATTCATTGTTTACTAACATCTTCGAATTCCGATTTGACAGTTCTCTTGATTGAGTGTTTGCATTGTGTCGAAGCCTTTGGCTGAGGTACATGTTGGAAGATTGTCGGTACCAATTCAGGCTTTAACGTTCTCCATCACCAACGTTTTGAAGGATCTTGACCCATTAGTTGATGAAAATATATCAACTTCAAAACACGACTTTTCAAAATGGGCCGCCCGCAATTGTGAATCCATTGCTTCACAAAAAAATACACGCGATCCACGTCACAGCCACGTTGGGGATTAATGGGCTGCTCGCCACTGATTGGTCAAAATCGCAAACACTGATGATTATGTCAGCCTCCACAAAAACTTACATTAGACCAGAATTTCACACTTTTAGAATAGATTCCCAGTAAACCACTTGCGTGATATTCTTAATTATAGTTGCAAATGGTTAGTTTTTAGGCACTCTTATAGGTGGAAAGGCCCAAAGCTGAAATATATTACCATACAAAAAAAACCTTACCTGATTGGCAGTAGCCTTCATATTTTATTACACACACAACTAACGTAATATTTAGTAGCAGGGCTAGAACTGAAGCGTTTTTGTTTCTTCAAAGTTTGTGATCCTGGGTGATGAAGGCATTTGAGACCCTAGGTGACGGAGGTATGTTTTATTTGTGACACCTACTTAAAAAAAAATGTTTCATTCATAATGTGCTCCGATTGTGAAAATTAGTAAACATATACAAATTAAATAGAACTCGTGTCAAGTGGAGATGTATTGATGGGTATAATTTAAATGGATATTTAACATATCGTATATCAATGAGCGATAATGGAGATTGTTCATTTAATGCATATTTTTGACAATGCAACAGGCAAGGCATAAGGATGCTGTAAGCCAGTCTCTGTTAATATGTATGTATACAGAGGATTCATTCCACTCTTCAATTGCACAAAATACAGAGGATTCATTCCACTCTTTATTTGCACAAAATACAGAGGATTCATTCCACTCTTTATCTGCACAAAATACAGAGGATTCATTCCACTCTTTATCTGCACAAAATACAGAGGATTCATTTCACTCTTTATCTGCACAGAATACAGAGGATTCATTCCACTCTTTATTTGCACAAAATACAGAGGATTCATTCCACTCTTCATTTGCACAAAATACAGAGGATTCATTCCACTCTTTATCTGCACAAAATACAGAGGATTCATTCCACTCTTCATTTGCACAGAATACAGAGGATTCATTCCACTCTTTATCTGCACAAAATACAGAGGATTCATTCCACTCTTTATCTGCACAGAATACAGAGGATTCATTCCACTCTTTATTTGCACAGAATACAGAGGATTCGTTCCACTCTTTATTTGCACAAAATACAGAGGATTCATTCCACTCTTCATTTGCACAAAATACAGAGGATTCATTTCACTCTTCATTTGCACAAAAAACAGAGGATTCATTCCACTCTTCATTTGCACAAAATACAGAGGATTCATTTCACTCTTTATTTGCACAAAATACAGAGGATTCGTTCCACTCTTTATTTGCACAAAATACAGAGGATTCATTCCACTCTTCATTTGCACAAAATACAATGGATTCATTTATATTATGTATATATATATATATATATATATATATATATATATATTGAAAACTTTAAGAATTATACATTAAAATTATACTAAAAGAGCACAATAAATTGATGTTTTCAAGGGTGCATCAACTAGCCAAATCTTACAACAGTCATACGATGTCACACAATGTAGCAGTGGATTGTACAGTGCGTATCATGGATAAAAATGGTTAATGTACGGGTGCACAATGGTTTTAGCTGAATAGTAGTCCTTCGGACTGGCTGACGCACAAACAACTAGTATTTTTTACTAGTCCTTAAATGTGCCGGGTAACATCATACTATAAGCACTATGATATTGTGGTATTGTTTGGCCAATTTGGTACGTAGTTAAAGTAGCTTTATTTCAGAAAGAAGACAAGCTGATTCTCATTTCAATTAAACGTTCAACTAAATGTCATTAATTAAAAAAGTGTGATTTCAGGATAGGGTCAAACTCCTTCAGAGTTTGTGACATCGCATTTATCCGCATCAAGGTAGAAAGCATTTTATCTGACATTCACATTCTTTGTATATACTTGATAGTGTTCTTTGCACTGAAGCCACGTTCGCATGCTGCTGTTGACGGCGCTGCCCATTCAAAAGGTACACCAGCCTCATGGCTGACACACCAGCCTCATGGCTGACACACCAGAAGGATTAGCAAGCATCATGTCATTGGTGCGACTGATGTTCACCATGTCGCCGTACATTAACCATTTTTATCCATGATACGCACTGTACAATCCACTGCTACATTGTGTGACATCGTATGACCGTTGTAAGATTTGGCTAGTTGTTGCACCCTTGAAAACATCAATTTATTGTGCTCTTTTAGTATAATTTTAATGTATAATTCTTAAAGTTTTCAATCGCGTCACTTGTGCATATCACAAAATGACTGATGCTAGCAGATTGGACAGTAATTGTAGTGGTTTACCAGTACATAAAAAATATGTTTTGGGGGGATTTGGATGGGGAAATGAGTACAGATCGAATTAGTCATATACACTGTATGAGATCAATGCTGAGAAGATCATTGTCAATCAACCTATTTGGTTGCAACGACACGTCAACAAAGGGAACATTAAAACTGATGACGTATTCCTTTTTTATTGATAATTTTTCATTATGATGACACAAAAAATGCCAGTTTCATTTCCAATTCTTACAGAGATTTAATTTTGGTTGTTGTATGTTGTCTAATTTTGGTTGACAAATTAAATATTGCCATTTAATCTGTCATGGACTTTTGTGCTAAAATTGTGCAGAAAACATGTTGATAGTTTATAGAATATATTTTTTGGCTTACTCAATAAAATTTTATTTTAAGTCATTCAAAATGTTTTTGTTATGAAAATTATGGTACTAAACTTACGCATTAGAAAAGGCATGCAGACAAAGGATTAAACTATGAATTTGCATATTCTGGCTCACGTATCAATATTAGAATATTGTTCTCTTTGTTAACCTCAGTAATGAAAAAAAATACATTTAAATTGTTACTACTAGATAAGCTAACCTACTTTAACACCTAATTGACTCTTCCTTTATCAAGCCCATGTAACATCCTACGCAACATTTGATGAAATAGAAATTCGATCTAAATTGTTTGATGAGGTCCCCCAAAATACATTTTCCGTGCGACCTTGACATTTATATCAGCATTAAGCGTTCGATTTTCCACAAAATTAATGTCAATCTTGACATGAAATGTTCAACAAGTAATGCACGCGTGACTGGGCAATTGTAACATGGTTGCGATGGTCATGGATCACTGAAGCAACCTTGGCGATGACAAAGGTAATGCCTACATAGTATATGGGAAACCTTTAATGTCCTTAAAAGGTCCCAAGAATTCAGACAGAGTGCAGCACTCATGTAAAGGTCAGTAAACCTGCCACATTTATTTAATTGAAATCCGTAGTTTTCACTTGAAAATCTGTATAAATCAGTATAATTTTTTTCTTTGGTTTTAAGATCTGTCTATACAGCATTCCAATTACAAATGAGTGTCACCTTCTTCCAGGCTACGAAATGTTCCAACATAAAAAGAGATCTGTTGTTTTGCCAGAAATCTGCCTAGCATCCAAAGCATTTGTGCTTCGACATTTCCCCTGTTTGTCATTTGATTTGATAGTTGTGCGATGAATACAAGAAAATTAATATACTAATTTTCTCACAATATATATATGTGTGGGTCTGAAATAAAAAAGAACTGGCTCAGATGTTTTTAACTGGCCCAGTTCTATTTTGAACCTGCCCAGGTGAGTTTGAACTGGCCTCACAAAAATGTATAAATAATAAGAAATGTAACAAAGCAAAGTTTTCATGCATAAAACTAAAACAGATAGTGTCTGCTTTAAATTAGAATAACTAATAATTTAATAAATATAAACCATACCAAATATTGTCGTTCATTTCTTATAACCAGCAGACCAATAAAATAAAGGAATAAATTTCAGAAACATTTCAATGTGAAATTTATTTGCGAAACAGTTACAACTGTTGAAATTAACATTATGTTTGATGCCAACGTTTCACGTGCACTGCCACTGCATGCCCTGGGCCTGGCACAGGCAAACATACAAACCGTTCTCCAAATCAAAGCTTCCAAAGTTCACTTTCACAGCCAAACATTACATCAATCAGAATATCTTGGCACATTATATTGTCAACTGGATTGTTTGTTTCCGTAGTATCACCAGTATGAAGTAAATTGGCGTAATATCCTTCAAAAACTATGATTCTCGCAACTTCATCCGCCATCTTTGTTTTGGTGTTTTCCTGGTATTCCCCAATATACTGACGTCATTAAGTGTGAATAATCCAATAGGCATCCATGTTACAAATGCCAGGGGTTTCCCTTGCATGTGTGGACTTCACCTTTGCTTTGGCAGCGATCTGTCACTGGCAAGGAAGAAGTAGTTTGTCACAATTGTATTTTATAACGAATTAGCATAGATTAATACTGTAAAGTACTGTAATGTGCAGACATTAATACAGTCTGATTGTGTTTGGGGTGGGGTCGATAACTTGTGCGTTTTGGCTAACTGAATTGGCAGGAAGCATTTTGTATCAACGGCCACCAATAAAATGGCTTCAATATATGTATATAATTATATATATATATATATATATATAATTATATATATATATATATATATATATATATATATATATATATATATATATATATATATATATATATATATATATATATATATATATATATATAATTATATATATATATATATATATATACATATATAATTATTATAAGATTTGTTGAATTAGACTTTGACCAGATGTTCAATGAATCAGTTATATTTAAAAAATCCTTCAAAATATGACGTTGGCCATCACACAACAATTACTTCTTCAATACGCAACCAAAATCCTTATAACACATCTTCAAACGAGCCTCATAATGCACCATCTCACTGCCACAGTTAGTGCCTGTTGTAAAGTCTCACTGAAAATGGCTAACTTGAAAATTAGTAGGCACGACATTTGTCTGACACATACACCTGGAAGTATAAAGACAGTCTGACCCCAATTGCACTCGGGTAATATTTACAACTGCATCATCACAACTATGATTGCTGTTCATCATAATTTCTCTTCTAAAATGTCAATCTATTTACCCATAAGGACACCCACTCAGGTGTTGTCACCAATTCAAAAAGATGCTAAAAAACAACTTTGCAACAACATGCAGAATAAAAGGTCAAAGGTACATTCATGTGTAGCAAGGTATCTGGTCCTTGGCCTTGGTATTGCTTCAAGTGCTTCACACTTACTTTGTCCCAAACAAAATAGATGGTAGAATATGTGATCTGAACAGATGTCAACAAACAGATGACGGCTGTTGATTCGCAGCGATACTATCTAGGGTCATTCTTAGTGTAAGGTGGTGTTGTAGTCTGCACTCACTAGCATACAATTCCCCACACAGTAGATTCTAAGTTGTCCTCGTATCGAATTGTATCATCTTACAAGTTACCAATACCTTGCTGTATAATACCACATATACCAGCATGTTTCTAGCCTATAATCAACATATCAACAGTCTGAGTGTTAAGACTGGTGAATAGCTGTATTGACAGAGTTGTTGAATGTCAAGTCAAGTATACAAAGGTCATTCATTCATTCATGCATTGTTGTTATTATAAATGATGTCAACATCACGGCAATAGTGGCTGTTATATTTTGTGTTTAGTCAGTGAGTGATAAGTCATAATTCAGAGAACTGAACATGACATATATATTACCTCGATACAGTTCCATTCAGTCCGTGATACCTAGCTAGCACTTTGCTACACACCTAGTTAGCACTTTGCAACATACTATAATTATATTGTTTCAAGGTGTAACCACTTTTCTATTTATTACTTAAGTGTTTTATAACTGCATTGGTTTTATCTTAAAACAACAGTTGTTCAGCCACACTTCTGGTACACTGAATTCTCTCTACAGTAAAACAAAATTTATAAACTATATTAATTATTTATTACTACAAGCTTTGACTATTATTACTTATTACTAATACTAAACTTTGACTATTATTACTCAGTAGTTATACCACCAGCTTTGACTGTTAATACTACAACTTTTGACTGTTATTACTACAAGTTTCAACTGTTATTACTACAAGTTTTAACTATCGTTGTGCTAAATACAATCGCTCCATTTCTACATGGATCCTGAAATGACTAGTTCTGAGCCGTTTGTATGTGTATTTCCCCATAACTGGTGGTGCCACCTGGTGAAAACCTACCTCTTCCTCCTCCTCCTCCACCTCAACCATGTTGTCTGCCTTCGTTTCCATGTCATTTTCCTCTTCGGCCAGTGGACACTTGTGGTGCCGGCGGTCACTGAGACACATGCACCGGCAGTATGGCACAACATCTTTCCAGCGCCGCCGGCGCCGCGCCATGCACTCGTGCTTTGACCCGTGGCAGCCTATCTTCGCCGGTCGCGGTCGCCACAAAAAGGCGCCTCAGTCTGTGCCACGTGCGGCAAATTCCTAGCCACAAGGAAATCACTCGTCACCTAACTCCCTGAAGAGTTCCTAGTTACCTCAACTGGTGCAAGCAAACGTCAGGAACATCCATAGTTAGTAACTTGTCGGTATGGGTTCACTTGGCACAGCAGCTGACTGGGTGAAGATGCACCCATATGTTGGCCACCTTGAGCCACCCTGAGCAGCAGAAACTCTTCTAATCTATAGCGTTGGCCAGAAGGTGAGACTCAAGTCTGCTGTAATTTATAACCTGTCAGAGAACATTAATGACTGGCCTTGTTGTCTTTCAACAAGCTAATGCAGCCTTGACTTTATGCACACAGGCCACTCTGCCTCTATACAGCCAGTGCCAAGCCAGTTTAGCTGTCTGCAGTGCCAAGATTACTGCATGCAATGTCCACTGCTTGACCGGAGCAAGGTTTGCTTAATCCACTATCTCAACAGATCCTCCAAATACAACAAACCCAGGGAATTCCACTAGCCTCCAATTCAACCTGCCATTTGAAAGTATAATCAGTAGGTCGTGGTGGTAGCTAGAGCCAAGTGATGTCCAGTTAGAGCCAAGAGATCTCCAGCTAGAGCCAAGTGATGTCCAGTTAGAGCCAAGAGATCTCCAGCTACAGCCAAGTGATGTCCACCCAGGTGGTGTCTATAGCCAAGTGAAGTCCAGGCAGCGGCTAGAGGCAAGTGAAGTCCAGGTGGTGGCTACAACCAAGTGATGTCCAGCTTTGACCGCCTACAGCATGCGCCTTCCATCACAGCTCAATGTAGCATAATGCCATTGGTGGTTGGCTGACCGAATGATGATACCGCATTACGTGATAGACCAGGTGACCGCTCCAGGCCCCTCAGCCATAATGCAATCACAGACAGCCCTCTAGTGCTGAGGTGAGAACAGCAACTGTGCAGCCATCCACCGCTAATTGCCTGTACTCGAACGCCAAGCAACAGTGACAATTGCACATTCTGTCGTAGCGTCCGCGCCACTGAGTATCAGTCGCATCACAGCATCAGGCACTGTGCCAACTGCTGTGCTGGCATGACGTTTCCGTCTGCAGTGGCGGCAATCGCTAACATATCCCAGAAATCCATGGTGACACTGGCGCTGCCTTCGACAATAATTCCAATAATCTAGGCGCACGCTGGCACGGCAAACGTGCCAATCAAACCTCCAGCTGTTGCCGCTGCTGTCGCCACACAGGCGCATTACAAACACAGCTAATAACGCTGATTTACTGCGTATTGCCACATGGTCCATGATGCCCCTGCGTCATGGCTTGACAGGGGCCTGGCATCATGATTTACACACTGGATTTGTCTCCCTAAATCAGCCGAATAAGACCCTTGGTCTTAACGCTTCAATGAACGTACTCAAATCACTCAACATATACAAATGTGTTGTCGCACGCACACACTGCGAACATGATTTAGGGTTTTGATTTTTTATGTCGTAACACTAAGAAAATAAATTCTAAAAGCTTGGCATTCACTAACAGTAAAATAATTTTTTTCTACATTCACCTGTAAAGCAATTTTGTTGTATCATCTTCAATATCATGCTTAGACGAAATGCAGAAAATGTTTTATATTTGTATATTTGTGTATTCATAAAAGTTAAGGTTGGTTCATAACGACAGTCAAGACATAAAACCATTTGTTACTGCACGTATCATTGTCTATAATCAGGTACTCATCACACATGGATGATACAATGTTTTCTTGATAGGATGCTGTGCTAAGATTGAACAAGTATGAAAGTAATACTTTCTAGGTTGACCTTTGACCTTAGTCGCATCAACTCTGATAATAAATTACTGACTGCAATTTATCAATATAATTTATAATATTTTACACATACACCCCGTAAGTATGATCCCGCCAGTTAAGTGACCCATTAAATGTTTACGTTTATTGTATAAGCGTCCAAATACTTGTCAAACACTTGACCATATTGACACTGGTCACACACGATAGAGCTATATGGTCAGTACTTAAGTCTATGTGGACAGTTCTCACACTCACACAAGTATATGTCAATGCTATCACTTCTTAGATATTAACTTAAGTGGCGCAAGGTCACGATAACACAGGGGAACCAGTTCCCAGTTCACAAGGTCTTACAACTTTTGACAGAAATTACAACACCCACCAGGGGGCTCTGCGAGCATACTTCCCGAGTAAATTCGAACAGTAATTGTGTGAGTTTGTGGTCATTGCACAGCATGTAACTGGATTGTCAGATGTAGAACTTCTAACACCAACTAGACCTCTCTGGGAAGCATTCAGCCATGCTACAATTACTGCACAAAGAAAATTTGTTCACACATGTCCAACATTGTCTATAATCAGGTACTCATTTATACACATGCGCGAACTGATGCAATGTGCAGTGAACCAAATTGCCCACGCTTCAAACAAAACAGCAGCAAAAGGATTTGAACACCAGTTCCCTCAATTGGAAGTCTGGTGTTCCTACCACTGCACTGCACCCTGTCATGTGGTAGTCACATATGCACTGTCAACTGGATGTGGTTCGATTGTTGACAGATGTGTTCTAACTACTTATAAACACTTGGTTTATCAGTCTGTTCAATAGAGTGCAAATATTAGTTTAGTTTTCTTTACATCATCAGCAGTTAATGTCACTGGCCAGTGGTAACACATTTCGTTGCATCACTGCATTTGGAAGATTCTGATTGACAGTAATTGGAAGGGGAGTTCCAGTGTAAAAAAGTTTGTACCTGGTTGGGAGTAAAAGAACTAAAACCACAGGCTTGGTCTCGTTCACTTTCTAACATTTAACAGCATACTGCAGGCAGCATTATAGAATACACATACAATGGTGCCTTTGGTGCTGCAATTGTGTTTTGTAAAAAAAGTAATTTTGTCTACAAATATTAGCAAACAACATTGTTCCAGAATAACACGTGGTGCAGCCATGTAACTTTATTTCTATCAATTAGTTAATAACTTCATTTATTAACTGGTATGTTATTGGTATGAAACATATTTTATTAGAACCACATTGAATTATCTGGTCCAACTTGAAAGATCTGTTACTACTGAACGGCAGAATCTGCAACAACACAACACTGACTTGGTCTAATCAAGCCACAGGTGTGACCCCCAAACTGTTTACTACAGCTGACCCCTGGGCAGTTACTTGATGACGTCACATCACTTACAGTCCAGCCTTCCTGCCAATTCTCCGAATCTGCATATCTAATTTGTATTCATTGCCAATTTTGACCAGCCAATCCAATACCTCTTAATGGAAAACCAGCAGCAGATACAATAATCATGCTGCTAATCTCGTTGGCAATACTATTACAGCTGTATTAGAAACTGGGCCATAAAAGCATCAATTAATGCAATTATTATATCTCAGTTAATGGCATTTCTAGCTGCCACCACGGCACGGAGCATTATTAATCTACTAGATGAATGCTAAAATAGGGAAATGTATTCAGTTTGTAAACAACTGTGATGTGTTTTATGCTAATTAGCGATAAGTATTGGTTGTGACAACGTCAAACCCAAAGTGAACTATGTAGGCCGACACATCAGCTCGCTAGAATATTTTAACGCTATCGATACAGGTTATATTCAAACTGGTTCTAAATTTTTCTGCTACCATTCGCCCCTAAATGTTCATCCCCAAATCCTAACACTAGGGTGATTATTTCATATGAAATAAACACCCCTGGGAATATTCACCCACTTGGTCAAATTTGCACCCCTGGTGGACATTTTTGGGGGGCCTTGGACAAAACATTTGGGAACCCCTGGTGTAAACAGGCATCTTTAAACTTAGAGATGCCAGGTAATAAAATGGAGATATTCCTGAATGTAGGATGTGACAGACATATCCTGAAGTCTGATGTGCTGTGAAACCGGACAATTAAAAGGCCTCAACATTAACATTGGCCTGTGCCATTTTTTGGCTGTCGGGCTAGTTTGGGCCACAAGTTTCCATATTTTGCACTGTTGTTTCAGATTGGTTTTAACCAATTGGTCACAGGTCATCATTTCAAATTAAACTTATGTTTAGTTTATTTTACACAACTGCGATTGGGTTATCTGTTAGATCCAGGCACTGCAGGTAGTGGCTAAAAAATTGCAGTATGTCTTAATTTAATACCAATTAATGTAATTGTATAGTTAGTGTTGTGATTTCTCATCAGTGTTTCACCAGAACTTTACAGGTTGAAACAAAAAGCAACTCTGGTTACTGTGCATATCACAGTTTTAAATAAAGATCAAAAATCAACTACTAGAACATTATCTCAAAACTCTACGTTACTGCAATACCACTGTGCAATGACAGTAACAGGCCCAGATACCTGGCAGACAACCAGGACTTAACCAACAAAGCCCTACTTCTTAACCAGAGCAAGTTGAGCAATTAGCCACATCCATTGTTACATGTGTAAATTGTAATTTCCTTTGCAGTTTACAGCTGCTAGCTTACAAAAACCTCCCTCGCTGAGGGTACTTGTATTTCCAAAGTAATCATGCACAAGTACTACACAAGAAGGAAGTGACCAGTCCTCACTGATTGGTGTTCAACCATCTGTGAGTAATTAGTATTTTGTGACCACCTTGCACCTGACGGCTGTGGCTTCTGAAGGTTACAGATGATACTTTATTTGCCATTAGGATCAACCCCACAGATACATCGCTGCTTTTTTATTTTTACCTGTCTTCCATGAACACATTAAGAATAGCACCACACGCAACACTGAGAGACAAAGAATGACTTTCAATCACACTTCACTTATTAACAATTGTAGTGAAGTCAGGGGTCTGGCCACAGGCAACAGAAGCGCCATCTAGGGAATACACTATGAGTTAACATAATTAAATGAGCCTACAACTGCAATGCCAATCCCTATTAGCAAAACACAGACGAGGTCACAATCAAAACAGAGCTGCCCTCTGGTGTATATAGAGTAAACCTGTCCATTCATGAAGCAGATCAAGCCACAGTTAGGATTCCCATAGGTGGCCATGTTAATGTTTTGCATGATTATAAGATGGGTAAGACCACAGTTGACCTTCCTGTTTATTGTTTCACACGAATGTAGGGCGTATTAAATTGGGATATGTGAATTTAAAGAATTCATATGATGTGACATAAGTGCAATTGAGCAGACATATTCACAGGTTTGTTTGTAAAAGCTATTGGCTGTGAAATGGTGCATTTTTTGGAGAGTTTAACAGGCGGAGGGATTTATGGGAATTTTTCTGCTATGGGCCACGTGGGCGCACGAATACAAGGCTATTTTTGTCAAAATTGATGGGCATCACACGTCAGGGCGTTTTAAAAGAGCTGGAGGTATGTGATTTTGATAAAACTTGTTCAGCATGTCAAAGATATGATGGCAGTTACTGTGAAAAAGTTTCAGAAGTTTTAGTGGTCACGTTTTCTTATAATCTAACAAAACGTTAACATGGCCACCAATGCAATTTTCAACTGTGGTCTGACTCCAAGAAAAGGTAGCCATAAAAAATCCCACTGACATGCTGGTCGAGTTTTGTAAAAATTTGACATTTCTTGTAATAGACCTGTATGTGAGACACCCGTCAATGTTTACCTATATTGGCACGAATTACAGCGCGCATGTGTCTAGTGGCCAAAAAAATCACAAATATCCTCCGGCAAACCTGGCAATGTCCCTGCTCAAATGCACTGATGTCAGATCATATTAATTTTTTTAATTCCTATATCCAAACTTACTATGCCCTAATTTTTTTTTGTAAAAAAACGAGGTATGTCATTTTCACGAGTTTCACACCTCATGTGTGTTAATGGAGGATGCACGCAAGCACTGTGACATCTGAAAGAAAATCGTACGACAAATTTATCACGAATCCAAAAGAAACATGGCGACCTAAGGGCAAATCAATTGTGGCCAGTCCTCCATCACTAAGTTTTTCATTGGTGCCAATGTTAGCATTTTTCAATATTGTATGCAATTTTTTTTCTTTTAGAAACATCATACGCTATTAATATTTAGTCTTTCATGAACCTGCTGGAAAGAAATTGTGAAATTGTAATCGTTTTATACACTAATAAAAAATACAAGATTTAACAAGATTTGCCATTCAAGCCAAAGGCCCAGATGGCAAGTGGACAAGGAAACCATTGGCTTATCGAGATTCCAACAATGTTCATCTAGGTGTTCCAATCATTTATTGTCCTATGTGAGAATGAGTACTTCCTGATATCGAATCTACACTGATCCTTTATTAATTTCACCTCATCCTTTAGTTCTACTACCTTTCTTGAGTTAGAAAAACATATTTCTAATTCTATCAATATTTTCAAACCCATTCAATATCTAAAAAAACTTCAATCTGATTTCCTCTTAACCTCCTTGTCTCTAGAGTTGTTAAACCATATTCTTTCAGGTGTTCTTCATAACTTAGGTCTCTCAGTTCAGGAATAATTTTAGTTGCTCTCCTCTGTAAGATGCACATAATGCCACATATATGGTGCAAAAACTACTGGGTAGGTACATTCTTCATGCACAAAGGATCCTACCATCACTGACAATAACGACTTGTACTCTCAAGTGCCAAATAAACGTATAGGCCAAATAACAGCATAGGGGGACAAATTGTTCAAAACAAATAATAGTACAGTGCGAAAAAGTCACTAGTATATTTGTCTTTTTTAGCACCAAAGCAATTTTTTTACTCGACGTGAAGCCAAGACGTCCCTAGAAAACGGATCACCTTTTATTTTGGGTTTTTTATGAAGAATATGCATAAACTTTGTGCGTATTTGCATCACCACAGAAATAGTAACCGCATTTTACATCTGCGAAAAACCGGGGAATTTTCTGTTTTTAAATGGACATTAAAGTTTTATTAAATTGAATACGTAAGTCCGTTTAAGGGGAACCACCGCCAGCCGGTTACGACCGGTTTGAGGCGCTGCACACGGAGGCCATTTACGGTCGGTTTAAGCAGAGATAATGGCGTTGTAACTAATAATATACCATGTTGAGCTCCAGAGAACTAAGGATTCTGACCAGACTCATGGAAATATAACGCTTTGGGATAAAAATCTAGGATCCTCAGAAGCACAGGATCCCGCTAAATTCACGACTGTTCAAAAGGATGAAAACTTAGCCGTCAGATGGAGTCACATGCTAGTTGGAAGCAAGTGATTTTAGCGCGAGCTGTAAACCACTCCGTGGAAGATTAATTATCGCTAGCAATAGGGAGTGAGAACGATTGTTCTCCTAAAAATTATACCCTGCATAATTTGCCACGATTATCGGAAAATATAGGCTTACACAAATGGTTAAATTTAATAATAGTATAGTGCCAAATAAGATGCATATAGGGTGGCATTTTTTTATCAAATAAATACGCATATAGGGACGTTTATTCGGCACTCAAGAGTAGGATATTCCATACAAATAATAAATAATTACATTAATGCTCATATTGTGGAAAAAACAACTATACTGTTTTAGAAAAAAGCAAACCAAAATGGAAAAATATATATTACCAAATTCTTGTGTAGAAATCATTATATATCATATCATTATATATCACGTTGCAAACTAGTGGTTGATACCATTCAACAGAATAAGACAATATTAGACCTGGAAACCAAACTACATAAAGCCAACAAGGAAGTCCACATACAAATACAAGGGGTCATGTAAAACTGTACCAATACAATGGGTTATATAAATTGTACTGATATAACGGGTCATGTACACGTTGAACTGATACAAGGGTTAATGTACAAATTATACGTATTCAAGGGGTCATGTACAAACTGTATCGATTGAGTGATGTACAAACTGATACAAGTGAAGAGATAAAAGATGTCAACATTTGACAGGTCAACAACGTCTACTATCACTGATAATGTAGCACTGTAAACATATATGTTGATTCCAAGAGTGCAAGTTTATGTTTGTGAGATCAAAAGATGGTTTGTAACCTTGTAAAACACATTTCTGGGAAAATATGAGGAACACAACATTTTAAAATCTACTAACAACCATATAACATCTTGTTCTTTTAAGTTAACACAGGATTTTTGCACCTAATAAACATGATAAACGTTCACACGGCTCGAATTTAATGGTAATCCATTATTCTGAGCACCCTAGATTTTTCAATGGATTACTAGACCGATCTGTACAAGAATCCGTTCAGATTTCCACTGTACTTGACGACATTTTGCTCACCAACAACATTTCCGTAATGCATTGTTATGTCACTGGTGTCAGCTGTGCACAAAACTAGACTTCGCCGCTACAACGACCGACTTTAAAGTGGCTGGCCTGGATGCACCTAGAACAACTAGGCACCACGGTGGCAGTGTTGCAAAATTTAATTGCCAATAAGGTTGTATTTATTCAATGAGCATATAAATTGACAATTCATTGAGTGCTGGAAACATGTGTTGAATCCTGTGTAGTCAGCAACGTCATTTTGCTGCATTTTATGTCTCCTCTTTGGATAAAAACTAATTCTTTTCTCTGCCATATGAATTGTAATGCGACAATTGTTATACAACTATATAAGCACTTTATCAGACTAAAGAACTTTCAGGAAGGTTCTGTCCCCCTATATTTGCTATAATATATGAGCAGTCCTGAAAGTAAATGTTGACACAGTTCTTTATCTGAATATAATTTATCACTCCTATGATGTGTGACTTCAAACTGACAAGCAGCCAAACGTTGTGTCCCTGACAGTTAAATTGTGCCCAATGTTTTGTGTACATTGTTTTAAAAGTAGTATTTTTTATTAAATTACATTTCCTCACTTCAAAGTTGAAAGAAATATTTATTAAGTCATCTCTTTTACAATATATGCCAGACAATGCCTGTGTACATTCTGACAGCATCAGTCACACACAGAACAAAACACACCAACCTTTCACTGTCATAAAGATCATCAACTCCGCTGCGACAAGGTGGAATTGACTCTTAAATGGCCAAAGTGGGCAGATACATCAAATAGATGGACCAGACACCACTGCCTGTGGTCATTCAAGGAGAAGCAATGAAAACCTTGAGCTAGTTACTGTGTAATATGTTCACATGGACACCGGCCTAACCCCAGCTGTCAGGCCAGTATTTACTAACTACATTTCAATGCCAGCTTGTGTGTGAGCTGTAGTAACAGACCGTCCAAGCATCAGTGATTTACATTGAGACAGTAATGAAGCCTATGCCTGGCTAATTTATAATGTAGCCTAAGACAAGGCCTTCAAGAATAAGTCATGTTTGATGGCTGATTATGGACATCCCAGGCACTTTCACACATACAGCTATCTCATGTCTTTATCTCACCACTCCAGTGGTTATTAATCTGTCTACAATTTCGTTGATTCACACAGTTACTCTGATCAACCACTATCACCTGTGTGACATAAAAAGGTACATTCTTGTATAGCGCGGTACTGTGACACAGATCTATACAAGCACTGTGACACAGATTTACACAAGTACAATGACATAGATAATACATGTACTGTGACACAGATCTTTACAAGTACTGTGACATAGATCCATACAAATACTGTGACACAGATATATACAAGTACAATGACATAGATCTATACAAGTACTGTGACAGATCCACACAAGTACCATGACATAGATCTATACAAGTACTGTGACACAGATATATACAAGTACTGTGACATATATCTATACAAGTACTTTGGCATATATCTATACAAGTAATGTGACAGAGATCTAACACAAGTACTGTGACATAGATCTATACAATTACTATGACACAGATCTATACAAGTATTGTGACATATATCTAACATAAGTACTGTGACATAGATCTATACAAGTACTGTGATATAGCAAGTACTATGACATATATCTATACAAGTATTGATATAGATCTACACAAGTACTATAACATAGATCTATACAATTACTATGACACAGATCTATACAAGTATTGTGACATATATCTAACATAAGTACTATGACACAGATCTATACAAGTATTGTGACATATATCTAACATAAGTACTGTGACATGGATCCATACAAGTACTGTGACACAGATATATACAAGTACTTTGACATATATCTATACAAGTGCTGTGGCATATATATATATATATATATACACAAGTACTGTGACATAGATCTACACAAGTACTTTGGCATATATCTATATAAGTAATGTGACAGAGATCTAACATAAGTACTGTGACATAGATCTATACAATTACTATGACACAGATCTATACAAGTATTGTGACATAGATCTAACATAAGTACTATGACATAGATCTACACAAGTACTGTGACATAGATCTACACAAGTACTATGACACTGATCTATACAAGTACTCATATAGATCTACACAAGTACTATAACATGGATCTTTACAAGTACTGTGACATAGATCCATACAAGTACTGTGACACAGATATATACAAGTACTTTGACATAATATATCTATACAAGTGCTGTGGCATATATCTATACAAGAACTGTGACAGAGATCTACACAAGTACTATAACACAGATCTATACAAGTATTGTGACATAGATCTAACACAAGTAATGTGACATAGATATATACAAGTACTGTGATATAGCAAGTACTATGACATAGATCTACACAAGTGCTGTGACATAGGTCTACACAAGTACCATGACATATATCTACACAAGTGGTGTGACATAGGTCTACACAAGTACTATGACATAGGTCTGCACAAGTACTATGACATAGATCTACACAAGTACTATGACATTGATCTATACAAGTACTGTGACATAGATCTATACAAATACTGTGACATCGAAAATGTCATTTTTTTAAAGAAATAAATGAATTCTTTCTATCGGAATAGTTCACCTGTTGCGCATTTATGAGGTAGTTTTTGTTAGATTGGAAGTCTGTGTGACATGAGAACCCTTGATTGATGAATCTGTGGCAAGGCAACAAGTTGCCAATTAATGCCACACTGCCAAGGCCTGAGATTCCACTTGACAAGATAACTTACCTCCTACTGTCAGACCGCAATAACTCACTGTACAGTATTACAACTACAGGGGCTTTAACCTCTCAGATGTCTTTATCATGACGGACATTGCACAATACTTGCTGCCTTTTTGCCTGAAACATTTGTCCATCAATCTGACTTCAGTTACATGTTCACAAGTCTGCCAAACTGCAAACAATTACATGTTCACAAGGCTGCCAAACTGTAAACAGTTACATGTTCACAAGGCTGCCAAATAGTAAACAGTTACATGTCCACAATGCTGCCAAACTGTAAACAATTACATGTTCACAAGGCTGCCAAACTGTAAACAGTTACATGTTCACAAGGCTGCCAAATAGTAAACGGTTACATGTTCACAAGGCTGCCAAACTGTAAACAGTTTCAGAAGATACAATGAATGATGAAAAAGATGATAATTGTCCAGGCATGGTCAGTTATCACCAAGTGACTATTGAGTAAGCCAACAGAATAGCTTCCATAAGGCCAGACCTTGAAGCTGCCAATGCTTCACCTACACTGTAATTTCTCTCATTGTCAAAACCAATACATTCTCCTCTACAGAGGTCAGACCACAGTTGAGGTTCCTGTTTATTGTTTCAAATGAATGTACGACATATTAAATTGTAAAAAAAAATATTATCCGAGATTCAGAAATTAATATGATGTGACATAAGTGCAATTGAGCAGGCATATTCACAGGTTTGTTTGTAGAAGCAGAGTATAGAGGTATATATAGATATATGAGAAGAATAGATAGGAGAGCAACTAAACAGATTCCAGAACTGAGAGACCTTAGTTATGAAAGGCATATAAAAGAACGTGGTTTAATAACCCTAGAGACAAACTGATCAAGAGAGGTAAAATTTAAGTGTTTAAGATATTGAATGGATATGAAAATATTTATAAAAATATTTTTTCTCACTTAAGAAATAAAAAACTAGAGGATACAAAGTAACATTTGCGAAGGAACGGTGTGGATTAAGCCAGCAGCACACTAGCCGATTTTTCGTCGGGGACTGCATATGTTTCATCGGGTTAAATTTGTCGGGCCATCAGCTCACAGCATACTAGCCGATATTTTGTTGCTGATATTTTGTCACGACTAGCTTGCCTCTAGTGGCAAATTTTTAATTAAGAAAACATAGCGGCACTCACACCACACGTGGCGGAGATGCGGAGAAGAAGACAGAAGCCAGCTTCGTTTGTCGTGATTATGCTACAGAGAATACGGAAATGCAGAAAAGCAAACAAACAAAATCCTTCCACCTGTTGAAATCATCTAAAAATCCACAGTTAGACTGTCAACATGTTCTACCAGCAAACTTGCCAATGTGGCTGCTCAAATGCAGTCATGTCAGATGATGATTTTTTAAAATTACACATATCTAAAATTACTGTGCCCTACATTCGTATGTAACACACCAGGAAGTCTAACCGAGGCATGATCCCATTCGTCGTTGTGGCCATGGCACTGGGTGTCGCCATGTTTACATTGATGCTTGTGCACGTGAATGCAATCACGCTTCCTATTGGTTGTTAATCGCGCGAGTACCAAAAATTTGTCGGAGTCTGCAGCATACTAGCCGACAAGCCCCGTCAGGACGTCCTGAGATCTAGCACTGTCAGATATTATCTGACAAGCTCCGATCTTGTCAGAATTCGCAGCACACTAGCCGACAACTGAAGATTATTTGTCCCCCGACGAAAGATCGGCTAGAAAGTACTCATTCTCACAGAGGACAATAAATTAATGGAAAAAATTATGTACAAATTGTGTCAATGCTAGCAGTGTGAATATATATATAAAAACAAAATTCAGTGTTTCCACTGGTAACTGACAAGTGAGGCGGGCCACCTCACTGTTTTTTCCATCCGCCTCACCCAATATTTGCTGAAATTGTCACCTCACAGCTATATCTCGCGTCCAATTGTTTTTTTATTACGTGATGTATTCAGTGTCGATGAGCAGCAACTAATACGGCCATAAAATAAAAAACATTTCTGCAATATCTAGATATATAGCCATATCATTGTCCTCAAGTTTTGTCGATAACTGCTTAGGATTTACCTCTTAACAGTCCTTGTCATTAAGCTTTTGAAGCCAGTGGCCAATTGGGCCCGTATATTTGAAGTTACTGGCCCCCCACAAAAGTTACTGGCCCAGATATTTTCTCAGATATAAAACACAGAATGTGCGCAATACGTCACAGCAATTTTGTGTATGTAGGGCCTATATGTAAACTTAGTTAATTCTTCTGGCTACAAGACAGCCATGCGTTCATCGAAAACTACTGATTCGTTAGGGCAGGAGTGATACGCCAGTATTCCTGTAAATCGCAATACATACACGATACTCAATCAAAATATTTTCGTCATTGACAATTGCAGAAATGCTACACCTACGACGGCTGCGGTGCGCAAACACGGTACACAAATGGAGTAGACAAACGGAGTAGACAAACGTGGTAAACACAAATAAATGAATAGCAACATCACTGCAAAACAATAGAGTGTCAATGTAAATGATTTCTGCGTGTGTACCAGTAAGAAGCGAAATAACAATATAGTAGCAAATATAATGTTTCCTCAATCATTATAAAATTAATTCGTTTGCATCACCAGTGCTAATTTTGGACCAGGTGTGACGTCTGCTTCTGCATTCGCATGGGCACCGAGCCTCTCCCATTCGCCGATTAATGTTCATGTAGGCTGAACATGTGCTTCCATGAGTGGAGACAAGTGGTTTATTTATTCAAATGATCATTGTTGCTTTCAAACACTGATTAAAAACTGCGATAAATTAACTTGTTTTTAGTTTTCTTTCAGTTGTTTTAGCTGACTCAGATTTCTTCTGATATCAAGCAAGATACTGTAAACTAGTCTTCATTTTCTGGCGGCGTTTCATCAGTCAAGAAATTATGTTCATGAACGACAATGTTATGTTCAACTAAAATAATGTCAACTAAAAACATTATTTTGCGCGGCTTAACCATTTCAGTACTACAGCCCTGATCTGCTGTGACCACTGAATACTGTATTCCCAGTGAATATGCAAGAAAATCGACTGCATCACTTCAAGTCAAGATTTCAGCAACAAAAATTAATTTTATGGATATTACATATATTCTGAAAGTACGATAATCAGTGAGTAAAATGAGCCATATCATTTTACATTTCGTCGTCATGGTAACCAGCAATCCAAGATGGCCACCACGTTTTCAACGTTTTTGCAGTTGCTGAATGCAGTTGTATACCAATGTACATATTTAATGTAAACTACTCATGTTGATCATGCTACAGGAGTGTACTGTGATATAAAATACAATATAAAGTACATTTTGTGGAGTATGAGAAAGTGAAAAACAAGTTATTTATCGGCATTTTAAACATATATGACAGAAGTGTTCATTTGTATATTTGCTAACACATTCATCGCTACTGGACCGATTCCAATCAAACTTTGCATGTTGACGAACACCTTTTTCTTCTAACAAAAATTAAACAGCATTGATAGTACAATGCGTAGCTCATCCTCAGCGTTTACACCGTCACATTCATCATCACTGACGTCTGAGTAGCCATCGAAAATACTCCCGCTATCAGTATCCATTTTGCTTCCGGCCAACATCATTGTTGTTTCAATCATCAACATCTGAACAAAATTCGTCACTAAAACTATCAAATAATCCGTCCAAAACATACGGCGGTAAATCGTTAACTGAAGTAATGCCGTCCGCCATTGCAGCCATAGTAGATTTTGATAATCCATCATTAAAAAATGCGAAAATCTCCATAAAATGATATTGAGCAATAATAAATTATTGCCGCTACTGAATAGTTAATTCATTCGTCATGACAACTGTATATAACAAGTGGCTCCACTTAATTGATAATTATGAGTAAAAGCGATTTAAATGGTAAACATAGCCAATGCCAGTATTCCAGCCTGTCGTACTGTAGCATCACACACCGCGAGGCCGGAATACAGGCCTGTCAAACTGAAATGGTTAAGCGAATTAAACAACAGTTAAAATATGCGTGAGTACAGTTACGGAAATCGTGTGTCACCACCGACAGTGCCATAGCCAGCATGGTCATGACGTAAGCGAAACTGAACCGAGCGAATTTGACATTTGCGCTGTCACTTGTGATCTGTATGGACAATTCTTATTAACTGGTTACGTCAAAATTGCGGCTGTAGAACTCTTACGTCACGTCATCGTCGAAGAAGAACATAGGAGGAACATAGTACTTGGAAGAAATTATTTGAAACAGTGGTGGCCCACCAGGCCAGCAATATATGAGAACTTATGGCCCAAACTGGTCCAATGGCCTTTAAAACGGCTCTGGGCCACCGGCCAGTGTTTATGTTGAGGCCTGCCTAACAATCCTGCCATTCACCAATGCTGGGAATATCCACAGTTTTGTCAATAATAGTGCAAGGTGGCTTCCAATCATCCACTGCGTTTGGTGGAAATGTGGAAGACAGACAAAAAACAAAAAGGTCTCCAAACTGAGATGTCTTTTGTGCTAAATTTTAATATTGACTAGAGGTGCAGCGGCCTCTGTCATGGTTCAGCTCAGTGTCAGAGATATATACTGACCCGGTGGTCCATGACCAACTACTTTTCCGCAGGGTCAGTAATTTTTTTTAATTAGTGGTCCACATGGTTGCCTACTCTTCCAGAGAAAATACACAACGTTTTACAGCAGTATTCATCAGGTGATTGTAAAAACGGGCCAACGGAACACCGGAAGAAATAAATTGTTTATATTTCTTATGGCTGAAAAGTTTTATCACAAAGCACGTTGCTGACAGTCCGTCAATTTGGTATGTTAAAAATGGGTGGTCAGTTGGGGGTGTAAACATCGTTGTATGTAATTCAGATACACCTATAAATAATGAATACTGGAAGGAGGTTATGTTTGGGAAATTTATTGTACGTATGTAAAAAAAATAAAAGCAGGTTAAATTTCATTGTCAATGTAATTTACTGGAAATGTATACTGTAGTGTGGCTTTTTTGGAAAAGCAGAGGAAACTATTTCTTTAAAAAGAATTGTTAGGGTAAATGCAAATATTGTCAGAACCAGTCAAATAGGTATTATTAGAATAATCATCAATACAATACATTGTGCCATTGCTAAAATGAGGACCAGTAACTTTGCTGTTGGACCAGAAACTTTTGGAATTTATTGGTTGGGCTGACCAGAATCTTTTGGGGTCAAAGTAAAACACTGATTCAACCCAGCCATAGGGTCATGAACTTCAGGGACCTGTTGCGGGAATTCTACCTTCGAAATCCCGACCGACACATCGAGTACACCTGGAGGCCCCTAGCATTTGGCAAAAAAAAACTACGATATCAGTGCTTCTCGAAGGCACAAAACAATTGCATTACCTGATGTTACGAGTCCCACCAAGAGGCTTTCTCTGTGGTGTCACTGCAGCAATTAGTATCTGGCCACCAGCTTATTATGCCCTGGTTTTTGTTACACACAACCAACATCCAGATCTATACCCAACACCCAACTATACCCACAACCAACACCCATATCCATACCAACATCCAGTACCCACTGTCGTCTCAGTGACCCCTCTACACCCACCGCCGTCAAGTGATCCCTCCACACCCACTGCCATCCCAGTGACCCCTCCACACCCACCGCCGTCCCAGTGACCCCTCCACACCCACTGCCGTCCTAGTGACCCCTCCACACCTCCCACATCTGATAGTTTTTAAAAACAACCATGCGGGCAGATTGTTCATGTAATTGTGATTAGGACACGTCACATGGACACAAGACAACATCACAGACCAAGAAGTAGCAGACATGACTGTATGGGCTCCACTCAGTATCTTTGACTGCTTTTCATGCAATAATTACACAGTAAGAAACCATTCATTTGAATGGTCACGCTTGACTGACTTAGAAAGAAGACTGACTCAAAAGACTGCTGTTCTTATGTGTGTGCCAATACGAATTATCATTGTACGTAGTATGTACCACTGATCCCTACAATCTCTAATAAAGGTTGATACGACCAAAACCTCACCACCTGTGTCTACAGGCACGAATATCATCAAGCCATAAGGACACACTGAGATGCTAACGACAATCTGCAAATGTGAGGAAGCTGAAAATTACACTTGCAAATTCTATTCCTGTTAATGAAAACTCTCCCTCCATCCAGAGCAATTAAAATTATTCTAGAACTGTGAGACCTTAGTTATGACGAATGCCTAACAGTAACAGCATGTAGCTTAAAACCCAACAGACAAGGAGGTTAAGAGGAGATCAAACTGTTCAAGTTTTAAGTTTTTAGGATATTGAATGTGTATGAAAATATTGATAGAAATATTTTTCTCACTCAAGAAAGACAGAAGAACACTAGGTAACATTGGTAAAAGATCAGTGTAGATTAGATATCAGGAAGTACTTGTTCTCACATAGGACGAAAAATTAATGGAACAAAATGAATTATCTACGGATTGTGTAACTGCTAGCAGCGTGAATATGTTTAAAAACAAAGTTGACACATATCTCAGGAGGGCGGGTTATACATAGATGAAAAATTTTTGGACTCTCGAAAAGCCAATGGCTTCCTTATCCACTTGACATATGGGCATTTGCCTTGGAAAGCAATCATGTTAAATCGTGTTAAATCTTGTTCTAGTCTCTACCAGATGGCAATGCCAGACTGACTGATGGTTGATTTCTTGAAGTTTTTCAAGTGAAGACAACCATTCATCGAAGTTTGCTCAATTGAAGATTATCATTCGTTATCTTTAGTTCTGATCCCAACATATATGATAATTAGGAATTCAGTTTTTATTATTTTGATTTGTAATTCCTAATTTTTATGTATTTTTATTTTCAATCGGTAGCAATTTGCAACATAGCACTGTTGTCAAAATAACCTAAATTATTATATTCTGATGTCTATCACATGATGATTCATTCGAACGGAACATGGCAACATTTCAAAATGCACACTCACTTCGCAAAACAAAATGGAGCATCCAACTGAAATATTAGTATTTAAAGGAAACAAGAAAACACCACAAAACCTTCAATCTTCATATAACGTAGACATAAAATCATGGCGCAATGATATGACAGACAGGCATATGAAAATCAAGCATCCGTTGAAGTGGGTACGGAGCCTGGCATCATTCTCAAAAGTCATCTCATCCTACACACATTGTTTAGACCTGAGGGTTTCTCAGATGAATCAGGCTAAAAAAATCCTGGGTGGTTTACAATGGTGAGATAGGAATCATCGCAACAGATAATTAACCCCCTGTGCCTGCAATCATCAGAGCGAGATGGCAGCTGCGGCTCATGTTTTATGACACACATTCCACCTGACCGTCTCCTCTGTCATCCACATCATTGTTCCTTGACGTCACCGCATTGCCACAGGTATCGCAAATTAAATTACCTCAGGCCTCATGCTGGTGGCCTCCTCCAACGCCGACCCGACTTCTCTGGGAAGTATTCAGGTTTTTGTGTTATGTTTGTGTTGTGTGTGTTACGTGTGCACACAGTGTTAGGTCACCAGGAAACATATTAAAACATCACTCTCAATGTCATCTGAAGACGTATCCAATAGAAATGTTCCAATTAAATTAAATTAACCTCCCACATTTCTCAGGTCAATTAAATTAAATTAACCTCCCAAATTCGGCAAATAAATTCAATTAACCATTAATTTTAATTCAATTAACAATTAAATTATGTTTTGGTATATATGCAGATTACATTCATATGTTACTGTTTGTTGTAAGCTTAAGCACTTGATACAAGTTCTAAAATCACAAGTAGGTTTGTAAACGTTACTTTCACAATAGTACAGTGTTCAATTATTAATTATATATATATATATATATATATATATATATATATTATATATATATATGTATATATGTATATATATATAAATATATTATATATATATATATATATATATATATATATATATTATATATGTATGTATGTATGTATGTATGTATGTATGTATATATATATATATATATATATATATATACATATATACACACACATACATACATATATATATACATATATATATTTATATGTATATGCATATATATATATGTATATATATATATATATATATATATATATATATATATATATATATATATATATATATATATATATATATATATATATATATATATACATATATATATACATACATACATATTGATGGAATTACTTTACTTATTACATATGAGGAACATTATTATTATCATCAAACAAATCTGCACATTATTGTTGACTTATAAAAGAAATGTGTTTTGCTTATACAATATTTATATACTAAGACATTTGTTTATGGGGTATTTGGTCACATTTTAAAAGTTGTAGATGGTTGTTAAAATTAATGTTTTTTCTGAAAGGAATGTAAAGTTGTGGCTGAAGATTTGCAGGGTGTGGAGTTTCCTCCTATATTCAACCACCAAATTAACAAAACCGGTTAACTACAGTACATACATCATTTCTATGCATCAAGGTGTTATTTATGCAATGTGTTAACGCTAAATCATTAGGTTTCCCCTTTCTACACTAGCATTTAAATATGTAAACACATTTTTTATGTATCACTAGAACTGGCTAGCTCTTGATTACAGATGGCAAACTGAAGCTATTTTACTTTTCTCTGCATGTTATATGTACATTTGCAGATGTACAGAAAAAATATACATACATGTCTAATGCATAGGTCCACTTGGCTGCAAGTTGCCAGCCAAACATGTTTACTTTAAACAGAGATTTGTAGAAGCAATCATTTGTCAACTTTTCACCCTACCAGAGTGATTGTCTATGCCTTCCCCCACCTCATAGGTGCCTGAATGACCAGCCCACTCCAGTTGGCAACCTGATCCCTGATCTCTGTCAGGCTAATGATTGGAATAGTAACTGCTAGCCTTTTGGAAACGCCTGAGTAACATGGGTGTGAACTATGAAGTAAAACCAACTGTTAAATGAGCACCTAGTTGAGAGTTAATTGGGAATTTGTCAGTAGAATTAAACTAAATTAACCCCTTTATTGTGAAGTTGATTAATTAAATTAATCTAGGCTTTCTGGTAAAGTTAATGAAATTAAATTAATTGAGTTAATTAAATTAACAAATTAACAATTGAAATTGAAACCATGCCTGGTAACCATCCATCCAATTTGAAGACCACTTCAACTTTAACTTGCGGTAGCTAGTTGGCAGCATATCACTGCAGACATGGGGTCAATTCCATTCTGGAATTGGAATTGGCCCTCAATTCCAATGCCAGAATTGGAATTGATTTTCAAAAGTCAGGTGGAATTGATTTTTTTTGGAATTATTGACTTGATACCGTTAATCTTTACCCCTTAAATTTAGTATTAAAATCATATTTGTCTGCTATTACTATTAGTATGTCACCCTGAATCTGGTAACAGCCAGGATGCTGTCAAAAGTATAGCATATACACTGTCTAGTCTGTTATTAAAACATTGTGAACAAGGACAATATAATCAAGCTTTTGCATCAAAAACAAATACTAAGTTACTGTAACAGACAGTAAAACCAAAGTCAGACCATTCCGGCCTTATCTCATTTTCTTTTCTTTCTCAGTGGACAAGGTTTATTTCTCCATGGAGAATACATGTTGGTGATTAGAATGTTGAAAACTCAGTTTACAGTCAATTTGATAAAATATCAATGATACAACTGATATAGGCAGGGGGAACTGTTCAAAACTCAGATTAACGACCCAACTGTCCAGGGCTGTCCAAAATGTCTGGTTAGCAAAAATTCAGGAGAGGTATCGCAGCGGAAAGTACATATGAAATGAATGCCATTTATATATATATATATATATATATATATATATATATATATATGTATATATATATATATATATATATATATGTATATATATATATATATATATATATATATATATATATATATATATATATATATATATATATATATGTCAAGTTTGCTATAAAAAAACTTTAAAATGGCATTCAATCATATATAGATGCATTGAATGAACAATAGTTAAATGTGTTAATCATATCTGATTAAATATGATTGTGCACACATGATTTCAAGTACAAATTAAACTGTGTTAAACGAACTGGATTTGAATGTTTCCTTAGCCTAGGATTTAAAAAGTTGGAATTGACAATATGGAATTGGAATTTATTTTTGCAAGGTGGAATTGGAATTGATTTTTTTTATTGACTGGAATTGACAAAACGGAATTGACCCAATGTCTGTATCACTGTGTCTAATAACATCATATTCCCCAATCTATGAAGACAGAACATTAATTTTGTGGTGTGGCCTACTGAAGGCATGCATCATCACTGATGATTGTCCAGAGAAAAAAAACAGAAGAAAATGTTAGCAAAACAAAATTAACATATCTGATTATAAAAATTACAAATATGAATATACACAGGTTATTGTGAAGTAATAACAAGGTGGCCGAAGGCAAGACAAATTGTGATCTGAAATAACCAAAACCACTCAACACAAATAGTGGTCTGACTCCACCTAGCAATCAAATGAGTGATCATACGAAGGAGAATAAAGCCCAGGCTAGGGATGTGTCCAGCTGCCACATCAACCAATGGGATGTGCTTCTTTTAATTCTCTTGGTAACATCCAGGCAGGTTAACTTTGACAAATGTAGATTGGTCAGTTAGATTTTTTTTTTCAAAATCATGAATGCATGAAATAGCTCATTTATTAAAACAATGTTTCATGTACTTGCCACTTTGAAAACCTACACCAAATTACAACTCATGTATTGGGGGAACAGTCTATTTGTTAAAGTAAACAACATCTCTGCCAGTTCCCTTCTGTAGGATTGACATAGACAGAAAACACCTGGGGCACAAGGTTGATAGATCATGTGTCACACAGGCACATTAATAAAACGGGAAATTTATTTTCATTACTAAATATTCCCTAGGGATGGTAAACACATTTGCAGAGGCCAAACGCCATAATATGAAAATGTTTGCATTGCGACATTTCCTGGGTATGCCTGTCAGTTAAACCTTGAATGAAAATCAGTTGCAAATGACGAAGGCTTGACCAGATATTCCATCGAAGCACACACCTGACTGAGACAATGATATTAAAAGATTAATATGTAAACCATTTTTGGCATTCATTTAACCCGTGACATTTGCGACTTGCGTCATCGATGTGCGAGAGCACATAATGACATGAAGTCGAATTATGTACCACGTCCAAAGGCTGATTCCTAATAGATGTGATGTACTGCAGCAACCTGTGTTTCACGAAGTGCACTTGACCTTTGCTGCAGAGCAATATGGGTCGCATCACAATTCTGTATTCATTTTATGTCTGGTAAACATTTTCTGCAGCCTGTTGCCCATAAGAGAACATGCTTTAGATTGTAGCCCATCTATGGGCTATGGACCTTGCGAACTATGCCTGGCAGTTGGCCAGCTCTCTCTAGAACTGATATTGTGTTCTGATACATTGTCACCAAGACTCACAATTTCACACATCAGCAGATGCTCCATTAATAAAATAGTTTTCCTTGCCACAAATTTAACTAGAATCTCATAATTGCATTTGAAGTAATTTCACTGCATTTATATGATATGCTTTTAATGTCATGAGCCATTTTATGATATTTCATTATTATTGCCGTAGCAGATTAATTTACTCCATGCCCCCCTTCATTCAACTGTATAATTAATTAACACCTTTCTATACACACAGGTGGAATTTAGTGAACAGATAACTTTTGCACACAGATTCCAGCATGGTTGAATGCTTTCCAGAGATGTCGAATTAAACATGCCCACCTGGGGATTAAGTGTACAACAATTCAAGACAAAATCAGTGTTACATATATGAACCATATCCTTAACCTCTGTTATTTAAATAGAGAGCCTCATCAAGACTCTCTCAAGGTGAAAGGTCAAGCAACACCAACTGACAGTATGATGTATTAACAGCTGCTGTCAAGTAACTTCAATCACCCATGATGCCCATACATCAAGCCAGTAATGCATTGCTTCATTATATAGGCATCTTGAACTGGCAAATTCTCATAAGCAGCTATTTCAAACATTTCGTCCCTTCACTGGGACATGTCAAATCACTGTCCATTGTCAATGTCAGTTTCCTGTGACAAACATCTAGGTCTGCTAAATGTGGTTAACGTTTCCATCATGCGATCTAAATTTCATTAACACATGTAGGAACAATGCCACAGTCCTTGCTCCAGTATAGTGGCCCACTGGCAAGACCTGCCGCCCAATAAACAGTGGTAGTTACAGGCAATACTAAAAACAGTTGGGGGATCATTTGGAGGTAGAAAGTGATGAGAAAGATAAATAGGACGCACAAGACCCTGGACAGCTGTAATTGTACCAGTCAGGTACATATCAAAAGAAGCCACTAAAACAACCAGGGATGGTATGGGAATGTGGCGATATACAATGATGAACTGACTAGCTGCAACATTTTTACTGGTTACGCAATGTAACCTTGCCTTGACACCGACTTAAGTCAATAATAATTTTGAAACTACATTATTCAAAGTTCTGATCCCTCCTCAATAAATTTTGAGAAAAAGCAAACCTAGCTATTATACACTACAACACGCTAGCTCATTTGTACAAATATTTATTTAGTTTTGATGAAATTATCTGAAAAAAGTTTTACCTCCATGTACTAGATTTAACAAGATTGCCATCCCAGGCAAAGGCCCATATGGCAAGTGATTTAACAAGATTGCCATCCAAAGCAATGGCCCAGATGGCTTGTGGACAAGGAAGCCATAGGCTTATCGAGTCCAAATTTGTCGTAACCTGCCCTCCTAAGATGTGTCAACCTTGTTTTTAAACATATTCAAGCTGCTAGCAGTTAGCAACAACAATCATACAAATCATCCTACAGAAAGGCATGAACCTCTGTAGTACAAATTTATTAACTACAATGAAGGACCGAAATCACTGGGAGGAAATCATCAAGTGGACGACATAAGTAAGCAGTTACACAATGTGCAGATAATTTGTTCCATTCATTTATTGTCCTCTATGAGAACGAGTACATCCTAATATCTAATCTACACTGATCCTTTACAAATGTTACCTCGTGTCCTCTAGTTCTACTATCTTTCTTGAGTGAGAAAAAAATATTTCTATCCATATTTTCATACCTATCTTAAAAACTTCAATTTGATCTCCTCTTAACCTCCTTGTCTTTAGGGTTGTTAAACCACATTCTTTTAGGCATTCTTCATAACTGAGGTATCTTCATTCAGGAATCATTTTCATCTCTGTATTCGTTCAAGCGTATCTACATACTTCTTATGATATGGTCTCCAAGCTTGCATACAGTATTCTAAATGAGCCCTAACTACTGCTTTATACAGAGGCATAATTAGCTTTTTTTTCTTGTATGTTATATTTCTCCTAATCAACCCAAGAATTTGATTACCCTTCGAAGCTGCAATACCACACCGCTCTGAAACCTTTATATCAGCACTTGTTGTTACTCCTAAGTCCTTTTCTTTTACGGTAGTACCTAGAACAGTATCTCCCATATTATACTTTACATCCAAGTTTCTGTGTCCTGCGTGTAGGCATTTACTTTCCCAAAGTTAACATCTGCCATTTTCTGACAATTTAACTAATTTGTCTAGATTGTTGTTGTTTTGTTTATCACCACCATTGTTACGTTAACCTTTCTAAAAAATGTTTGTGTCATCTGCAACTGTCAGTACATTGCTTGTTATATTATCATCCAAGCCATTGATATATATATATATATATATATAAGAATAATAAAGAAAAACTTTGTTTTCATATCGAACACTGAGATTGGTGATTGTTTTATTACTAATACATGGATCTAATATGAACAACTTACAATATTTATGGATTTTATTAATATTTTATATAATAAAGTACCATAGAATAAGCCTTAGCCCTGCATGTGGCCCAAACTGATTAACCAAGCCATAATTTCAATACAAAAAGAGTCCCAGAAGATTTGTTTACTCACCCTCATAATTTTGCATTCATTCACTAGAAACTGATACAGCTCGGCACATACGGCATCAATGGAAAGTTCAATGATTCTTCTCACTGCCACACTGTTAACCATGAGTGGATTCAAACTCTGTCCATGACATTCTAGTATTTAAAATACGTGGTATTGTTACGAACAACACCTGGGCGATTTTACTTTTTGCTCAACGTTGTCATTTTACAAATAAAATAGGTGCTAAACTGCCAACAATCATAATTATACAGTTGTTTTACTAGCACGTTTACATTGAATTTTTATACATAAAAGGTGCCTGGAATATTGTGAGAAGACAGACAGATAGTGAAATGTGGCTTGTAATATTGCCAATTAATGGTTAGTCTTTTGTTTAGGAAAAAATGGTCACTGGTTCTTGAAAAAATCAGAAACTGTTATTATAAGTTTTAACAAGATTGCCATCGAAAGGCAAATCAACAGGTTGCAGCTGAACACAGGACATAATTAGTCCAACACTACTCAATGTATCTACGCACGCTCCTGTCAGCTATCTGTCAATTATTTATCTTTTCTTAAGATATTCACACTGCTAGCTGATTCTCTAGTAAAGTATGGATAACTATGCTCGACTGATATCTGATTGTGCTACTGGTAATTGTGGTGCAAACATACATGCAATATTTATGCACGCTTACTTGAGCACACGCTTGCATGAACACGCCCATACATGTGCAGCTATCCACACATGCACATCTACATAGTCATAGATCTACATTGTTGGAAGATGCATTCAGTATGTAATCCTGTGGGAACCCTGTGGACAGCACTAGTCGCTGGGGAAATAATACTAAAGTAATAAACCATATTAATTATTTAAATTCATATTCATAATGAGTAACGTTTATAACCCTGACTGACATATCGGACAAGGCTATGGGGTAATCGTTTACTTAACTGGCCTAAATTATTAGGGCTTTATGCCGATGGTTTTTCAGCATTTTTTGTACTTGAATGCATTCCTTACATCATTCCGCATATGTTCCAGTAAAAAAGTTAATATATTCTTTAAAAATATTGTGTTTTAGGCCACTTTTAATCAATTTTACACATCAAAACCGATTACTTGATAAACATGGCCCTAGAATTTGATTTCCTTTCGAAGCAGCAATCCCACATTGCTCTGAAACTTTCATGTCAGCATTAAATGTTACTCCTAAATCCTTTTCTTGTGTGGTTCTACATAGTACAGCATCCCCCATTTTATATTCCTCATCCATATTTCCATGTCCTATGTGTATACGTTTATACTTCCCAAAATTGAATAACATTTGCCATTTTTCTGACCATTTAACTAATTTTTCCAGATCATCATGTAAACTTTGTTTATCTGTATCATTAGTAACCTTTCTGAATACTTTTGTGTCATCTGCAAATTTGAGTACTTTGCTAGATATGTCATCTTCCAAATCATTTATATATATTAAAAACAGTATAGGGCCTAATACTGATCCCTGTGGTACCCCACTCAAAACCGATTTCCAGTTTGAAATCTCACCATCTACTATTACGCTTTGTCTTCTGTGTGTAAGCTATCCAGTTGATTACGTCATTGCCTATACCATGGGCTTTTAGTTTAAGTAACAATCTTTGATGTGGCACTTTATTGAAAGCTTTCTGAAAATCTAAGTAGACAACATCCACTGGTGACCCGTCATCTACCCACTTTGTAATTTCTTCTAAAAAACATAAGAGATTGGTTAGACATGACCTTGCTTTTAGGAATCTATGTTGAGATGTATTTATTAATTTATGTTTTACGAGGAATTCCACCATGTGGTCTCTAATTAAAGTTTCGAGTAATTTACATACAACTGATGTTAAACTCACTGGTCTGTAATTTTCTGGCTTCTTCCTCAATCCTTCTTAAATAGCGGCGTAATGTTTGCTTCTTTCCATTCTGAAGGAACTATTCCTTCTTCTAGTGACAAGTTAAATAAGTTTGCAAGTGGTGTACTAATTTGATCAACAATTTCCTTTAGCAGTTTTGGTGGTATCCCATCAACTCCAGGTGATTTATTATCTTTCATCTTCTTAATTTTCTTTGCTATCATTTCAGGAGTTACAAATAACTGCCATAAATGTTCTGATTTATTGCCCTCAAATTTAGTCAATGGAACTGGAAGTGAGCTGATATCTTCTGTGGTAAAAACTGAGCTGAAATGCTCATTCAGGACCTCTGCCATTTGGAACCCATCTGAAATTATGTTTTCACTGTTGTTTTCCAGTGGTCCGACCTTATCTCGAACTTTCTGTTTACTCCTTACATAAGCATAGAAACTCTTGCTGTCATTTTTTATATTACCTGCCAATTTTTTTTCAAAGGTTCTTTTAGATTTTCTAATTTCAGTTGTAGCTAGGTTAAGTGCCTCTTTGTAGTTTATGTAGTCTTCTACATTTCCAGTGTGTTTATAGACCCTCCACAGCATCTGTTTGTGAGCAATTTTTCTAATAGCTTCTTTTGACAGGTGTTTTTTCCTGGATCTTTTCACTTGTTTTCTTAATGGAATAAATTTCTCAATAATGCCCTCAATCTCATATTTTAAACAAGTCCAGCATTCTGTTGCTGTCTTCTTCTTCAGCAAGTTATTCCAATCTATATTTGCTAGATATGTTCTCATCACTTTATATTTGCCTTTGTTGAAGTTCCTCCTCCAAGTTGGGGCTTAGCCAGGGGGAATTCCAGTCACCAATTGTGCGCGGAAGGAAATTATCCTTGGACACGTCGGATCTAGCTGCTGGGGGAATGAAGCGTGATCAATGTCGTTCAGTCGATTGACACATGCACACACACGGGCCGCACAAGGGTGGACCCGCGCACAACCTTCCCCCTTCGAATGCATCAACGATCACTCATCATAACACGAGAAATATATCGTTTCAGGAAACATATCGTTATCGCACAAACAACAACTACGTTAACATTTACACAACGTTTAGTTTCCATGCTGCATCTATATTTCATATGCGTGATGACAGCAAAATGCTACAAATTGCGCGTCTTTTGAAGCGCTATTTGGTCCGAGAGAACGGCCTCTTACCTCGTAACGCGGCGGACTCGCGTGGAAATTGTTCGAGCAGAAAGATATTCCGTTCCTCCTCGCTAGAAACCGCCGAGGCACCTGCTGATCGCGAGACAGTTTCTGCACCCCTAGGTATATTCCACTATAAATGTCTGTTGCCATGCCGATTACTAAAACCCTTGCAGATCCGCTCAGAAAATGGAAACATTTGCTCTAAGGCAGACGACTACATGCAACAAAGCCACATGGTAGGGTTCGGCGTCGCCATGAGCGATGACGCATCTGCTAGGTGGGTCCACTGTCTGAAGGGGTGTCAGGTTGCCATTGATTGAGAGGCTCGTCCGACTGTCCGCGATTGTCTGGTGTCTGATCAAGATTCAGTCAATGAACTTAAACAGTGACGTCAATACAGCATGCCAAGGACGTCAAGTCGACTGCTAATAAACAAATAACGCGAACCGACAGAAGGCGAACATCGTAGGCTAGCATGCCCCAGCGGGTTCGTAGACGCCGCACTTCGGTCACGTGTGTAAACAAAGGCTATTTCAAGCCTGAAAGTCCAAGCGCCGTTCATGACACAAGGCGCCCGAAACGCGGCAAATAAGAATGGTTGGATTATGTGGTCACATCGGTCATTACGCCTCATGCTTTCGGAGTTCACGTCAACGACTACTGCGCGCATAGCTAAACGTGACAATCAAATGACTTTAAAAAACGCCGGCTTTAGTGCGCAGAGGATACTTTGTGCAAATTTACTGCAGCATTTTGTTAGCCAACAAAGGCTATGCTGCCGATAACAGAATATGTTCAATAAGGGAAAATGAACTCATTGGTTGTACGGGAGCGATGAATGTTTTGACAATCACAGGTCAGATGGCGTTCAAATGTATTTGATATCACCCGAAGGCAACGTGCGTGCCCCGTCAGTCGATTCATACTATAACCATGCAATGTATGTAATTAAATTTGATCAAAAAGAACACACAGTGATTCTCTGCCCCCAGCATTTTTGATAGTTGGTAACTGGACATATCCGCTTCTGCCGGGGCGTTCACCTATCTTGCGGTCATCTTGGGGACGATACATTTTTTCCAGACGTTTCTCCCAACATCATTACAGGTGAGTACGGGTTAGTTGTGGCACTTGTGGTGTAAGATTATTATTATTGCAGATGCTACGTAGAATAACTAGCCACATATATAAGACATTTAAATTAAAACGTCTTACTTGTTATTTTGAAGTTGAGTAGATAAAATTGTTGAGCACTATACCAGTAACTTTTAAAATAAAATTCTTTAAAATTCCCGAAAATTTTGTCTCCGAAGTCCATGAAACTGCATTATATTAGTACCGTATAGTGCTGCCATCTATCGTAGATGACGGCAACGAATCTGTGTGCTTCGGTTTTTGAGCTAACAGCTCTTCATTTCACTTACATCTAGCTCTGGTTATACTGATAATAATGCATGTCATACGCATGCGCAACTTGAAGGAGGGAGGGAGGGAAGGAGTGCTTTAATTTAATTAAGTCAATTTATATAAATTTAAGTCAATTGATATACTCTCTACATTAACATGTTCACTTAAATAAGTTACAAATAATAATTAAATTATATGCATATTTATATTTTTGGGGAACATCAAATACATATTTAGTTTTTTTTAGTAATTCTAATCTGGTGAGTTAGCTAACCACACATGTATTGCTTTTCACGTATATGCTCTGTCTATGTGCAGTTGTAGTATCACTGGATTTGTCTGAATACACATTTCTTGATCGAATGACTGATAACATTCACAGCTCACATCCAGCGGATACACATTCCTGTGCATTCTATGTGTGTTCGACGGTTATGCGCCCGTCACGGCAGTTTCTGCAAATGCTACACAATTTCTTTTGTGCAACTGCCTCGAACCGAGGCCCTCGGTGCGTGGAAGAAAGCCACACGATGTAAATAATTACTAAATAGTGTTATTATTTAGGCTTGGGCAAAGATTTCCTACATCAATTTACAATATTTCTGCATGCGCCTACATAGGGGTATATATATGAAGCGTTAATCGGAACAACAATAACAGGAAAATTGTATAAAGCCTGTGCCGGATAAGCCATGGTACAAGTGGTGTACTCGTACTCAGCACTCACCCCCCCCCCCTACAATAAAGATGTGTAACTATTTTTTTACAATGCAAATAAAGGTTATTACATATACCGCATGTTGTATTTTTGTGTAGTTATGTGAGGAGGTTTTTTTAGTCCTAGCTGCCATTTAGGTGGGGGCATTATACCCTTGGAAGTGTGTCTGTATACCTACATTACCCCCTCCGGACAAAATAAATGTATGTTGTGATATGATGCTAGGTCTACTAATTTTGTATAATAGCTAGTGTAAAGATCATCTTATACGCAATTAGCTATATCTTTGGTATTTCTCCTATTCAATACATAAGAAGTGTCAACATGTATGTGACTGAATTATTTTAAATGAAGTTGCAGAAAAATTATGTTACATTACTGCAAGGTCAAAATAAAAATGATCATTAGGGGTTTTGTCCGTGAAGAGTTACGTCCGTACTCCATTTGTAACAATATTTAACAAGATTGCCATCCAAGGCAAAGGCCCAGATGGCAAGTGGACAAGGACACCTTGGGCTTATCAAGAGTCCCCACCAAACTGTCCTTTTCACACTAGCCTCCTGATGGAGGCAGGCTTTTAATCGTTGGTGATCAGTTCACTTATATGGGTTCCAGACTTCCAGCAGTGGACCAGCGGTAAGCTTACTGTCTTTAACATGTGTAACAATAAACCCGCCAAGAAAACACCATTGTTACTTTGCGACTTTTTCATTCAAATAAATAACTTGTACAATAGTTGGTTCATGGAGTTCTTTACATATAACTGGTCATTGATGGTAATGATAATGAAAATGACAATGATGGCTTGTAATGATAATGAAAATTTATATAGCCCATAATGATAATAATAAATTTCTGTTTTTACGTAATTGTGGCAAGGATACTGAATAATCTATGACGACTCCATCCCTTCAAGAAATCTAAATAACTGTAAACTGTTGTGTTTTATTTATTACACGTCTAAATCACATTAGCAGTTACAATAGTGTAGCACGTCAATTAATTAATGACTAATATGTTAATTAATGTTATATATTGAATATGTGTGCGCGATGAAAGGATGATTTTATTTCACGTGTATTACGAGAAAGTAATGAATGTTATTTAATATGAACAATTAAAATTGTTTCTGAGCTAAGTCTTCTTCTTCCCATTAATCACTGGCAAGGCAGTACTACATCACGATTTCTCCGCAGGATATTGCTGCGAAAACCTACAACACATAATACAAGTTTTATCATGTCTGCTGTCAGATACCCGTACTTAAATAACTTAGTCAATGAGGCACAGATCATCTACGATAGCTCAGTCGCGGTACTTCGATGTTCATTCCGCTATTCTTCGTTAGTACGACTCATGATATTGAAGAGCGTACACGACGCTTTCTACGAATACGCAACAAGGCATGCGACCGAGATGGACGACTTTCTTTTAACCTTGATGGGTTCCTTCTTTTACAGAATGCCAAACGACGATGGTGAAGAATGAATTTACTGACGACTGTTTCAACTCCCTCCCTGTCTCCTCCCCCTCTCCTCCCCTCCCCTCCACCTCCTTCCCTCCCCATCAGAAAGAAACCTGACATGCAATGTCAACATAATTTAAAAAAAAACCTTTGTTCACCAAACGACATATAATTTAACACTGCATTGGTTTAAATTTAATTATGTTAACAATGACATGCAATGAGTTGTCCCTTTAAAGTTGCACATGCGCATGACATGCAATATCACCAGTATAATTTTTTATTACAAAAACAATAATCTTTGTTCACCAAACGACAGATAATTTAACCCGTGCATTCTTTTAAATTTAATTATATCAATAATGACATGCAATTAGATGTCCCTTTTTAGTTGCGCATGCGCATAACATCTAATATGACCACATAATTTTCATACAAATAATATTTGCAACATCAAATATTTCATTCAATAAAATATGAAATATTACGTTAGAAGTGACTGTATGTGCTCTACAAATGTTGCGTTTAATATGAAAACTATGAAAGATGTTTTTTTAATTTTTTTCCTAGAATTCCTTCGTTTGACAAATTTTTTGAGCATATTTTCTGAATTTTTTTCTCTTGATTTTTTTACGTTGCGTAATTGTATGCCCAATACGTGCAAACATCGCCTTCGCGGTTCTGATGGCACCGAGGCGTGACTAAAGCGCAAATCGCACACGCGCCATGTGTATCATGGAATCGGTTCCGCTGTTTTCAAAAACACATTAAAAGTGTCCTAAAACACAATGTTTTTTTAATAATATGTGAACTTTCTTACTGGAACATATGCGGAATGATGTAAGGAACGCATTCAGGTGCGCAAATGCTAGAAAAACCGTCGGCATGAAGCCGTAATTATTTAGGCCAGTTAAGTAAACGATTACTCAATGCCAATGGCAATGCCAGGCCCAAGGCAATGGAGTCACTTGAGCGTCCCAAACGAGGTGTGTCTTTACATCACTTCCGCCTTGCTCGGTGGCTGGCGACCGAAATCGGCGAATTAAGCGCGTAATTTGAAGGTTAAAAATTCGATATGTAACCATAGGCATAGGTAGTCATTTGCCGGCCGATACGGGGACTAACTCGCGCTGTATAAATGTTCTACTTAAAAGATCACTCGAGCACAGTCGCACGCCTCATATACACTTTAACCCCAAATTCCTCACAGGTGGCGCCACTAACCATTTCATTAGCCTCGATTATTCAGGCTGCGGGATGTGCATGGCGCCACCGTTTGTCGCAATCACCACACATTCACCAAGAATCATCCGTATATAATTCCGTCCTGGAATATCAAGAAACAAATGTTGTTGTGGGTAATGTTTTTTTTTTTTAGATAACCGAAAGTTCGTAGAACGGCTCTGAATTCAGAAAACGCAAACAAACTGTCAATTCATTTCACAATTTTTGCCACCCGTAAAACTCTGCGTTTGTGTATATTCACCCATTAGTCATTACAGACGGCTTTGACGAATGTCATCACGGCGGTCGATGTTCCTCCCATCTTGGGCAGACCTACATAATTCATTGTTGTAAACATCCTTGTCAAAATAATTACCAACGGTATAGATTTCTATCCACCATTAACCTTTGTCCACTACGTAACACTGTTAACAAATTATTGTTCCAAACATTAGGCATGATAACTGTCATAACAATGTTGGTTTTAAAATGTGGAAGTCATATTTTCTCATGAGGGTGTGACCCAATAGAATAATTTTAATTTGTATGAACGGTCGTAATTTAAGACCACTTATATTATTTAGGTTGCTTGTATTATAAGACATTATTAATTATGGGACAACGGAATGACACGGTTTACGAACTCAAATCCGTATTTCCCTTCTCAAAGGTTTTTATCGCTTCTGGGATAGTTGGTTTGTAGCTATGAAATAAACAAATGTCAATAACAGTATTGTCACATCTTTAGCATTAATAGATATGGTTTTATGAAAACGTCGTGCTACTTCACTGAATAAAAGTGTTCTCTCCCCTCTGCAGGCAAATTCCAGATGTATGTTGTAATGAACAACCTGTTCTTCTTTGGCAATCAACTCGCAGCACTCAGTAGGACAGGCAAGGTCAGAGTGTGGCACACCATGACACTGAACTGGCAATTAAATATCTCGTGATTGCTGCTCTCTGTACGACATGCAAGGTCGGGGTGTGGCATACAATGAAAGGACTTGCAGGTAAATCTCTCACCGTGGAAGGTTTTTCGCTCACATTGGCTCCATTCAATATGACAGGCAAGGTCGGGGTATGGCAAGCCATGACACAGAACTGGCAGGTAAATCACACGGTGGCTGCACTCAACAGGGCAGGCAAGGTCGGGGTGTGCCATGCCATGACACAGAACTGGCAGGTAAGGCTCCTCGTGACGGCCAATCAGTGATCTCTAAGGGGGGTCGCAGCGGAGATAGTTTTGTATAAGTATATGGACAAATGAAATGTTATGCTAATGTGCAAAATTGCACCAGCAATTCGCTATTTCTATGAGGATGTTGTTTCATCATATTTTAATTTACTTCTTTTGAATGAAACTGTGATGTGTATTTCATAAATATCTTGCAAAAATGGCCAAAAGGTATGAGGCGCCGTAGCGGCCAAAAGGGTCGAGTCCTGCGCGAACCGTCGAGTTCTGCGCGAACCGTCGAGTTCTGTCTGCGAGAACCGTCGAGTCCTGCGCGAACTGTCGAGTCCTGCGCGAACTGTCGAGTCCTGCGCGAACCGTCGAGTCCTGCGCGAACCGTCGAGTTCTGTCTGCGCGAACCGTCGAGTCCTGCGCGAACCGTCGAGTCCTGCGCGAACCGTCGAGACCTGCGCGAACCGTCGAGTCCTGCGCGAACCGTCGAGTCCTGCGCGAACCGTCGAGTCCTGCGCGAACGAGATAATCTGCGCGAACCGTCGAGTCCTGCGCGAACTTTCGAGTCCTGCGCGAACGAGATACTCTGGTTACCACTGAAAATAGCGTTGCCGTTGTCGGATGTGCAGCGAAGTAATGCCGCAAAAAGCATAATATAATATAACATAATATAATATATTACCCAGAGTACAGTGAATGGAAAAAATCCCATAAATGTGCTAAAAAAATAAATCGATAGTTAAAACGACAATGCCACGAGACGGAATTCAATGCAACGTTTCGTGTGAGCTATCGTGGCTTAGCGGTAGAGCCAGTGGCGGATTAAGACATTCGTGGGCCCTAGGCATCCGGCACTTTCGTGGGCCCCAAGTAAACCCACGACAAGATTTTCAAGTTAGCATTTCATTATTTATATCATCAATAAAGATAATACACGAACAGTTCTTTTAAAAGTCAACAATTGCAAATTACCGATCGCAGATATTATGGTGTACGGTAGGCTGGTAGCGATTGTTGAAGTCGACTAACACCATCTCACACCTAAGGCTTAGCGATGCGTAGTCTACAGTTTTACCTTGAGTATTTCCTTGATGGCAAACGAGCTAATAATGTCATCAACCAAGAGTGAACGCATCATTTCCGACTCTATGGCTAAAAGTGACAGTGTCGACAAGCACGACTGACCCATCGTGGAACGCTGGTATCTTTGATGTTTCAGTACAAAGACAGATCGCTCGCCTTCGCAGCTTGAGCCGAAAATTTACAGATATATCCGTAGCGCAATGTGAAAGTTAGGGAAACAGGTAATCAGCTTATTTTCATGAAGAAAGGTTATCATCTCGGCACCTGTCTCGAAGTCTCCATATTTTGTGAAGAGACGGAATTCCTTCTCAAAATCAGGCTTAATATCAGTATCGTAATACCGAGTGAGCTCTTCGCACTTCGAGGGGATATCGCTGTCGGCGAGAGATCGAATCTCCCCGAAACGTTCATAGACATTCGTGTAGGCGGCCTTCTGTTTCTTGATTTCGG